>CM076579.1:1594709479-1595052606 GCA_034641835.2 Pinus albicaulis | reverse complement strand
ATTTTTATTTAATTACTATGTAATGTGAAATAGAAATTTGTAATTTTCAAATATATTAAAAGATTATATAAATTTATAAACTTTTATATTAATTTTTTATAATTTTAAGTTTATAATTTTTTATTTAATTGCTATGTAAAATAAAATAAATTTTTATTTTATTTTATTTTGTTTATTTTTAATCAATTGCTATGTAATGTAAAATTAAATTTTAAAATTTTAAAATATATTAAAAGATTATAAGTTTTTTTAATAAAATCATTGCCTTAAAAAAAAAAAAAAAATCTAATTTTAACATTTGTTATAAATAGTTAGTAATTTTTTTGCTTTTTTTTAAATATTAAACAAAAACTGAAGTTTGAAAATAATAGTTTATTTTTTTTAAATTGTTTTATACAATTTAAACACGTTTTTAATTTTTTTATAAACTGTATTCAAAACATATTATATAGATATATATACATATGATTTATAATATTTTGTTTTTAAATGAAAAATTTTATAGTTAATTTTACTGCTTTAATTTCAAGCTATTTAGTTTTAGAAATAAATTTTGTTTATTAAATTTATTTTATCCGCTTTATTTTTCCATTAACATATATATATATATATATATATATTATCAGGAAAATGGCATCAAAAAAGATTTCTGTGAATGTTTCTGCACCTAGGGCAGTAGCTCCCAAATCTACAGCTGCAGCTCGACGCACTATGGATACAACTCCCAAATCTAAAGTTGCAGCTGGACGCACTATGGACACTATTGGACGAAATAAGGACATTGTTGCACACACTAATAAAAGTCAAGCGAGTGGGGCACCAGGTTCATTAAAGCTTATTTCTGATTGGAAGAACGCCGAGGAAATAGATAAAACCGATTTCTCATGGTATCTTGAAGACAGTGAAACGGAGGCTGATATACAAATCTATCTGATTTGTCGTATGATTGACTTAAATGAGCCATATGATGTGATGGGCAGAGTATGAGACATATGTATGGTCCCGAATACAAACACTATTTATGTTCTTGCAAGGAAGGCTCAGAAACGTGAGAAGGTTAGATATCATCTATTAATCGTCAAGTATGACACAGATGAAATATATTCAAAATTTTATGAAGAAATATCAAACAACATTGCAAATAACATTGTAAGTATGCTTATTTTTATTTCCTCTATGCATTATTATAAGGATGATTCAATTTTTTATAAATTATTGATCATTGACATGTTTTATTTTGTTTCATAGGATTTTGTTCCGAGTCTTTCAAACATGTTTGAAGGTATTTATATGTTGGTGCCAAATGTTATGGATGTGATCAACACTTTCCACAAAGACAAAGCAGAGGAAATGAGATTGAAGCAAAGAGAAATAGCTTGTGACACTGCAATAGTACAAAGAGGGGATCAACCAAGAGTCACTAAGGTGGGTCAATCTAGTAAACTTAAACATGTTTCTTTTGAAGGTGTCGAACATGAAACATAAAATTATGATAGAATTAGTGAGGAGGAGATTAGAACTGTTGTGCAAAAGGAGAAAATAGATCAGACACCAAGAAGAAAAATTGCCAAAGATGTTTCTCTTTTACCTCATGAAGGAGAGCTTGTTTATAAAAAAACTGATATGTTATCCAATAAGACTAGGAAATCAAATATTGGTGAACCTATAAAGGTCGTGAGCAGTAGTGAAGAACAAATTGAAAGCTCTCACGGAAGCAGAGAAATCATAACACCAGGTGCTGAGTTAGAGGATGGCATTATTAAAACAAAACAAAAGGCTATTCGACAAGAGTTGAGGAAGAATAAATTAATTCTTGGTGGCCAAACATTTGAGCTTAATGTTAACCAATTTTATGGCCCAGATGAAGGACAATCTCAATATCAAATTCAAAAGGCCCATCACCTACATGTACATAATCTGAAAACATTGTTTAGGTTCAATCCATATGTGCATGTGGTGGATTATGTGGTTCTTGTCGATCCATGTCAGGTTCCCAACAAACAAGCATTTGACAAGACAAAATGTTTTGATTATAAATATTATCTAATTGGAGGCAACCATTCAATAGGGACTAAGAGACAATTGATTGCAGAATATCCCAATAACTATCTTTTTCAAACAGTGAAATGCATCACTTACGCTGGCTTAACAGAAATAGAATCAAAGTTATTGGCATGGGATCAGAATGCAGATAATGAGTACAGAATTAAAATGACTTTCATCCAAAGGGTCAGATTTATTCATAATGAGTTCATAGAAAAATGTGGTGGGGATAAGACACAAGTTAGTGTAGCATTTCGAAAGGAATTTTTAATGGAAACAGGTTATCAAATTGATGAAAAAAAAGCAAAAGATGGAAAATTGAATACAAATTTCTTCAGAGGCACAAATAACATTTTTCAGTTGGCATTTAGAACTAGAGAGGTATGGGATTTGATTGTTGAGATTTTTGATCAGTGGGAGAATATTTCCATAAAAAATCAGAAGGTTAGAAAGAGTAAACCCATAATATGTACCAACAGTTAGGGGGGTCCTGAAATGAAGCAGCTTCCAGAGAATATGATTATCACACATTGGAGAACAATTCAAGGTGTGAAGGATGATAAATTAGTCAAATCAGTATTAGCCCATGTGAAGTCGGGTGAATTATCAATGGAAGAAATGTGTGAAGAATTTCAAAAGTAAGTTTCTTGAATTATTTCTTATTTTTCTTTCATCATAATTTTTTTTTAAATAAAACATAATGATGTTGGTAGAAATTGTTATACATGTCAGTATATTAACGCTTTTAACTTGATTTATTTAGTCAGAAAATTTTTATGAAAATAAAAGAACACATGGTTAAAATGTTGAATGAAGACAATTGGGATGATGTTGTATGCAACTACCCAGAAGCAAGTTCTACATCAACACTAAAAGAGTTTTATATTGCATTCAATAAAGTATGTTGATTTATAAATTCATTTTATTCATATTTAAAATATTTTTATTTTATTACTTATATATATATATATATGTCATTAAAGATGTCAAATAAGGATGGAAATGGAGTACCAGATACTTTCAAAGGCTTTATTAAAAAAATTAAGATGGAGAACATGAGAAGGAAACGTCTTATGAATGTTGAACTTGATCCTACTCTTAATCATTACATTTGGAATGGACTCGACAGTGTCCAATATCAAATAATACAAGGTGACTGTGAAGACATTGCATCACTAATACCTAAAAGAGAATATGACCTAGTTATTGCAAATATTCCCCATGGTTTCAATTTCCCAGATGTTAGCCCCTTATGAATTCCTTGACTAGCAAGCAAGGGGCTAGATTGTTTCATAAGCCTTCAAGGAATGCATTTCCCTTGAAAACACAGCATCCTTGAAGTCTTGTTAAATTCCCTGCCTTTGATTTTTTCCCTCTGCTAATCTGTTCTCAATGAACCTTGCTGAATGACTAAATTTTGCTCAAAAAGGCCTTATTTCACCCCTTGTATTGCTGCAGATTTCCCCCCATTTTATCCTTTTTTCCTTTTCCTCAAGTCCTTTTTGTTCCCCCTAAACTCCCCCTTACCTCCTAAATTTCCCCAAAATCCCCATGAAATCCCACCCTTGCCTTTTTTTTCCCATTTTCCCCCCTCTCCCCCCTATCGTTACCCTCCTTTGGTGTAAAAACGCACTAAAATGAGTTAAAAACCCCACTTTCCGACTTTATTATAAGGGCTTAGCCCCTTTGACGCCAGCCCCAACCACTTCCCCACACATGCCCTCGCGCTATGACCAAGCACTTAAGTCCTAAGCGCCAATCGCAATCGGAAGATTGGCGGAGGGCGCCGAATTCCTTTGTAAAACTCCAAAGTTCCGATGCAATTAGTTTATCGTATAAATTCTCCCGATGTGTTTTTAACCGTTGATCTGTCATCGCGATCAGACAGCCCGCGCAGCGTCGCAAACTTTCAATCGCAGCACTTATGTTTTCCCCTCCGATCGGTCCATCGCAAACATTTGCGATGCGATTGATCGCATCGCATTTCCCTTTCGATCGCGGTCCCTTTCGATCAATCGCAAGTCCTAACTCCCGATCCCCGATCATGCCGTCTCCCGATACGATCTCAGATGTCCGTCCCTCCGCCAGATCCGACAAGTCAGCGCTGATCGCACCATCGCTCCGATTGACCCGATCGCAACTCCTATCCCGATCACTCCGATCGCACTCTCCCTCCAATTCAACGTGAACCATCAATCTGACCTCCGGATCCAACGATCAGCGCTCAATCGCGCTCCCACCACCAATCGTAATCGTAACTTTGAAATGTGTCACCCCTGTCCCTCCTCCGATTGCGATTTCCCGATTAGATCACAGCCGTTCATCCATATATGAAATCGACGACCCAGATCATCTCGCTTCGCTCCCATCGCTCTTCCCCTTTTGCCCTCCGAACAATTCTCCACCGTTGATCCCCGAGTAAATCCAACGGTCATCGCACACCCCAATCGCAACCTTTTCCCAATCACAATCGGAAGTATATTAATGTGTCACCCTTGCCCTTCCCGATTGCGATGCTCCGAAGTAAATCTGACCGTCCGATGGATCTGAGATCTGACGGCTCAGATCTAATCGCATCTTCGCCTCCACCGGGTCCCACCTCGTACGTTCATTTCCGCAAGTTTCATTGCATTTTCGCCCATTTCCTGTGCATTTTTGGTTTTAACCAAAGTTCCGTATTTGCATTAAAGTCTCACATTTCATGTTCGTTTCCTTCATTTTCATATATCATTCCGTTGTGTCAATTTCCGCCGTTGATCTTTGTTCCTGGACCACGATCTAATGGTCTGTGCTACATTCCACCACGAAACCCTATTGTTCATAATTTCCACCATTTTGTTGCATTTGGTCACCATTATTCAATGAATGGCCACCATTCCGCCGCCGCTGCACTACCATTTCATCCGCCCTCCCAGTGCATTGTTTTTCTTGGTCCAGATTGCGTGTTCCGCAAGGTACAGAGGTGAAAACACCGCCATAAATACGCAGTATGGATACAGCGGCAAGGTTTTCACTGACAGGGGCGCAGAAATTAATATATGACAGGTTTTCTGCATCAGCAGAATGTTTTTCTCCATGGGAGGATGGGTTTCCCATACTGTGTCTATTCCATGCCGTGTTCCAGAGGAGATTTTTTTCCTTGAAGTACAATCCCCAACTAGCAAAGAGTTTGTTTCACCAACATGGCAAACCATTCAGTCATTTATTCACCATTTTGTTTATGCACCAGGAGTACTACATAGTACTGCAGTGAGAAATACATCAGGACCAGACCAGAGTAAATGGAAAACAAATAAGATCACTCTTTCGTTCCAAAGAGTACCAAAGATAAATGCAGAGATTTAAGACAGAGCGGGTTTCGGCCCTCTTCTTCTTTTCTGTGCTTTAATTTTTCACTTAATGCTTCACCTATCTCCTCGGCTCACCTTCTGCTATAAAACTCATGAGAAAATATTGTAAAAGGTTGTTGATGAGATATCAGAGAATTTCAAGAAGTTTCTCTTGAGAGAGGTTCTCTGTGCATAATTGTAAGATAGGCTGAGGAAGATGTATTCAGATTGAATGTCCAAGCTATTGGCTATGTTGTACCTGATTGGTGTTGATATTTAATATGACAAGAAAATTTCTTTGGATCCTGATCTAAAGTTGCGGTGATGTTTTTCCTGTCTCTGTGTTTTACTTCTTTTGATTTCATTTCAGTTCTTCCGGCTTGCATCAGAAATATAGCATAGGATTTACCCTTGTTAGGTACCCTATGTTGCTGCTCTCCTTGCCTTTAATGTTTTTCTACTAATGTGTTATCTAAAGATTCATTTCAATTGATTTAACCAGTGTAGTGTATGTCATTGCCTACTAGCTGATGTGTGAATTAATGGAATCTATTTTTAGATGTGCTTGTTAGGATTTAGTTGAATGTTTTGGGAACACTGGGAGGTTTAGAACCCTACTTCTACCTCACTAGGATCTTTCCATTCCATTAAACCTTTCCAAGTTCCCTTGTGCTGACTCTGATTGTGTCCAAGCAGTTCTGGAGTTAAATGACCTCTGACCTGATCTATAGACAGAATTGGATGGTTTTTATTCTTTCACTTTCAGTCCTTAATGTCCCATACCACCCTATCACTTTAGGATCAAAGGCTTTAGATGACTAGCCCAACTGAAAGCTTGCATGTTGATTAGAAAGTAAATCCTTTCTTGACTCCATTGCCCAATGGACTTGGTATTCTCTGGGTTGTCTCTCCTTTTCCTACATTCCTCTTTGCCCAGCCTTGTCTCGCGCTGAACCCTTCCTTCCTGATTCCCAGCAACCAAACTCAAAATCAAACAAACAAACCCTGTGCATATAACTAGCCTAATATCTTAACTTAGAGCTTCAAAGACATATACTTTGATAATTATAGAGAGATCCTCTCTGGACCTAGGAAGGCTAGATCCTAAGGTATGAAAGTGGTTCTGATGTTGTCTCGTCTTTTGGTCTTGCCAATCTGGCTGAAACACGGGAACCCCAACATAATGGTGACTCCACTGGGGAACTATTCTGAGTGCATCTCACCTTAAACATTTTTAAATACTCAGAAACTTAGAGCTCTGGTTAGGTTGGCAGTAAGTCACACCTTTTCTCGAACAACCTCTGTATCATTTGTTGTGTTCTCTTGTACTCTTACACAGAGTCTGGAAAGGGCCAGGTAGCCTCCGGATTTCACCCTCTTCGGAGGTGACATATCTGGTAAATGTCCTCCCAGTCAATCTCTGGTTAGAGTTTAATGTGTTTTAAGGTTATTCTTGAAAGGTGATAGTGCCTGAGCACTGTGGTGGACAGTGTAACCCTTTAGACACACCCTAAACCTTCCACCTGGAAACTCCATAGCTCCTAAATGTTTAAAAGACTCCACTGGTAATCAGTAGGCCACTGATTATCTTGGTTTCATGAGACTCCACTGGGAGACCATGTCGCAGTACAACATTAGCCATGCTAAGGACCAAGCCACTTCACTAATCGAAGACTCTAAGTTGTTTGCAGAAATGCATCCAAGTTTCATAGCAGAGTGTCGTGATACAATTTCAAGTGACTTGGCAGAGCTAAAGGTGGAGGACCTTCCAGGGGCTATTCTTCTCAGCTCAAAATTCAAACCCGTGCTTAGGAAAATTTTCTTAGAATTGGTGGTTGAAAGATATGAAGATGAGATTGAACTCCTCAACTCACTAGAGAAATCGTATCAGTTCAGAGACCCGAGAGCCTTCTTGGAAAGTCTCCCTCCCCCTAAAAGAGAAGAAATTCCACTGCTCTTCAATGTACAAGGAGAATATGATCGGGTTTTCACGAACCACATTGAGGACGTAGTGGAAGATGCAATAGTCAAAGCTACCCAGGACGCAGACAACCTACCAGTCATGGAAGGCCTAAAAGAAGAAAGCGTACATCATATGTTCGTTGATCCTGTGGCAGAATATATGGAGGCCCTGATCAGTCCAAATTCTCCAGCACTGATCCTTAGCACAAGCCAAATTCATTAGGAGTGGTCACTACTGATGGTGACCTCTGTTAGAGTCGGTCTCTTCATCCCTCCATCAAAAATCAAATTCTCTTTCGTTGCATTTCATTTTTAGGTATCTCATTCAATTCAGTCATTTGCATTCCATTAGGAGCATCCATCTTCTGATGGAAGGGCCTTGTCACTCATACCCCTCATGCCTTGTACCTGTTGGCTCAGGTATGTTCATCAAAGTTCATCAAAATTGATTTTAAAGTCATTCATAGTCCTGTTTTGGTCTCTTGGTCAGCAAAGAGTCATTTTAGTCATTAGGTCTAGGGTTTCGCAAATTTTGTCTTCAAAGTGTCCAATAATGCTAGCAGGCCAGAGGGAGGCGCAAAACAAGTTTTCATCGCAAAATTCCATCGTTATATTGCTTGATCATGACTTTTCTTCAAAACTCTGTTTTGAAGAAAAATCGTCCATTTTACCTTTTGTAATAAATTGCCATATAATTTTCAAATTTTTTTTTTTCAGTTGTCAAATTCTTCAGGTGCAGCCCTGGTCACCTTTGCCAAATCCAATGCTAGTCATCCCTGCAAAAAATAGACAAAAGTTTCATCATTCAAGTCAAAAAGTCAAAATGGAAACAAAAACAGAGTTTGTATTAAAATGTGAAAGTGCCAAAGTTCTGCAACATTACAAAGTGGGTTGGTCAAAATGAAAAATCAAAATGCATTGATATATGAGATATTTTCACCATTCAAATGTCATTTGCATGCAAGAAGTTTTCAAAGACCTAAGGGAAAATCGTGGAGAAGCAAAGTCGATGGTTTGAGGCTGGACTGTTTGTGAGTTTAGTTGCGCGACGCGTTGGGAGAAGGTTGCGGCGCATACAGTGGTCGCGACGCATTGGGTTGTTCAGCACCATGTAGATTTGAACGTGCGTGGCGCACATATTGGTCGCGGCGCACTGGGTTTTGCGCGCGACGCACAAGGCTAATACTCCAGTTTTCTCATTGCCTTCAACGAAATTCCAAATTTCTTGGCCCCTCTGCTCAAGTAAGTTTATACAATTGCTCATAGCTGATGTTTGGATTTGTTTGAAGATTGGTTTGAGAATTCGAATGCCAAACATAAACCCTATCTTCTTGTCAAAAAATGCTCCTTAGGGTTTGGATTTCAAGTTTTAAAAGTCTGATTTTTGTGCCAAATATTGCAAATCCCATTCTCCATCTGTGGTTCCATTCCCCATCACGGTCATATCATCATACAGTCCCTCCCCTTTTCCCTTATAATCCCAAGTCACTCAGTCCTATTATCCCTATCCCTAAACCCTACCATTCCCTCTCACTCTTCCCCTCTCATTTCACTTATAAACTCCCCAAATCCCAAACTCCCAAACACAGTCAAAGTGACTATCCTCATGCTTTAATTTCACTTGACTAAACCTCATTTTTCCCACTGTCCATATTTCCCACAGTCCCTTGGGCACATATTTGGCAATTGCAGACAAACACACCAAGTTCTCATTTCTCATTTTCAACAAACCAAACATACACTTGACATACAACTTGCAGCATCATGGAGACAGATCCTGATTCCTCATATGAACAAGACAGTGATTCTACCACAAAGCTGCATGCACCAAGAAGGCCTCGTAAAGGAGGCAAACATGTTAGAGAAGAGCCCACCTCTTTGACTGAACTGCAAGTCTACCCACTTGCCATATCATGCTTTCAGCAACAGTCATGCTTTCAGTATTGTGAGATGATTGCTTGGATTCAGCATCATCAGGAGTTGGCTCGGTTGTTTGTTTTACATTTGCATGATGGTCAGGTGAATCTTGCTGGTGTAAATTTCACCTTAACACCAGAAACCATTTCTCAGGCAACAGGAATACCAAATGTGGGTGAAGAGTGGAACAAGAGACAACAGCTGGACAGAGTATATTATGAACCATACATCAGGCCTGGCTATGTGAGGCAACTCAGCAGGGTATTCCCATTCCGGTTTCTGAAGGAATCCTATGCGCCATTAATGAGACTCATTATCAGATACTTCAGTTGCGAGGGCAGATTCTCGCGCCTCTATGCATACCACATCAGGTTGTTGATTCATTTCACGAGAGTAAAGATGATGAACATTCCATATTTCATGTGTCGGAACATAGAGTGGATGACTACTCTTGTGCAGAAGAACACTCTCGAGCAGCATCATAACAGCATTTATCATTATGCGCTCATCAAGATTATTGTTGTACATCAGCTTGGATTGCAGGGCATTGCATGGGAGAATTTCATTTCCCATGACTTCTTCACAGCCCCTCAGCCTCCTCTAGAGATTATTCATGATGTAGGTGAGCCTTCACATCAGTTTGAAGGTCCTGAGACAGAGCCTATCAATGTGCCAGGGTTTGTTACATATCAGAGAGGAACCAGAGCCTTATTTGCAGCAGGACGGCGAGTAATATCTCCACCTTGGGTGGAAGGGGTCTCACCACCGTCATCAGCAGCACCGCGAGTACTATCTCCACCTGGGGTGGAAGGGGTCTCACCTTTGACATCAGCACAGGTACAGACACAGGTACAGGTTCAGGACAAAGGCAAGAAGCCTATGCAGGATGAGGGACCTTTAGGAGACCAAGACACTGATTTTATACTTATTGATGATGATTTGAGCTCACCTAGCTGAAAGCTTAAAGAAATTTTGTAGGAGTAGAAGGCTGAAATACAAAGCTTGAACGGCAAGTTGCAACAGGCCCAATGGGTGATCAACTACTTGGATCAGCAGAATAAAAAATTGGAGGATCAACAAGTACTCATGGAGTTGCGGAAAATCCGTGAAGACTAAGAATTGGCCCGAAAAAGACAAGGTGACATGACACCCTTTGAGCGAGAGATTTGGCTTACGAGGGTCAATATTCATCTTGAGAAACTATTGGCGAAGGAAAAAAATGACAAGGACATGCTCAGGAACATGAAGAACCATTATTGGGCGCGCACACATGTCTACAAAGCGAGGATCAAGATCCTGAAAGCGAGGCTAAAGAGGGCACTGAAACGTCGTAAAAGGGAGGATAGACTCTGAATCTTGGCCGAAGCTTCTTTGGCTGAGCATGATACTTAATGATGGACCTTCAATCCAAATTTCAGCAAATTTGGAGAAAATTTTGTCAATTTGAATTTTTTGGTCACAAAACAGATTTTCCTGCCTGACGCATAGCGCCACCTTGCGCGCGCTTACGATTGGGAGATCCTCTAGAGGAAAAATTTGCATTTTTGGATTTGTTATGAAAATTTATGCATGCTCAGGAATGGCCTAATAATTTCATCAAGTTCTGGGTTGCCTAAAGGGTCAAAAACACCTTGAAAATGGCCTTTCTGCCACTTTTTGCACACACAAGAACCAGTCTTGGGAGATTGAAGTTTTGGAGGGGCAAATGACATCCAAATCCAGAAATTCCACTTGGGTTGGAAATTAGATAGGCGGGGCTTTCCAAAAAGCTATCATTAGCTCAATTTGGACTTCGAGAAGGGCCTCCAAATCAGCCTCAAACTTGTGCTATGCATAGAGATTTTGGGCGCGGCGCATAGAGAATTTTGGCCTATTTTTCACTCTTCAGCTCAGAATTTCGCCTAGTTTTGACTAGTTTCACTTTTTCATGTAACTATTGATCTACCTTGATGTAATTTCATGACCATGATGTAATTTTGGGACATTTTTACTTGTTCTAGAAGATTCATTCACTAAAAAGTGAAAATTAAATGAATGAATCAGTTTCCTACCATATAGAGGCAAGTTGTTTCATTGCCTATTTTCTAGTTCCTAGTTTAGAATTAGTTGAAACAACTCCTAGAATGATGAGCTCGACCCCTAGAGGCATGGGAATGGGTTAGGCTTGTCTATATCATCTATTTTCTGAGTCATTTTCAGGGTTGGATACTTGGGAATTGTTTGGCACTTCATTGTACATCCATTTCTGCATTTTTGGCAAAGGAAAGACCAGGGTTTTGCAACACTTTTTGGGATCCTTGTGGCTCTGTGTTTTTTATGGCGTTTCTTCTCTATGTATTTTTAAGTTCACTAATGTTTATGTGTATCATTTCCCTTCTCTGTTCCTCTTAAATTAAACAAATCAGTGTTAAAGGTGGAATTCAGTAGCTTGCTTTGCTCTGCCTTTGTTTTGTTTAATTTTACATGTTTTCATCTGTTTGGAGAGGATACTTGAGATCTCTTGCCCTCTTAAGCTCCTCAGTGGTCTAAACCATCCATCCATTCAATTCGAAGCATCAAAACCATTGCCTTCCCTGCCCCAATCAGAATTCTGCAAAAACTAGGCCTTATCCCCGCACCCGAAACTGCCTTTCCCTTGATTCCAACAAAAACTCCAAAAATCAAACTCAAACTCCTTTATTTATATACCTAGCCTAAAATTAGCATTTTATTTCAGTCATCTCAAGCCCTATTGATACATTTTTCCTGAGATTGACCCGGAGAGAGCCCTCTCCTGTTCTGGTAGGGCTAGCTACCAGACTGAGCGTGGTTTGATATTACCCTGAATTCTGCCTTCTTTCATCCTGAGGTAGATTTAGGCAATAACAACCTCAGTTTTGAAGAACCACCGGTAGAACACCCTATGGTTATCTCTGACAGGAAGTCAGTGCTCCTATCCTTTTTTGCTCCTGATTGACTGGCTGCATTGGCATTATTGTATCACCTAGAGCATCAGAGATTTCCAAGTAGAGTAGAGTAGGTAGGAAGTCTGAAAATAAAGCTCATCATGTGAGCATGTAGTTAGTTGTTTTTAATTCCTGCAAATTCCAACAAGCCAGACATTCTAATCCTGGCTTGACTGTTGTTTCAATTTATGTCTTAGAATATAGAGAAGAAATCTGTTAGACAGTTTAATCCTAGCAGATATTAGATTAGGTAGAGAAACATATGAGACCAACAGTCTAATCTGGTCTCATGGAGCAATAAGGGTAGATTTAGAATAGGTTTATTTTCTGTTATCAAAAATAAATGATGTAAAGGGTATGCTAGCTCAAATGCGCCCTGATGGAAAAATGTTAGGACTGTAGTTTGGGTAGGTAGATGGTTGAGGAAAGTTTTTCTGCTGATGTCTTCACAGTTTGTGGCAGCTAAAAATCAAAGAAGAAGGGATGTGCCAAGCAGTAGGCATCTGGCCTACACCAAAGATCAATTTCTGATTTCTTGACTCCTTCAAGAAGAAGCCATCCCCATGTGGAGCCACTATTAGCCCCTTATGAATTCCTTGACCAGCAAGCAAGGGGCTAGATTATTTCATAAGCCTTAAAGGAATGCATTTCCCTTGAAAACACATCATCCTTGAACTCTTTTTAAATTCCCTACCTTTGACTGTTTCCCTCTGCTAATCTGTTCTCAATGAACCTTGCTGAATGACTAAATTTTGCTCAAAAAGGCCTTATTTCACCCTTGTATCGCTGCAGATTTCCCCCCATTTTATCCTTTTTTCCTTTTCCTCAAGTCCCTTTTGTTCCCCCTAAACTCCCCCTTACCTCCTAAATTTCCCTAAAATCCCCATGAAATCCCACCCTTGCCTTTTGTTTTCCCATTTTCCCCCCTCTCCCCCCTATCGTTACCCTCCTTTGGTGTAAAAACGCACTAAAATGAGTTAAAAACCCCACTTTCCGACTTTATTATAAGGGCTTAGCCCCTTTGACGCCAGCCCCAACCACTTCCCCACACATGCCCTCACGCTAGGACCAAGCGCTTAAGTCCTAAGCACCAATCGCAATCGGAAGATTGGCGGAGGGCCGAATTCCTTTGTAAAACTCCAAAGTTCCGATGCGATTAGTTTATCGTATAAAGTCTCTCGATGTGTTTTTAATCGTTGATCTGCCATCGTGATCGGATGGCCCACGCAGCGTCGCAAACTTTCAATCATAGCACTTATGTTTTCCCCTCCAATCGATCCATCGCAAACATTTGCAATGCGATTGATTGCATCGCATTTCCCTTTCGATCGCGGTCCCTTCCGATCAATCGCAAGTCCTAACTCCCGATCGCCGATTGCGCCATCTCCCGATACAATCTCAGCCGTCCGTCCCTCCGCCAGATCCGACGGCTCAGCACTGATCGCACCATAGCTCCGATTGACCCGATCACAACTCCTCTCCCGATCGCTCCGATCGCACTCTCCCTCAATATTGACCCTCGTAAGCCAAATCTCCCGCTCAAAGGGTGTCATGTCACCTTATCTTTTTCGGGCCAATTCTTAGTCTTCACGGATTTTCCGCAACTCGGAGCGATCGGGAGAGGAGTTGTGATCGGGTCAATCGGAGCGATCGGGGATTTACACTGGCTTACTAGGGGCTTCTTTCCATTCTGATTTGGTCCATTCAGAGATGAATTTTGTCGAGTATTTAATTCCCCTAATGCTTCCCACAAGGATTGTCTCGGTAGCTTCCATGACTTCGTCAATTGTGATGTCTACTCCGAGCACGTAGCACAACCATTCCTCCTTCTTCTTAATAGCTTTGTTCTTCTTCTGCTTGGATCCGGGAGATCCACTTTCTCCTCCTTCTGCACCTTCCACTGGGATTTCTCTAACATTTTTAGCGAGTGCTACAGGTTTCCTTTCGCCTTCAAGGATTGGAGGGTCCCTTTCCAAAGGATTGATACCCTATTCTTGTGAAGCTTCTGGGGTGAGTCTCCCTTGATTGTTGGAGGAAACACCAGTCCCCCTTTGAAGGAGAAACCCTTCTAACGACCTCTCTAGATTTTTGCTATACTGCCCCTGGGCCTTCGAGGGACCCCTACCACCTTCAGCTAGAAAGGGATCTGTGATGGCCGCCTCACTTCCTTATGAAAGAAGGAATTTTTCCAGAAAAGAGAAACCTTGCCTTTGAGATCTGTTTCTTACCACACTGATCTGTGGCTTGGGTCCGCCTCTCTCCTGATCTAACCCTACAGCTCTCTCCACCCCCAATGATTTTAAACCCAAAGATCTCGAAAATCCTATATTTTCCACAATATCTTCTAGCCCTCCCGTGAAAATCGGATCAGAGGGAGTACCTTGAGTTGCAGGAGGCTAGTGGCAAAAATCCTTCCTCCATCGTTAATCCTTGGCTCAACCGCTGAAGATCACCCTCTAGCTCCTTTCAACTTCCAAAACAATGTTATTGATGAAATAGGTAACCTCATTGTTACCTACTTTTTGAAGTATCAAGAAAAACACCTGATTTTGAAAAAGTGGCGATGCAGAATCAAGAAAAAAAAATTTGAGCATGTTTTTGGCACTTTAAGTTTTTTTATTTTTTTATTATTAATTTTTTTTTTATGTGATGTTTTTTATGTCAATTTTGAATAGTGGTGGTGTATCATCACCAACGCGTTTTTATAGGATTGATTTTGACACTATAGATTTTCTAATGTCTTCTTCTTCTGTGAGATGTTTATTTTTAAGTGCATTTATGTACTTGTGTTTTAAAAATAATTTAAAAAAATAAAAAATAAAATAAAAACTTGTAATGATATCTTCACTTTTTCACATAGATAAAAGATGGAAAAAGGGTCAATATTCTAAAGTTTATATTTTCTACATGTTTATGTATTGTTAAATAATTTTTCAATGCACATCAAAAAATTGTCGCTAAAAAACCAATATTTTGAACCATATGACAAAAAAATACAATTTTTCAATATAAATACAATGCAAAAAATACACTTTTACGGACTTTTTGTTGGAAAAAACATGTTAAATAAACTAATTTTTTGGGATAATCTTAACAAAAAAACTTAAGAAAATAACATTTTTATTGAATTTTATGTCAAAAAATAATAGCAATCACATGTTTTTTGCAAAAAAAAAGGGTTGTTCTCATAAAATATCAGAGTCTAAACATTACAAGTAAAACTGATTAATAGTTCTCAAAAATAAGCTTTGTTTGCAAGCATATCTTAAACATCATCAACAATATCAACTAATACATCTTCAACATCATCTAGAACAGCATTGATGGCTTCTTCCGTAGCATTTTCTTCTTCATTTTGATCATTGTCATCTTCTAATGGATCTTTCATGTCAGCAAATCTTCCAAAGTGTCCCTTTCCAATCATTCCATATATATGGAATGATTGGAAAAGGACACTTTGGAAGATTTGCTGACATGAAAGATCCATTAGAAGATGACAATGATCAAAATGAAGAAGAAAATGTTGCGGAAGAAGCCATCAATGCTGTTCTAGATGATGTTGAAGATGTATTAGTTGATATTGTTGATGATGTTTAAGTTATGCTTGCAAACAAAGCTTATTTTTTAGAACTATTAATCAGTTTTACTTGTAATGTTTAGACTTTGATATTTTATGAGAACAACCCTTTTTTTAAAACATGGTGCTATTTATTTTTTATAAAATAAAATGTTAAGTTTTTTTTTTTGTTACTTCTCCCAAAAATTAGTTATGTTTTTCCGGTAAAAAAGTACTATTAAGTGTATTTTTTGCATTGTATTTATATTGAAAAATTGTATTTTTTTGTCATATGGTTCAAAATATTGGTTTTTAGCGACAATTTTTTTATGTGCATTGAAAAATTATTTAACAATATATAAACATGTAGAAAATATAAACTTTAGAATGTGTCCTTTGTGAAAAAGTGAAGATATCATTGCAAGTTTTATTTTATTTTTATTTTTTAAATTATTTTAAAACACAAGTACATAAATGCACTTAAAAATAAACATCTCACGGAAGAAGAAGACATTAGAAAATATATAGTGTCAAAATCAATCCTTTAAAAAAGCATTGGTGATGATACACCACCACTATTCAAAATCGACATAAAAAACATCACATAAAAAAAAAAAAATGAAAAAAACTTAAAGTGCCAAAAACATGCTCAAATTTTTTTTTCTTGATTCTGCATCGCCACTTTTTCAAAATCAGGTGTTTTTCTTGATACTTCAAAAAGTAGGTAACAATGAGGTTACCTATTTCATCGGTAACATTGGTTTGGAAGTCGAAAGGAGCTAGAGGAATCACCTGAGCTGAGCCAAGGATGCGTGGAAGGCGGGATTTTGCCACTAGCCTCTACTAGCCTCAAGGTACTCGCTCGATCCGTATTTCCGTAGAAGATATTATGGAAATATAGGATTTTCGATATTAATCGACATCATTGGGGGTGGAAAATTTATAAACGTGCGTCCGGGAAGGCAGACAAACGCAATTGATGTGGTAAAAGCAGTCTCAAAACAAGGTTTCTCTTACTGGAAAAATTCCTTCTTTCACAAGGAAGTGAGGCGGCAGCAGTCCCATTTGAAGGCGGTAGGAGTCCCTCGAAGAAGAGTGAGGATAGAATCGGGGAAGTGCGTTAGAAGGGTTCTCCTTCTTGTCCTCCACGGCAATCAGGGAACTCACTGAAGCTCACAAATGGGTAAATAAATCCTTTGGAAAAGGGACAAATCAGAATGGAAAGAAGCCCCTGGTAAGCTAGTGGAAATCGAAGCCCTCGCAAAGGGATGGTTCAGTCTAAAATTTGAGAACAAAGAATAGTTAGAATGGATCTTGGCAAGAAATTGTTGTTTCGAAAAGAGGACAGTCCTACTTCTTAGATGGACTCCTCTATTTGATTCTCAATGGGAAAAGATGGAGGATTCCCCAGTGTGGTTAAAGCTCCCGGGACTGCCACTCCCTTTTTGGACGGACTTTGCATTCAAATCCATCGGGAACACCTTGGGTCAATTTCTTGAAGTGGACTCTTCTTCAAAGCTAACAAGGCACCTGAGTGTAGCCAGGATCTTGGTAAGCTTAAATCCCAGGGAAGGACTTGCGGATGAAATTTGTCTAAAATATAGAGATTATGAGTATATCCAGCTGCTGGATTATGAGCATTTTCCCTTCTGGTGCCACAGGTGTCATAAATATGGACACCTCGCAAAAGACTTCCCTCTGGGTCATCATCACAGAAGGAAGCAAAAAAAGGTGAATAGGGAGGCACACCCATCCATGGGAGCTAATGATAACGAGGATCCTAAGGAGGAATTGATGGAAGAAACAGAAATTCTGGATACCACAATGGAGGATCCACTGCCAGCTGGAAATGAGAAGTCTCTCCAAAGTTAGCAGGCCTCTGATCAGGTTGAGAAACCGCTGCAAGTCTTGATACCTCCAATAGATGAAGAGGCTGAAGCTGCACCTCTGGAGGGTATGCCTTCTGACTCCCATGTTCCTTCTGTTTCTTTCAAATGTACTTCTTTTATTTATCTTTCTCAGCCTAGTCCTTCCAGGCAAAATGACATGGAATATATTAATATGCATGAAATCATTGATTCTCTTGATAGTATTATCACTTCTCTCCCCTCCCCTTCCATGCCCCCTCCGAGTTGTAGCATCCTTGAGCCAAATTCTCTCCTGCCGAGCTCTCCCATTTTTCCTCCCTACAATCTGAGATCTCTCGTGAACAAAGCTTGGATCAGTAAAGCCATTGGAGGTCTGGAATCAAATCTGGCGCAGGTTGGCCATAGAAAGTTGAGAGGAAGAAAATCCAACCTTTCTAAGGCACAAGTAAAGGTTAAACTTGATATAGCATATGGAAATCAAAAATCCCTCTCTGGGGTGCTTAGAGCAGCGCATCCACCCCCTCCGAGTTACCAGTGATTATTCTCTCCTATAATTGTAGAGGCTTGGCTAGTTTGCCCAAAAAACTAGCCTTAAAGGATCTGATGAAGTTACACAATCCAGATGTCTTATTCCTTCAAGAAACCTTAGCCCAGGGAGAAGAGGTCATAGACACTCTTACCAAAATGTTCCCTAGTTGGGTGTTCCATTCCTTGGATGCTCAAGGAAGATCGGGGGGAATTGCTTCGGGCTACAATCCAGCAAAATTGTAGGGCTTGTCTTCTTGGGGGTCGGAAAACTCTTTGGCGATGGAGGTTTACTCATAGTAGTTATGTACCACTCTACTGTTGCTTAACATTTATGGGCCTTGTGTGAAGCGAGTGCATTTTTTGGATGACCTTTTCACTAAATCCTTCCTGAAGAACCCTAACCTGATCCTGGGTGGGGATCTAAATTTTTCTTTAGGATTATCAAAATCTTGGGGTTCCTCTGCAAGGGTTGACCAACTCATCAATTAATTTCTTCACAAACAGGAAACTTCTCAGCTAGTGGACACCATCTTAACTAAGCCCAGACCCACTTGGAGGAACCATAGGGTGGGTGAAGACTGGGTGGGGAAAAAGTTGGACAGGTTCCTTCTTGGAGAAGATTTGGTGGTTTGGTCCTCTGTGTTTAGACACTGGGTTGGGGAGGGGGGCCTCTTTGACCACCTCCCAATTTTTCTTGAAATAAAAGGACAGCTGAAAAATCCAGGCTCTCCCTTCAAATTCAACTCCTCTTGGCCAAAATATGAGTCTTATATAAAACAGTTCCACGACACCTGGAGGAAAAATTTACCTAGGGATTCTGGGAATATGGGCAAGTTGTTTATGGAGAATATGAAAAGCATGAAGCAAGAAAATCGGGAGTGGGCAGCCCAAAAATCATTAAAAGAGGAAGAGGAGTTGAGGAGGGTCAATGAAGAGCTTGACTTCCTTGAAACACCGGAAGGAGCTGGCTATTCATCTTTGGAGCTTAGAAATCAGATCAGGGAGTTGGAAACTAAAAAGAAAAAATTCCTACTGGAAAAGGAAGAGAGATGGAGGCTCCAGAGAAGGGAAATATGGCTACAAGCGGGTCATGAAAACACAAAGTTCTTTCAGAATTATGCTAAGGGAAGGAAAAGTTCTAATAATATTTGGGAACTTAAAAAATAAAATGGAGAATGGGTATGCTCATTTGAAGACCTCTTGAGTTTAGGAATAAGCTATTTTAAAAATCTCTTCAAAGCACCTGCAGAAATCTCAATAGCGGAAGTAATAAGGGTGGCCCAGTTTTTCCCCAGCTTCATTAATGAAGAAGGGAACAACAACATCATGGATCCGGTTTCAAAGAAGGAAGTAGAAGATATTTTAAATGCAATGAAAAAGGACAAAATTCCAGGGCCAGATGGATGGACTGTTGAATTCTTTCAGCATTTCTTTGAATTCCTGGGGGATGACCCAATCAAAGTGGCAGGAGATTCTTGCAGTTTGGGGACAATCTATCAGCCTTTCAATGCTACCTTCCTAGCCCTAATCCCTAAAAAATACCATCCCCTCTCTTTTGATGACTTTCGCCCAATCTCCCTTTGCTCCTGCATGTATAAGATCATTTCAAAAGTGATAGCCTCCCGTCTCAAACCTTTTCTCTCTAAAAGCATCTTGTCGGAACAATTCGGCTTCCTAGATGGAAGACAAATCCATGAGGCCATTGGGGTGGCCCAAGAAACCCTCCATAGCCTTAAAAGAGGGAAAAAAAAGGAGCTATTGTAAAAATCAATTTGTCCAAAGCCTTTGATAAAATCAGCTGGATGTATTTAAGGTTGCTAATGACACATCTTGGTTTCAGGATTAACTTTATCAATTCGGTTATGAGCTGTATCTCTTCTTCCAATATTGTTATCTTGATAATGTTGGGTGTGGAGCCTGATTATCTTGTTTACTTTGTATCATAGCATTGGACCCCTGTACCTTAAATGGGGTGGAAATGCCGCCCGTAAATTAATCGCTGTCGTGGGGGGTCCACGACGGGCGGCAGTGACTTTATGGAGCCCCCCCTAGCAGGGGTTTTCGGGGGCAGCGCCCCCGAAGCTAAAAACAGATGTAAATTGCCTTGTAAAAGTATAGTAATTTCTAGTCAATCTGGGCCGTTCATTAGGAAAATTATCTAACGGTAGAAGTTATGTTTAGTTTAGGGCTTTTGCCCTAGAAGGAAACCCCTTGCTTTTATGAGGGTATTGTATTGCGGCTATGTATTGTATGTGTATTCTCGGAGCGAGAAATAGAGAGGGATACTGTGAGAGAGAACTGAGGATATTACAGTGGATCTACTGTAGGTTTTTCTCTTCATTTTCTGCTGGATAATAGAAAGGAAGGACTGGCTGTTCGGGGTGGATGTAGCCCAAACTGGGTGAACCACATATATCTATGTCTCTCTGGTTTTATGTGTTTTGTGTGCTTGTATTTTCCACATATTATATGTGTTGCATTTCTCCATAATATATAATTTTCTAACAACTGGTATCAGAGCCGAAGGTATATTTGGCTGATAAACTCGCAGAAAAGAAGGGTTCCTGGTTCGAGTGGGAGCAATGGCAGAAGATGGTAAGTTTAGGGTCGAGAAATTTAACAGCCAAAACTTCCCGCTGTGGAAGATGCAAATGGAAGATTATCTGTATCAAAAAGATGTACCTACCATTGAGTGGAAAAACAAAGAAGCCGATGGCCATGACAGATGCGGAATGGAACATTCTCGATAGAAAGGCACTCAAAACAGTACGGTTGTGCCTTGCGGCATCAGTCGCCTTCAATATTTCGAAGGAAACAACAACAGAGGGTTTGATGTAGACGTTGGTGAAACTATATGAAAAACCCTTGGCCTCAAACAAGGTATTTCTTATGAAACAAATATATAATATGAAGATGTCAAAAGGTGGATCTGTTGTAAACCATTTAAATGATTTTAATACAGTTACCAGTCAATTAAGTTCTGTAGGGGTAAACTTTGATGATGAAGTTAGAGCTCTGTTATTCTTGTGCTCATTTCCAGAGACTTGGAATGGTTTAGTAATGGCCATTAGTAACTCTGTCTCTGGATCTAGTACTTTCAAATTTGATGATGTTGTCGGTGCTATCCTTAGCGAGGAAATGCGACGGAAAAGCTCCGGTGAGACATCGGGTAATGCTTTGAGTGCCGAGTCTAGGGGAAGAAGAATGGAAAGAGGAAATAGCTCAGGATATCGCAATAAATCAAGGAAAGGCAGATCCAAGTCCAAATCGGGGATAGTGTGCTGGAAATGTGGAAAGAAAGGACACCTAAAGAAAGATTGTGGATCTCGGAAGGGAAAAGAAGGAGACACACAACAAGAAAAAAATCATGAAGCAAATGTGATAGGTGATGTGTTACAATATGCTTTGATTCTTTCTTTTGAAAATGTTACTGATTCTTGGGTTGTAGATTTAGGGGCTTCATTCCATACCACACCTGATAAGAAATATTTTCATGACTATGTTCAAGGAGATTTTGGACAAGTTCGTTTAGGTGATGATAAACCCTGTAAAATTGTTGGAATGGGTAAGGTTCTTGTAAAACAGCAAAATGGAAACCAATGGCTATTAAAGGAGGTAAGGCATGTTCCAGATCTAAAGAAAAATATGATTTCAACAGGGCAGTTAGGCGGTGAAGGTTGTGTGACAACTTTCACAGATAAAGCTTGGAAGGTCACCAAAGGAGCCCTGGTAAGAGCAAAAGGCGAAAAGGTTGGTACATTGTATTTATGCAATGGTATTTCTAACTTTGTTAATGCTTTAAATTCCAAAGGAGTAGATGCAGCATTATGGCATCATAGGCTCAAACACATGAGTGAGAAGGGGATGAAGATTCTTTACTCAAGAAATTTGTTGCCAAGTTTGAAGAATGTTGATTTGGATTTCTGTGAGAATTGCATTTATGGAAAATAGAAGAGAGTCAGATTTCTCAGAGTTGGGAAAGAAAAGAAGAGCGAAAAATTAGAGCTTGTGCATACAGATGTATGGGGACCTGCTCAGGTATCATCTCTCGGTGGCTCTTGTTATTATGTTACTTTTATTGATGATGCAACTAAAAAAACTTGGATTTATTGTATTCAGAATAAATCTGATGTATTTGATACTTTCAAGAAATGGAAAGCTTTGGTTGAGATTGAGACAGGAAAGAAGTTGAAGTGTCTCAGATCAGACAATGGAGGTGAATATTGCAGCAAAGAGTTTGATAGGTACTGTTCAAAGCATGGAATTTGTAGAGAGAAGACAGTTCCAAGAACACCACAAGAAAACGGTGTGTCAGAAAGGATGAACAGAACAATCATGGAGCGTGCAAGGTGCATGAGATTGCATGCGGGATTGCCTTTACAATTTTGGGCAGATGCTGTAGATACTGCTGTTTATCTAATAAACAGAGGGCCTTCAAGTTCCTTGGATGGTGGTATTCCAGAGGAAGCATGGATAGGTAAAAAGGTAAACTACTCTTTTTAAAGCCTTTTGGTTGTGGGGCCTTTGTCCATATTAATAAAGAAAATAGAACAAAGCTTGAGGAAAAATCAAAGAAATGTACCTTTATTGGATATGGTGTTAATGATTTTGGTTATCGCTTATATGATTATGAAAATAACAAAATCATTAGGAGCAGAGATGTAATATTCAATGAAAAGGTCTTGTATAAGAATCAGTTGCAGGAAAAGAAACAGGAAAAAGAAAGCAAGGAATACACAGTTCTTGATGAGATAACTGAAAAAGTAAAGGTGCTTGAAAATAATAATAATCAACAACCACAGCAGCAGCAACCACCACAACAGCAACAGGCACCTCAAACACCTGAAAGTGGTGTTAGAAGATCTACCAGGATAAGTAGACCCCCTGAACGATACTCTCCTTCATTATATTATTTATTTTTGACTGATTCTGGTGAACCTGAATGTTATGAAGAAGCAATGCAGGTTGAAAGCAGGAAGAAGTGGGAGCTAGCCATGGAAGAAGAGATAGACTCCTTAATGCATAACCAGACTTGGGACTTAGTCAGGTTGCCTGCAGGTAAAACTACATTGCAGAATAAATGGGTTTACAGGCTGAAGGAAGAAGATGGAGGAAAACAGAGGTACAAAGCTAGACTTGTGGTGAAGGGGTTTGCACGGAAGAAAGGTATTGATTTTGATGAAATATTTTCTCATGTTGTTAAGATGAATTCAATCAGAACTATCTTAAGTCTTGTAGCAGCGGAAGATTTACATCTTGAACAGTTAGATGTAAAGACAACATTTCTCCATGGAGATTTGGAGGAAGAGATATACATGCAGCAACCAGAAGGATATGAGGTCAAAGGAAAAGAAAAATTGGTGTGCAGGTTAAAGAAGAGCTTGTATGGCTTAAAACAGGCTCCAAGGCAGTGGTATCTAAAATTTGACAAGTTTATGTCTGAACAAGGTTATACTAGATGTCACTCTGATCATTGTGTTTATCTAAAAAGGAAAAATGATGGCGGCTATATTATATTGTTATTGTATGTAGATGACATGCTTGTTGCAGGGTCTAACATGCAGGAAATAAATGTGCTCAAAAGAAAATTGGCAAATTCATTTTCAATGAAGGATTTGGGAGCTGCAAAACAAATCCTTGGTATGAGGATAACTAGAGACAGGAAAAATCGCAAATTAACACTGTCTCAGAATGAGTACATAGAAAAGGTGTTGAAAACATTTAATATGCAGAATGCAAAACCAGTTAGTACACCTTTTGCTAGCCATTTCAAACTTAGTAAGGAGATGTGCCCAAAGACCCAAGAAGACATGGATTATATGTCTAAAGTTCCATATGCATCTCAGTTGGAAGCTTAATGTATGCAATGGTCTGCACAAGGCCTGATATTGCACATGCAGTGGGAGTTGTAAGCAGGTACATGAATAATCCAGGAAAAGAACATTGGATGGAAATAAAATGGATTCTCAGATATTTGAGAGGTACCACAAATCAAGCATTATGCTTTGGTGGTTCAAACATTGCTCTACAGGGATATGTTGATGCAGATATGGCAGGTGACAGAGATAACAGGAGGAGCACTACATGATATGTATTTACTGTAGGTGGAACAACTGTCAGTTGGGTTTCAAAAATCCAAAGTGTTGTTGCACTTTCAACAACAGAAGCAGAGTATGTTGCTGCTATAGAGGCTAGTAAGGAAATGATTTGGTTACAAAGGTTTATGGATGAATTGGGTAAGAAGCATGATATGGGCACGTTATACAGTGATAGCCAAAGTGCCATTCATCTTGCAAAGAACTCAGCATTTCATTCCAGGACTAAAAACATACATCTCAAGTACCATTTCATACGGTCATTATTGGAAGATGGAGAGTTGAAGCTGGAAAAGATACACACTAGCCAGAATCCTGCAGATATGCTAACAAAAGTTGTAACCAGGGAGAAACTGAGAATGTGCTCAGTTTAAATTGGTCTTCAAGGATGACGATGAAGATGAGAAATAGCCAGGTCCAAAGAGGAGTCATTGTCCAGCAAATGAAACAGCGGTGGAGTTGCTACAATCAGTCTCCAAGTGGGAGATTGTTGGGTGTGGAGCCTGATTATCTTGCTTACTTTGTATCACAGTATTGGACCCCTATACCTTAAATGGGCCAGCAACGCTGCTCGTAAATTAATCGTTGTTGTGGGGGGTTCAGGGGGGGGCAGTAGCGACTTTATGGAGCCCCCCCCTGGTGGGGGGTTTCGGGGGTAGCGCCCCCGAAGCTAAAAAAAAATGTAAAATTGCCTTGTAAAAGTATAGTAATTTCTAGTCAATCTGGGACGTTCATTAGGCAAATGATCTAACGGTAGAAGTTATGTTTAGTTTAGGGTTTTTTTCCCTAGAAGGCAACCCCTTGCTTTTATGAGGGTATTGTATTGCGGCTGTGTATTGTATGTGTATTCTCGGAGCGAGAAACAGAGAGGGAGACTGTGAGAGAGAACAGAGGATATTACAGCGGATCTATTGTAGGTTTTGTTTCTTCATTTTTTGCTGGATAATAGAAAGGAAGGACTGGCTGTTCGGGTTAGACGTAGCCCAAATTGGGTGAACCACGTATATCTCTGTCTCTCTGGTTTTATGTGTTTTTTGGGCTTGTATTTTCCTCATATTATATGTGTTGCATTGCTCCATAATATATAATTTTCTAACAGATGAATGGCGCAGCAACTGATTTTTTCAATCCTCAAAGTGGCCTCCGTCAAGGATGCCTGCTATCCCATTTATTATTCTTATTGGCAGTGGAAGGCCTAAGCCTGATGATTCATGAAGCAAAAAGAAGAGGGGAACTAAAGGGGATAGAAGTAGCTGCGAACTTTTACATCACTCACTTGTTTTTTGTTGATGACATATTATTGTTCAGTGATGGTATCCCGCATGATTATAGACGCTTAAAGGATATTCTAGCTCTCTTCCTGAAAGCCACAGGCCTCAGTATCAACAACCATAAATCCTATATGGCAACATCTAGCCTTTCAAGGCCTGAAGTGAAAAGAATTGAAGGAATCCTCTAGTTCGAAGCCAAATCCCTCGAGGACTCCTTTAAATATCTGGGGTTTTTCCTAAAGCCAGACTCATATCAAATCTAGGATTGGAAGTGGCTCCTAGCAAAAATTGAGGCAAGAATGAAGCACCGGAGTTTCAAATGGCTTTCAAGAGCTGGAAGGCTCGTATTGATAAAATCAGTGGCGATAGTTATCCTAGAATATTGGGTTGGCCTCTCATGTGTTCCTAAAAGCATTATCAACTCCATTAATAAGATGTGCAACAAATTCCTTTAGGAAGGCTCAAAACAGGACCATGTTACTCCCTGGGTGGCTTGGGAGAAAATTTTCAGACCGAAAGTTTCGGGAGGTTGGGGCATTAAAGAACTATCCTCTTTCTCGAAGTCATTAGTTGCTAAGCTTGCTTGGCGCCTTATAACTCTGGACAACCTCTGAACTTCTGTTATAAAAAGAAAATACATTGACCCCTTATCAATTATGGATTGGCTTAGATTACCTGAAAAACCAGGTAAAAATGTGTCAATAGTTTGGAAAACCACTCTTGACTCGGTGCATCTTCTCGAGCAAGTCTTAGCTTGGTAGGTTGGCGATGGTAAGGTTGGGTAGGGACCCTTGGGTGGGTTGCACAAGGAGTTTTTCGATTTCTAGAGATCTCATTGAGTTTTTGAATGCTAGAGGCTTCACCAGCTTGAATCATATTGCAAACCATGATAGAAAAACTCTGTGGAGACAAGGATGGGAAACCGGGACTGACTTACAGTTTGAAGAAAGATGGATGGAGGAATGGGAGATCTTCCTGAGGGATATTCAAAACTCAAATATCAGGTTACAAGAGAGGAGGGATGAACTTAGTTGGGTACACTCCCCATCGGGGACATACTCTCCGAAATTCGGTTATAGCTGGCTCATGTCCCAGAAAGGTTGGGGACCCTAGGTCTGGTGGTACAGACCATTGTGGGAACTGAAAGGGTCGGCAAAAGCTAGACTTTTTTTCTGGTGTATTCTTCAAAAAAAAGTTCCTACCTGGGACTTCCTTCAAAAAAGGGGTAAGATAGGCCCGGGATGGTGTATTCTGTGCAAGAAAAATTTGGACATGGCTCATCATCTTTTTCTCACTTGCCCTTGCTCCATCAGTCTATGGAATGAAACTCTCACGATTCTAAAAATTTCTTATAAATGGAAGGAAATGAGATACAGGAAGCGTGGAAAAAGTGGTGGCAAGATGTACCAAATGAAAAAGCCAGGAACATACCCCTATTGATAGCCTGGGGATCTTGGATTGCAAGGAACCACACAATCTTTGAGAATTCCTTAGTTCCCATAAACAAACTAGCAGCGGAAGGAGTTGCTATTTAAGAATTCATTCCAAGCCCCCAACAGGCACTCCCTTCTAGAGTCATTCTTCCGAAAATAATCAAAGGAACTATCCCTTGGGCCTATTTTGATGTTGCTTCGGACCCACAGGATAGATGCAAAGCGGGACTGGTCATTCACTTCCCCACAGGGAAATCCCTCAAAGCTTCTGTTGGCCTAGGGCAGGGGACAAACAATTTTGCAGAGCTAAAATCTCTTCATATTCTTCTTTGCTGGCTCTCTCTTTTAAGATGCAGAGAGGTTCAGATCTTCGGAGACTCTCTAAACATTGTCAAGTGGTTCAATGGGACTCAATGTTGATTAAATTACATCTTGCATCCATTTCTTAATGAGGTATCTAGATTGAAAATTATTTTTAACGAGATATATGTTTGCCATATTTACAGGGAGCGGAACCAGGAAGCAGACCTTCTTTCTAAAGAGGGTGTTCAGCATGATCTAGGGCTCTGGGTAGCTGTCGAAGTGGAAGACGGGTTGGTTCAAAATCTCGAACAACCTGTGTTCAACTGATGAGACATAACTACTTGTGTAATTATCTTCATATGTTTTCAAACTCCCAATTTTTCCCTTTTGGACTATTATACTTTTTATAACTAATTTTCTATTTGTCTTTGTTTCGGGCTATTTTCCTCCATGAGGAGGCCCAGGAGATAGGGAGAAAAAACTCAAAAAAATTTGTGCTTTTTGTATGAAAATTGGATCGGTGTCTACCATCCAGCTTCATGAAAAAAGGAGCTTTACCTCGTTTCAATCCTTCTGTTACCTCCTGTTTCAGGTGTTTTCCTTTGCAAAGGAACCTGGGGGGGGTAGGGGGGGGGGGAAACATGGACGCTGAGTTCATTCTCAACTAGACACTAGCAGTGAACTGTCTTTCACTTGCAGTAACTCCATATCCTCTCTGAAAAGGAAGGAAATGCAGTTTTTTGAATGCATTATGCATATACTATGTAACTCTCTATGATTTTAATAGATTTTTCTATTTTTTCTTTGGGAAAAAAAGATGTGTCGACTTTTGATGAATAATGAATTTTTAAAAATCACAATAATTGCACTGCCATAGGTCAATGTTTCTAAAAGATACAAAATGAACACCGGTATGTTTGTATGATACGGCGCACCGGTGCGTTTCTACGATTTATGGGCACCACACAAATACCAATACCAATTATAAATCTCGGTGCATTTGTGCAATACTGTGCATTGATGCATTTATGTGAGACTACACACTGGTGCATTTGTACGACCTATGGGCACTTCACAAATACCAATATGAATTAGAAAAATTGGTGCGTTTTTCTGATAATGCGCACCAGTGCGCTTCAATAAGACTATATACCAGTGCGTTGATACGACATATGGGCACCGTACAAATCCAAATACGAATTAGAACAATCGGTGCGTTTTTCTGATACTACGCACCAGTATGCTTCTATAAGACTACGTACCGGTGCGTTGATATGACATATGGGCACCACAGAAATCCCAATACCAATTAGAACAGCCATGTGCGTTATATCACGTATAGTGCACCTGGTACGGTTGTATACCCTTACAACCTGGTGCATGCACCTTCGACCGCCCTGGGCCAACTGTCTATATGACACGCACCGGTGCGTTGACACCTTAGTAGCGCACTGATGAAAAAAAAACTGTAATAACCTCCAGCCACCCAGGTTTTTTAGCTGTGTTGAAATTCCATTAAAAGCTCCGCCAAAATCTCTATTACCAAAAAAAGATGTTGTAGCAAATGTTTTTTTGACAATTTTGGTCAATTTTATAACACTAAAAAGCTCCTTTATAACCTCCACTAGAGGGTCTTTTCCTTGTAGTGAATGTCGGATGTGTCCAGTAGTGGTGGAAAGTAGGGCTAAAGGAGGTCCACATTGAACACTAGGTGTAGACTAAGGAATGGTGGAATACTGAGCTAAAAGGCATTGTCCCCTGAGTGAGCGAAGCAAATGTAACCACACTTTGTTTCCCACCTGGAAGTTGTGTGGCAACTGATATTGATCATGTCACTGCTTATACTTAGCATTGGCTCTATCTAATATGTCATGAACCTGTTGGCGGATGTGTTGAATGCGCTTAATGAATTTGTTCGCCTTATCAACTTCAGAGTAGACATGAGTCAAATCTCCCTGATTAGCCTTAAATGGCATGGCTACGTCAATGGGACCTAGTAGCTGGAATCCCAAGCCCACCTGGAAGGGGTTGTGACAGGTTTAGTTTTGGAGAGCCTGATTATAGTTGTGATGTACATAGGGGAGGATCTCATCCCATTTTCGTTGATGGTTTGATTTTTACATGTGCAGAAAGTGTACGATCATCCTATTGATGACCTCTGTATGGCCATCAATTTGGGGATGCAAAGTTGTGGACTTGGTGAGCTTGGTGTACAACATAGACAAGAGGTTGGACCAAAATTTACTAAGGAACCTATTGTCTCAATTTGGGATGATAGACTGTGGAATACCAAAGTGTACCCACACTCATTCAAAGAAGAGTTTAACAATGGATTATGGTTCTTGCAAGCTTCCATAATGGCCATCTTCGAGAATCTGTCGATGACCACAAAAACACAGTCATTTCCATGCTTAGTAGAAGGAAGGCCCGACATTTAATCCATGGAGACACATTCCCAAGGTTGACTAGGGGTAAGAAGTATAGAGGTATTTCTTCTTGATGGTCATTTTGGAAATGGCATAGGAAGTATAAGACCGGATGTACTTCTCGACATCATGTCAAAGGTTCGGCCAATAGAAATACTTCTGTAGTACTGCCACTATTTTCTCGACCTCGAAATGCCTAACAACTTTACTGTAGTGCTCTTCCCAAATCCTCTTAGCACGCTTGCTTGAAGGAACAAAAAGGTGTCCTAAGTGACATAACAGTGCATCCTGGAGGTGAAAATCTATAACTTGCTTACCCTCCAAGAGTGTCTTGTATGTGTGTCTGAATTCTGAATCGCTTTCGTAGAGAAGCGGTCAATCGGAAGTCTCGTGCCCATAAGAGTTGAGCATGGTGGTTAACGCCATGATCGGTGGTCGGTTGAGGTAGTCTGCAACATTATTGGTGTTTCCCTTCTTGTAATTGATGTTCAAATGAAACTATTGTAGGTATGTGGACCACTTCTGATGGTGATCCTTCTGCAACTTCCCTTGTGTCTGTATGAACTGCAGGGGTAGGCGGTATGTGTGGATGATCGTTTCCTTCCCCAAAATGCAAGGCTTCCATTGTTGGAAAGCCTACACAATGGAATACATCTCTTTTTCATAAGTTGGATAATTCTAGACTATGTTAGAAAGTGTCTCACTATGATATGCCACCGGATGTCCCTATTAAGTAAGAATTGCCCAACATCAAAATCAGAGGCATCTGTCTCGATCTCAAATGGTCGTTTCAAGTCTGGTAATGTGAGCACTGGTGCAGAGCAGAGGAGATGTTTCAACTCTATGAATGCCTTCTGTTGAGATTCAGACCAAAATAATTTTGATTTCATTCCTCCCTTGTTGACTTGACTCAAGGGCCAAGTGATATGAGAGAATCCCAACACGAACCTGCGATAGAAATTGGCAAGACCCAGAAAGATGCAGAGCTCTATTAGAGTGGTTGGGGCTGGCCAATCCCGAATGACTTGGATCTTGGTTGGATCCACATCCACCTCCCACTCATAAATAATGTATCCGAGACACTGAAACTGGGTCATGCCAAAATTGCACTTCTCCAAATTGGCACACAACTTGTGTTGTCGTAGTGTTTGGAGGAACTTTTGGATGTGGTGGAGGTGCTCTTCCCAAGTCTGGCTGAAGATCAAGATGTCATCCAAGTACACCACTACAAAAGAGTTGGTGAATGGCCGCAAGATGTCATCCATCAGCCTCATGAAGGTTGTGGGAGAATTCGTCAACCCCAAAGGCATGACCAGCCATTCAAAAAGGCCCTCCTTGGATTTGAAGGTAATCTTCCACACATCAGAGGGTTTAATTGGTACTTGGTGATACCCAGACTTCAAGTCAATCTTGCTGAAATGAGAAAGGTGGCAAAGATATTTTATTATTCAAAATAAAAATTCAAAATTATAGGAACCCTTTAAATATTCCACCATTTGTGCCACATTATCATGCATGATACAATTGACATGTGGTAGATAATGTGGCTTCCTAGGTCCATGTGTTTCTTCGAGGGTGGTGTGGCACCAACGAAAAATATTCAAAGGGCTCTAATTTGGTACCCTAGACATAGAATTCAATGAAATTTATATCTTGGGAAAACTATTAATAAATAGACGATGTTTGTAACCTCATAAATGGGATTTTAAATAGAGGAAAGAAGTATACATTTATGACCCTCATCTCCCCAAGGTAACTTAGAAGGCCAGGTTTTTATTACGACATCCACATTCCAATTGCTTTGGAATTTTTTGTTCTAATTATTGATTGTTTTATAAATTTATATATAATTATATGTCCAAGAAAACATTTTTTTCCCCAAAAATAACTTTACGTAATCCTTAACTATTACCCAAGATCCATTTGTGATTTGATGTTGTTGTCTCTAAAATGCTAAGGACGGGATATGTGGTTGAAGAACTAGATCTACAACTAGAAACATGATGCCACAAACAATAGGTATTCAATCTTATTGATTTGGATCTTGGAGATGGAACAACCTACAAATATCTTTGAGAAAATGAAGAGGGGTTTGTAAAGGTTTTATCTATTACCATGAAGATGTTTACAATAATATCCCAGGAACATAAACTACTTTGAAACCCAAAAACACCTTATACAAGAGATAATGGAATTGATCTATTTGATTTGTTGTATCAAATATAAGAGAATGTCTACTATATATAATAAGGAAAAAGATCTAGTTTTCTTTGTTGAACATATAAGGATGCCCACTTAAACTTACAACCAACAATACTTGGTTGTATTTGAAAATTGGAAAATAACACTAACACTTTTTAGATCCCACTATGCTATTGAAAGTAAAATTTCTTATAGTTAAATCATTTAATGGTGTGTTTCTTATGTTTCATATATAAAAAATAACCAATGTAAATATTTTTTTAACTCTAATTTTATCATATACTAAAAAAATCAAATATATTAAAATGAAAAAAACTTTTAAAAAAATATTTTCATATCCAAATATTTGATTTAAAATTAATTTAAACTAATAATTATTTATCAAATTAAAGAATTGATAAAAATATATTAATGTGAGACTTCATTGTCACCATAATCTTTACCAAGCATAGTATGGTTACGCGTATTATTATCATTGTTACGATTTTTTATTTGAAGACAAATAATTCTAACCTCAAATAGAGCGAGAGAGATGTATAGTGTGGATGGGGTTTAATGATAAAGGAAAGTTGCCGACCAATGGAATAGGTGAAGTGATACTTTACCAATTATTCAATGACGTGCACCATTATTCCATTATTCCATCAAAAGTCCATGTACTGGATGGTCCATTATTCCATCGAAAGTCCATCTATTGCACTCACCCACCCTTACTCACTATTGTCTTCATACATTAAATTCTTTAAACTTTCCGTGACGTGCACCATGGGAATGGTTAATGACTCGACTCCGCTCTGTAAAAGTTTGTGGACAATCAATTATTCCGTGCAAAGTCTTTGTATTATAATTATTGCACGCAAATGACTTTGCTCTGTAATCTGTAAAAGTTAGTGGACAATCAATTATTCCATGCAAAGTCTTTTTATTTCTAGAAAAGGCTTCTTCACAAGCTTGCTTGCTGCTCACTGGCAGACTTGGCCTTGCTAAGTTTCTCCTTTATCTTCTTAACACCACTTTATGTGAACCCAGCGATGAACCCATACACGAACCTACTCCCACATTCACGCAACCAGCGGCCTTTCCTGCGGCTTCCCTTCACCTTTTATGGCCTTGGCGTCCCTCGGTGGTTTGGCGAACCTCTGGCGAACTTCTAGCGAACTTTCAAGAGTATGAGAAGATAAACAGTGTCTTAGCAGCAATTATAAATGCACAGAGTTACAGTACTTAATGATGCGGAACAATGAACATTATCTCTTTATTGATCTCAAAATGATATTACAATCAGATTACAGACTGATGGAATCGGATCTCTTTATCAGAGATTGACTGCAATGGCATTTACCGGGATTTAAGCTACTCAGTGAATGAGCGAGCGATACCAGAGGCTTCCTGGCCAAATTGCAGACTCTGTCTCAGAGCATAAAACACCCAGACATAAAAATACCGACTTAATCTATAGAACTAGCCACTTTAGGTTCTTGCCTATGCCGAGCACATAGACATGCAGGCTTCTCAGTTCTCCTATGGACTATGAGTCAATTCTCCGTGATGCAAGCAGATCGCAAACTTTTGCGCAGATGCAGAGCAGGGAGCGAAAACTCAAACTCGAAACACACAAATGTATAACTAAAACTCTAAATGTTGATGCCTTCGAATGAGCCTTACCCTTCCTTATATAGATTGGAAGAGGTGACAAGAATTCCTGTAGAATCATCAGATTATTGACATGTGGAAGGTGGATCATTGCTTTCGGGTAACACCGAAGTGACATCCGCGCATAGATTCGATCCTTCCGACATACACATGTGAAGGTGTGTGATAAATACACTGTGGATACCTTTAAGTACAAGGCCCACGAGGAAACAGAATAATTATCTACAGAGAGGATACTTTTCGGACAGATGAAAAGCCCTCGGGAAAAGCTCTGTCACTGTAAACCCGTGACTGGGTATCAATACACAGGGAAAACTTTTGTTTTAGTGGGGCTCCCGTGAACCACTTGTACTGGCTGTTGCAGGTGGATCCAATATCTGAGCATCAGGATATTTGATCCTGCCGTAAAATTCATCATCCCAAGCTTCAGTGTAGATGCGCCTCACAATCATGGGCTTATTTAAGATGATTTGATGTTTTATCTTGGTCATTACTAACCACTGGTGATGCATTTGCATGTAGGACTTCAAAATAGGGTTTCTCATTTTGTGTTCAAGTCCTGTAATTTCTTTTACAGTTTGGCATGGATAATGAAAACATTCTCCAACAAGGCTTTCAAGACAATCAGTGCATTGTCCGTGAAAATAAGCCTCATAATAATGTGGATCCATGCTGAAAGGACTAACACCATAGTCACACCACCAGTTTTCTAACCAAGGTGCAACTGGCTCTCTTGAATTAATCCAGGTGGATGTGAATCTTAATTTGGTATAGTGGGTTTCCTCGCATCCATCTTTATTTAATAAATCCCACCAAAGATCTTTATAACCTGCAAAATTATAAACGGTGTTAGGAAAGATTAGATTGGGATCATTACCTGGCCAGGTTTGGAATCTGCCATCCGTATATTGACCAGGATTTCTTGTCCTGTTTAGATGATATGTCTTGTAATAGACTCTTGTTCTATCTCCTCCGCCAGTACAGATGACAAAGATATCACAAAAGTCTTGAGAGAGTGACCTTTCAGCTTCATGAGAAGCTAGCATACTTGATGAATACATCATGTCATGTATCCACCGACTTCCCTTGGGGTACACTCTTCTTTCTGGCACAAAGTGCTGGAGGTCATTATGATTCTGCACATTTGCATCTAGCACTTTGGTATTGCGGAGTTGCCATGTAGGACTCCATTTTTCCTGATAGACCGGCCATGATTCTTCATCAAATATGTATCTAAGTGTTTCTCTCTGATGAGCCTGGTCCCATTCTGTGATGATGACCATTACATGTGTCTCTTCTTCTTTTGGGTCATCAACCTGTTCTTGATGCTGGATGAATTCTCTGCTAAGAAATTCTGGCAAGCAATTCTCAGAGCCCTTAATATGTTCTACTTCAAAATCAAAGTAGGAAAATAGCGCCTGCCATCTTGCAAACTTTGCATCTTCCAGATTCTTAATGGTTTTAGTGATTACCTTTGCCAGAGCCTTTGCATTTGTTCTTATCAAGAAATGTTTATTTGCCAAGTGAATAGAAAACTTACTGATACAGTTCCATGCTGCTTTGACTTCTTTCTCTATTGGAGCATAATTCTTTTCTGCTTTGCTCCATACTCCAGATATGAACTGCACCACTTGTTCTTGATCTTTTGTACTATCTTTACTTGGCTTTTGTTTTAGTACACCTCCCCATCCCATGTTACTGGCATTTGTTTCAACAATTTTAAATGCAATATCATCAGCAACATAAAGAATAGGAAGATTACGAACCTTGGCTTTTATTTCTTTGAGGCTTGGGTATGAGCTTGTGTCCAAGGTTTTGGACTCTTCCTCAGTCTCTGATTGAGCAGAGACCTGTCAATGGCACAAAAGGGATAGAAATTGCTCACATAGTTCAAACATCCTAAAAATCTCTGCAACTGAGTTTTATCCAGAATAACATCTGGAAATCTGTCCGCGAACTCAAGTGCATGGTTTTGTAGAGCAATTTGCCCATTTTCTATTGTGTGCCCTAAAAACTTGATCTTGGTCTGACATAACTCCATCTTTCTCTTACTTAAAACCAGACCATTTCTTTGGACCAATTTCTTGAATATTTTCAAATGTCTAAAATGGTCCTGCAGATTCTTAGAAAATATTAGGAGATCATCAATATAAGCAAGTAGCCATTCATCATAAGGTCTGAAAATTGAATCCATTACCTTCTAGAATTTAGAAGGCGCATGTTTCAGACCAAATGGCATCACATTCCATTCGTAATGCCCTGCTAGTATGTTGAATGCAGTCTTCCATTTGTCATGCTCAGCAATTGCTACTTGCCAAAAACCCGACTTTAAATCAAACTTTGAAAATATCTTGGCTCCAGATATCCTATGCATCAGATCTCCCTTGTGAGGAATAGGATATGTGTCATCAGCAAGAACAGAATTTAGAGGTTTATAATTTATGACAAGTCTAGGAACACCTCTAATCTAGTATTTGTACAATCAGGAGCTATGTATCTGGGAGACTTTTTACTCTCTGCTTCAATCCTACGTTTTTCTATGGTTGATCTTCTATTTTTTCAAATTGCTCACATGTTGCTTTATTTGAGTTTGCCCAGATTGTAAATTTCCAGCCCTTGGGTGTAGAATGTCCTCAGTGTCGCCAGCAGGTAAATTTGCGGGATCTAGCCTACATGGTCATTCATAAGAACCATAATTTTAGGACTGGTGAAGCCCCTCCGTCTACTTCAACCAATCCTTGTCCTAATCCGAAATGTTCAGACATTCCATTTCCACATGAAGATGAACATGTTCTTATGATGCATCTAGTGCCTACACTAGAAAATGAAGACCCTAAGCTGACAGCTATTTTTACAAACATGAGACCTGCAAACAGGCCCAAGTATGGACTTGGATATGTTGAACAGACAGACAAGCTGATCCCTGAGTGCAGATTCAGAGAACTGCCTCCAGATTGTAAGAGACCATCAGTTCCTGAAATCCACAAGTTTTATACTTTGATGGATGGTTGTCCTAAGCACCAGATCACTGCTCAATGGATAAAGCAGATGCTAAATTGGGATCTGTATACTCATCCTCAGGCTGATGAGTTTGCGCTTGCCTTTCCTATTGAAGAAAAGAGAAAAATGGCAACTGAATGGAAAGCATATATGGAAGAAGAACATGTTTGGATTTCCTTTTATTCTTGGAAAAAGAAAATGGAATTAGAAGTTGTTCGGATGGCTGATTCCACATCCTCTTCTTCTCATTCATGGCAAGCTCCAGATGGCAGTAAGATTGAGACATCTACCTCATATCCTCCTTTCACAAGCATTGTCCTAGGTTAAGGACATAACTCAACCTTTGCATATCCTCTGGTTCATAAGGATACTACAGCAGTAGGAGTTGAGGGTATGATCCAGAAAGTTAGTGAGCAAATAAATTGGACAAATACTGCTCTCACTAGACTGGAAAAGAATGTTTCCTAAACTACCTTGGTAAAGGATCAGATAGACAGTGTCCAAGTTTCTGTAAATGACGTACATAGAGTATTAAACTCTGTTCAGTGTGATTTATCAATTGTTAGACATATTTCTCAAGAATCGTTTAAGAAGTTTGATGATGTAGGGAATTGTATAGTTGAGAAATCTATCTCTACACGGCATATGGTTTCAAATCTGTCACACAAAATGGACAGATTGAGTTTGAAGAAGTCTAAAAAACCAATTCTGACTTCATTTTTTACAAAGGGAAAAAGTATTCACACTCATGCACTTAGTAGCCCAATCTCTAAGTTCCCTCAGCTTTTCCCTAAAGAAGTAGAAAAGCCATCCTAGCAGCCTAAGTCAAAATCAATAGAGGAAAAATCTGAAAGAATAACCATTACCTCTCTTCAAGAAGAGTCAGACACAGAGAAACATGCTTTTCCCATCTATGAGCCACTTGAGCCGCAATTCACAAGACATGCTGCCCCTGATTTGTATGGAGCTGGTAAAATCCCAGCTAGAGACACCTTTTATGAAGGAAGTCATAAGGAGTGGAATATTGATAATTTATCCATGGCAAAAATCAGACAAATGTTTGATATGATGATTGTAGAATATAAGCTCATGTGTGTTGCAGTAAAAAGTGAAGTAGAAGCCTGCAAAACAATAATTCAGTGTTTTACAGGAACTCTAGCAAGATGGTGGGAACTTGAATCATCCCCTGCAATGATCGCCAAAATGGAGCAGGAAGTGCTCAAAGATGAAGCAGGTGATATTATGTTCAATCCAGATGGCACCCCACAGAATAATATGATTGGTGCACTCACCGCACTAATTCAGGAACATTTCCGTGGAGTAGATTTTTCACTTTCAGATAAAAATGAACTTGTCCTAATGAATCTAAAGTGCAGAAATATTAATCAATTTGAAGACTTCCATAGAGATTGGATTGAGAGGATATTTTTGGTTAAAGAGCCAAAGAATATTCTATGGAAACAAGTTTATCTCGCAGCTCTACCATCCAAATTGGTAGATATTCTGAAATTGCAAGAAGCATTACCCTTGCCACTTGAAGTATATCTTTGAGGAGATTTTTATGCTATCATCACCAAGGTGTTGATAACCTTATGTACCAGCTTTAAGATGTCAAAGTCTATAGATAAGTTAAATAGACTACCTAGTACTAAATATTTCTGCAGCAGATATGGCATAACCATTGATGATCCGCTGGTTACGTGCAGAAAGACAAAAAGACGTGCCAAGAAGGCTCAAAGACGAAGCAGAGCCTCCACATACAGATTGAGCTCGGGAAAAAGACGCAAGCTCAAATCTTCACACAGAAGACCTAAAGAACGAAGACAGCAAAAAGGAAGAAAGGGATACTATCGCTCTAATCCTAAGACCCATTACTACCAGCCACATGACATTCGTCCTAAGGATGTCAAAATAGCCCGAATGAATGAAGTTGTCTATTGGTTATGTGGTCAACCTGGTCATACCTCCAATATTTGTCCAACAGCCCTAGAATCTAAAAAGGGTCTAGGAAAGAAATCTCATCCACAAGCTCAAGCTCAACCCTCTTCCAGCACTCAGCCGAAGGTTGAACCGTGCTGTGCTCATTGTCATTCTTCTTATCATCGCACAGAAAATTGTCACAATCGGGGTTCACCTCTTGCCATTCAACAACACGCTGCAGAATCCACTGCTGAGTCTTCCTCTGCCTCTTTTGTTTCCTCTTCTGACGAAGAAGTCCATGCCTACTATCAATTTTCTGATTCAGCCAACTGTCATTGTTCAGACTCAGACTATTCTTTTGATGACTCTCTTGCAGAAGAATTTTCTGGTAAGTTGAAAGTCCTCATGGCCCAGACCGATGAAGATGAGATGAAAGTATTTGCTCAAATTCGTGCCATGGAAGAAGGAGATTTAAAGGCTGCATTGATTAAAGCTTTCCTGCAGCATGGTACCGGTTCTTCCATTCATTCCTCTGGTAAGAAGCCTACGTTTATTGATGCTTCTTACGAACGCAATATCAAATCGTATCTCCAACATAATTCCAGCAAAGTTCGTGCACTCACTTTGGGGGAGGTGAGTAGGGAGATACACAATATGAAGTCAGAAATTTCTGTCCTGAAACTTCAAGTTTCACAGTTAGAAAAGGCTAAGCATGAGCTGCAACCTTCTACATCCATTTCAGGCAGACATGTAAACTACACCCTACACTCTGCTCCAAGACAAGAAGTTTAAGTTGCTGAAGTCAAATTTGACCCTTCAGTTGGTTTTAGAGAAATGCAAGTCTTGGCCATACAATATCAGCAACACCACATTAATGTAAACATTTGTGTTGCAGGCAGAGTATATAATGTCACTGCACTAATTTATTCTGGTGCAGATATCAATATTCTTTCCAAGAAAATAGTTCCATCAAAATATTAGGTCACTGCACAAAAGAAGGTTTTGGGACTAGGAAAGAAATATTTAGAATTTGAAGTCTCAAAAGCTGCGGTTTGTTTTGATTCCCACTGTGTAAAACTTTCATTTGCAGTAGCAGATATTCCAGTAGACTGTATTTTGGGAAATGTATTTTTAGCAGCAGTAGAGCCCCATGGTTCCTTCAGATTTCCTGACAAATCTGCAGGATATTTTATCACAGTTTCTGAACAAAGGATTGAGATTCCATATGTCTCGAGGCCTAGAGTTTCTACCATGGTGCAGGCCATGCAGGAACTCCAAAAAGCAGAAAACAGTTTAGAAGAACTCAAATATCACAAGAGCACAATCAGGATAGAAGACCAGTTGAGTTCTCCAAAAGTTCAAAAGCAAATCTCTGAACTTCAAAAGGAATTTGAAGACACATGTTGCTCTGAAGAACCTAATGCATTTTGGCATCGCAAGCAACATTGTGTAGAACTGCCCTAGAAAGATGGATACATGGGCAGGCCATGCAAATCCAGAGCTATCCCAATGCCAGCAGAATACAGACAGCTCTGCCAGAAGGAGATAGATCAACTTCTACAAAGAAAGCTGATGCGAGAATCCAGCAGCCCCTGGAACTGCTATGGATTCTATGTGAATAAAAGAAGTGAACAGATTAGAGGTGTTCCTAGACTTGTCATAAATTATAAACCTCTAAATTTTGTTCTTGCTGATGACACATATCCTATTCCTCACAAGGGAGATCTGATGCGTAGGATATCTGGAGCCAAGATATTTTCAAAGTTTGATTTAAAGTCGGGTTTTTGGCAAGTAGCAATTGCTGAGCATGACAAATGGAAGACTGCATTCAGCATACCAGCAGGGCATTACGAATGGAATGTGATGCCATTTGGTCTGAAGCATGTGCCTTCTAAATTCCAGAAGGTAATGGATTCAATTTTCAGACCTTATGATGAATGGCTGCTTGCTTATATTGATGATCTCCTAATATTTTCTAAGAATCTACAGGACCATTTTAGACATTTGAAAATATTCAAGAAATTGGTCCAAAGAAATGGTATGGTCTTAAGTAAGAAAAATATGGATCTATGTCAAACCAAGATCAAGTTTTTAGGGCACACAATAGAAAATGGGAAAATTGCTCTATAGAACCATGCACTTGAGTTCGCGGACAGATTTCTAGATGTCATTCTGGATAAAACTCAGTTGCAGAGATTTTTAGGATGTTTGAACTATGTGAGCAATTTCTATCCCTCTTGTGCCATTGACAGGTCTCTGCTCAATCAGAGACTGAGGAAGAGTCCAAAACCTTGGACACAAGCTCATACCCAAGCCGTCAAAGAAATAAAATCCAAGGTTTGTAATCTTCCTATTCTTTATGTTGCTGATGATATTGCATTTAAAATTGTTGAAATAGATGCCAGTAACATGGGCTGGGCAGGTGTACTAAAACAAAAGCCAAGTAAAGATAGTCCAAAAGACCAAGAAAAAGTGGTGCAGTTCATATCTGGAGTATGGAGCAAAGCATAAAAGAATTATGCTCCAATAGAGAAAGAAGTCAAAGCAGCATGGAACTGTATCAATAAGTTTTCTATTCACTTGGAAAATAAACATTTCTTGATAAGAACAGATGCAAAGGCTCTGGCAAAGGTAATCACTAAAACCATTAAGAATTCGGAAGATGCAAAGTTTGCAAGATGGCAGGCGCTATTTGCCTACTTTGATTTTGAAGTAGAACATATTAAGGGCTCTGAGAATTTCTTGCCAGAATTTCTTAGCAGAGAATTCATCCATCATCAAGAACAGGTAATGGTCATCATCACAGAATGGGACCAAGCTCATCAGAGAGAAACACTTAGATACATATCTGATGAAGAATCATGGCCGGTCTATCAGGAAAAATGGAGTCCTACATGGCAACTCCGCAATACCAAAGTGCTAGATGCAAATTTGCAGAATCATAATGACCTCCAGCACTTTGTGCCAGAAAGAAGAGTGTACCCCAAGGGAAGTCGGTGGATACATGACATGATGTATTCATCAAGTATGCTAGCTTCTCATGAAGCTGAAAGGTCACTCTCTCAAGACTTTTGTGATATCTCTGTCATCTGTACTGGCAGAGGAGATAGAACAAGAGTCTATTACAAGACATATCATATAAACAGGACAAGAAATCCTGGTCAATATACGAATGGCAGATTCCAAACCTGGCTAGGTAATGATCCCAATCTAATCTTTCCTGACACTGTTTATAATTTTGCAGGTTATAAAGATATTTGGTGGGATTTATTAAATAAAGATGGACGTGAGGAAACCCACTATACCAAATTAAGATTCACATCCACCTGGATTAATTCAAGAGAGCCAGCTGCACCTTGGTTAGAAAACTGGTGGTATGACTATGGTGTTAGTCCTTTCAGCATGGATCCACATTATTATGAGGCTTATTTTCACAGACAATGCACTGATTGTCTTGAAAGCCTTGTTGGAGAATGTTTTCATTATCCATGCCAAACTGTAAAAGAAATTACAGGACTTGAACACAAAATGAGAAACCCTATTTTGAAGTCCTACATGCAAATGCATCACCAATGGTTAGTAATGACCAAGATAAAACATCAAATCATCTTAAATAAGCCCATGATTGTGAGGCGCATCTACACTAAAGCTTGGGATGATGAATTTTACGGCAGGATCAGATATCCTGATGCTCAGATATTGGATCCACCTGCAACAGCCAGTACAAGTGGTTCATGGGAGCCCCACTAAAACAAAAGTTTTCCCTGTGTATTGATACCCAGTCATGGGTTTACAGTGACAGAGCTTTTCCCGAGGGCTTTTCATCTGTCCGAAAAGTATCCTCTCTGTAGATAATTATTCTGTTTCCTCGTGGGCCTTGTACTTAAGGGTATCCACAGTGTCTTTATCACACACCTTCACATGTGTATGTCGGAAGGATCGAATCTCTGCGCGGATGTCACTTCGGTGTTACCCGAAAGCAATGATCCACCTTCCACGCATCAATAATCTGATGATTCTACAGGAATGCTTGTCCCCTCTTCCAATCTATATAAGGAAGGGTAAGGCTCATTCGAAGGCATCGGCATTTAGAGTTTTAGTTATACATTTGTGTGTTTCGAGTCTGAGTTTTTGCTCCCTACTCTGCATCTGTGCAAAAGTTTGTGATCTGCTTGCATCACGGAGAATTGACTCATAGTCCATAGGAGAACTGAGAAGCCTGCGTGTCTATGTGCTCGGCATAGGAAAGAACCTAAAGTGGCCAGTTCTATAGATTAAGTCGGTATTTTTATGTCTGGGTGTTTTATGCTCTGAGACAGAGTCTGCAATTTGGCCAGGAAGCCTCCGGTGTCGCTCGCTCATTCACTGAGTAGCTTAAAGCTCGGTAAATGCCATTACAGTCAATCTCTGATAAAGAGATCTGAGTCCATCATTCTGTAATCTGATTGTAATATCATTTTGAGATCAATAAAGAGAGAATGTTCATTGTTCCGCATCATTAAGTACTGTAACTCTGTGCATTTATAATCGTTGCTAAGACACTGTTTATCTTCTCATACTCTTGAAAGTTCGCTAGAAGTTCGCCAGAGGTTCACCAAACCACCGAGGGACGCCAAGGCCGTAAAAGGCGAAGGGAAGCCGTAGGAAAGGCCACTGGTTGCGTGAACGTGGGAGTAGGTTCGTGTATGGGTTCATCGTTGGGTTCACATAAAGTGGTGTTAAGAAGATAAAGGAGAAACTTAGCAAGGCCAAGTCTACCAGTGAGCAGCAAGCAAGCTTGTGAAGAAGCATCTACTAGAAATTGGTATGATGTGTGAAAATTGACTTCATTATTTAAAAGTCTTTGAGTTATCAAATTATTTTTTTTGAATTTCATGTATCTGCAGATATATATCTTGTCAACACAATATTAAAATTTATACAAATCCCTTTACAGGATAAATATCTGTCATTACAGGATGAATGTTAGTGACTATTGACTTCATTACAAGTAAAAGTCTTTGGATGACGAATTATTCCTTTTAAAGTCTTTGTAGTGCATGACTAGTTAATGACTATTTCCTTCTTTAAAAACTCTGTACTCTCTCCACTATTCTATATATATATATATATTTTATATGGAATATGTGTTACATGAGTCAATACCTAATCTATATTTTAAGATTATTTAATGTTGGTGGGTAGTATATGTCTATTATTAGATTTAAATTTGTTTAAATCTAATAGTAAATATATACTATCCACCAGCATTAAATAACTTATGGCCTAGGAAATAATGGTCATCATTAATGACTCTGCTGTAAAAGTTTGTGGCCGACCAATCATTCCATTCCAATTCTTTGTATTATATTTATTTGACACGAATGATTTATTACTATGGACTTCATTGAACCATGCCAAAGGTTACTGACTATTGCCTTCATACACAAAACTCTATAGAGTCTCCCATATTCCACATATATGCCTTTGTAAGATTCCAAACAATGGAAATTTCGATAGATCTAGAACGTGTTAGTGTTTTTATTTAAAGAATACTTTTCATCAAAAACAAGAACACAAACATATATAGAAATGCAGCCCTTTTATTTATATTATTAATTGAAAACAAAGATACATGCCCACACCAAAAATATATGAGCCTTTGCAGTGGCATGCTTGACTACTCATTAAAAAAGAAGACCAATACTGAAGCGCAATCGTGGACCCTGGATGGATCCACCAGACAAATTCACCACGAGGTTTTCGTCCCGGGATCAATGCTAAAACTGACCAGGCCAAGTTCTCAACCCAAACACAATAAGATAGATAATACTAGAATGATCCTAAATGCCTAGCTTCTATCCATTTTTATAGGCTTGATGGACCTTATTTTATTATTTTCCTCGAAAACCAACAACAAATACCATGGGCCGATACCATGGGAAAATACCACGGTAATACCATGGACCAATTCCATCCACTTTGACTGGATCAAGAAAAGGAATATTACAAATCTTGCCACCCAAAGATTGTCTTTCATCAAGCGATCCACTTCTATCCACAACAGAAGCATTTTTACATTGATACCAGGATCTCATACAACCTGATGTATTGTTCCATCCCTCCATGTTGAATGGTCCTAAATGGATCATTCGATACCTGGATCCCAAAAAATCCTCTGACCAATCCTTCCCTCAATAGATTTACCTGTATCCCAAACAATCCTTTGGCCAATCCTGCCCCCAATGGATTCTCCTAGATCCCAATGCCACCTAAATCCTGGGACCTATGGGTTATGGTACCATTTCAGCCCTCCATCACTGCCCATGCCAAAGGGCCCAAGCTGCAATATGCCCTTGGCTGTGAGTATCCTCCAAATAATCAATCCATCAATAGAATACCAAATCATAATCTCTCGCCAATCCATACTTGGGGAAGGATGAATATCTGCAAATCTACTATGTTGATGTTGTACAATGCTCAATTCATGATGCCCTACTTGGTTACCCAACATGATGCATTTGGAGAACTCTGCCATACTCTTCCCAATGTATAAATGTGGGTTGTTGGTGTTGCAAGCCTTATCTATGTATTCCCATAGAGGGCTTCTTTGGAACTCCCAATCGTACTCCTATTTCTGCTTTGTGAGGGATTTGAGTCGTTCCTCAACACTAGACAAATTGGTCTTTGATTTGGCACATACCCTTATGAGTTCCTCAATTTTTTTGTTCTCCTGTAAGGCAGTGTCTTGGACTGTCTAGACTTTATGCTTCAAAAACATAAGATCTATCTTGAAATGCTTGATCCTTTCTTGAAAGTCTTCTACTGGAAACTCTAGTGCTGTGCTGACTGTCTTTGTATCTGTTTGCACCCGATGCCCAATGACCACATCTTCAACTTGAGCCTTTGACCAACTCTTTAGGAATGGTCCATTTTGCACATTATGTTTGTCATGTTGCTCCTTGTGATCATACTCATCATGCTGGTTCACTATGGTTGGATCCTCACTCAAATCTCCCAGGTCTCCTTCATCTGTGGAGACAATATGTTCATCCCTTTCAACTGTCGAACATAGATGCATTGGTGGACTTTTATCTATACTTTATTGTTCATATTCTTTATGGATATTCCCTTGGGGATCTACGAACTCCATTGTATAGGATTCTACCTCATCAATGCCATTAGGTAGAATTTCCTCATGCACTTCCAAATGCGTGTCATCCTGCAAGCCTCCCTGAATAATTTCATGATGTTGCTCACCATCTCGAAGATCAATAGACCCAGATAGAAAAGACTCCCATGATCTAAAGGAATCTCCTCTTGTTCTATCTTTGTTGCCTCCTTATCACCTTGACATGAATGGTTAAGGGCCCAAGCTCCCTTACATACAAAGCATAAGCCTTTCCTCCTTAGTTCATTCTTGTTGTCTCCACAAATCTTTGTTAGTTCCTCCTTGGTTAACTTCTTTCTAAGTAGTTTGATTCTCTGATTGATCAACCCCTCAACTAGTTCATAAGCAGCAGGTGATACAATTAGCTCCTTCCTCCAAATGGCCAACAATTTGGATCTCAATTGTTCACAAATGGCCCTATATTCTCCTAAGATCGGAGACATGATCTTTTGCATATATGTTTTGATGAAGTTTTGATGAGATGTTGTGATTCCAGTGCATAAGTATTGGAGCATCTGAAGGATTAAGTCATCACACTCTAGATCCAGCATAAGTATACCAAATCTGAATTTCGCCATGCATTCCAAAATTGTGCGCTTCTGAAAAAAGTAATAAGGGTGGTGTTGTCCAACCCTTGGAGTGCATCTACCATTACCCTAAAATTCCTCCTCATGATTTCATCATTGTAGGGAAATAGCGGTGTTGTTAAGGCTATGATTTTACTGAGACAAGAGGCGATTGTGAGTCTAACCTTTTCAAAAGAATGCTCCAAGAACCTAGGTTGTATCAAAGCAAGCATGGATGGCTTCAATGCCCAACTTGACCCTTCCCATTCTAATTTATCTATCAAGCTCAAAGCCATATTTAATGTGTCTTGCTGTAGGAGGACATATTCTATTTTTGTATCCTGCAATTTGGATCCAAGTTCAAAGAGACACTTGCTTGTTACATCTTCCTTCCGGATATCTTTTGACTGCTGAAGGATAACATGGACCTTTCGAGAGAAAGGCCTGTTGTTCTGATTTAGCTTTTGATATGTATATTCTTGCCATATGTGATCCACAGAAGTATTGTAGCCCATAGAATCGAGTGATGTATCATTATGTTGATTCTTGTGGCATTTCCAAGAGTAAAATGATGACATTGTGGTTTGGCATCAATGGATCTCAATAATTTTTCTTCTCTCTTCGGCTTTCTTCAATAAAATTGATTTACACCCTTTTGAGAACTAGGCTTGAATCTTCAGCCTCCATAAGGAAATCGATGACCTTTCTATGTTGAATATAAGTGTTAATACTATGCACCATTTGGATACTTGACGTATGCCTTATTGACCAATGGAAACTCATATGATGTAAAGGATATAAATCAAACCCATTTTAAATCCTTATATCTCCTAAATTCCAACCAATACCCGTAAAGGATATATCGGCCCTTCTGAATGCTGAATGGCTTCAATACGACGAGAGATAAGCCCCCAATTTTATTAATTTGGCCCACATCTTATAACAACAACTCATTACACTGAAGAGTTGTGTTGTAGGGTGGGAACTGAACGTCATCTTTCAGGGCTTCGCTCCTCTAGTCGGTGTGATAGCAGGCTGCAGTCTTGCACCCTTCGACAGGGTGTATTGGCACCTTTTTATAATACGCAGAGGTTGCGTCCCTAGCTCTAGCACTGCATATTTTTCGCCCTCCTCTTCACCACAATGAGCTGCGATATCCATCACTTGATTGTGCATGAATTATTGTAATGGCACTCTCTCTATTGCAATGGATAGATCACGCAGAACTGTAGCGATGAATGGCCCTTCAACGTTGCACGAGGCTCCACGATATTGTGTCTCAGATCCTCGACCGACTGGCTTCAATCTGCAACTTATGTCCTCCACTCATCATGGATCGGCCCTAAAGCAAGAGAATCGATCTCTCTGAAATGATGATGGATCGACGTAGCTTCCCAAGTTTGAGAAATTTGGATGCTTCATTGAAAATATTATCCAGTTGGCATTATTGGCCTCCTTAGCGTTGCCCGTCAATCCCTCTCCACAGAGCGATCACAATGTTGTTCCCCCTTCTACACGAACAATAACCCCTGGATATTCAAATGTGGCATATATGCTATACAACCATCGGCATATGCACATTTTTTTCCTGCTCCTATACTATATTATATGTTGCAGCAGCTTGGATGCCTATTTACATAGTAAGATCCTGAACCTTAATAAATTTTGTCAGATCTAGGCTAATGAATACAAAATTCCAATCTCGACCTTCTGGAAATCAGTACTAAATGCAGCTTCCGTTGAAGAAGAAACGGATCCTCTTGCACTTCAACTTCACCCTTCAGATATTAATTATAAACCCAGAATTTGACCATACTGATGAATAACTCCTCCAATTTATGCTCTCGTTTTGCATTAATATCTGAGCACAAGACTGATCTTAGATGGGGTAAATTGACCTCTAGACAGAGAGGCAATTCGACCCTTAGCAATAATTATTTGGCCTCTTATCTGAAGAATTTTTGCACTAGAGTAATCAACAACTCGTCTTCTTGTTAAATAAATCGATCTCCATGCAGATGATTATGCAGCTCTTTGCGATGTTGTATGAAGACCATATGATGCACCATATGCCGGTCCAACCAAAGGGGCAATGAATACCATATCAGCCATATGATGACCGATATCAAGGGTAATGCATAATTTCAATTGGATGTCACTAAGGCGGATAATGTTACCACCACGCAATTGGTCAACTTAATAATCTACCGGTGCAAAACCTTTTCCTTTGCAGCAACAACAAGCACGTCAAACACGTGAATTGTTCTCACATCTCTCTAGTACTTCCACCTGTGGCCCATTAACAATTATGACAGTAATGGATCAGCCTTCCAGGGTTCAATGATATATGTTGGAGTGTTAAGTTTCAACCCCAGATCTAATGCTCCTTTAATTTTGGACTTAAGAAATAGCTCTTTGCTCCACAGATCTAACAGATTCTAGAATAAAGATAAACTGGATCAAAAAGGAATGGATCTACAAAATCTTAAATGTTAAGATAACAATAAACTTATTGATATTTCTTCAAATACCAACTAGGGTGTATGTGAATAAGCCACTAAAATTAATCAACTTCTAGCTAGGGTGATTATGGCAGATCACCGAAAACTAGCTTCTCCTCAAACCCTCAATCAGTTTCAAAATTTATGAAATAAACCCACACGCTGGAAGGGAAAACCAGCTCTGAAACCACTGTAAAATTCCAAACAGTGAAAATTTCGATAGATCTAGAACATGTTAGTGTTCGGATTTAAAAAATACTTTTCATCAAAAACAAGAACACAAACATATATAGAAATGCAACCCTTTTATTTATATTATTAACTGAAAACAAAGATACATTCCCACACCAAAAATATCTGAGCCTTTGCAGTGGCATGCTCGGCTGCTCATTAAAACAGAAGACCAATACTGAAGTGCAATCGTGGACCCTGGAAGGACCCACTAGACAAATTCACCACGGGGTTTTTGTCCCAGGATCAATGCTAGAACTGGCCAGGCCAAGTTCTCAACCCAGACACAATAAGATAGATAATACCAGAATGATCCTAAATTCCTAGCTTCTATCCCTTTTTATAGGCTTGATGGACCTTATTTTATTATTTTCCTCGAAAACCAACAACAAATACCATGGGCCGATACCATGGGAAAATACCACGGTAATACCATTGACCAATTCCGTCCACTTTTACGGGATTAAGAAAAGGAATATTACAGTCTTTCACGTCAATGGTTAGTCACTGTTGACTTGATTATATTCAATGCCCACTGTGTCAATGATGTTTAGTCTCTTGGTGAAGGGTGGTGATAACTATATTAAAAAATAAATGAATATATCATATTTGTTATTTTAACTTTTTATATATTTATATTTAATAATAATAATAACTTTTATTTAAATTGATATATGTGTGTTATGGCACAAATTTAATGCAAATATCTAGTCATTACTATTTTAAAAAAAATCTACAAATTGTATATGGTTTATCTTTATCTAAACTATTAGATGAGCAACAATATATCATATGAATAGAAAATTTAACATATAAGCAACATTAAACCATAACATAAAAAATTAGAGGCAACGCTATATATTTGTTGTTGTGATGTAAAGCAAGCACCCACTCCCTTTTTACATCATATTTTGTAGGAACCCACCTACAGGAGGGTCCAACATCTCTGCTATATTGCGAGCTACAACTTGTTGGAAGCACCCACTCCCACTTACATTAATTTTCTGCAGGCTTCTACCTAAATGAGGCTTCTACCTCGATTTTCTTCTGTAACCTACAACTTTCTAGGAAACTCCTACTCCCTCTTCTACAAGCTCTAACTTGCTCTTTTTCAGGCTACTACTAGAGAGGAGACAACAATAACCTCATAAGATTACAAATTTACTTTTGTAGTTAACTGACTCTTTATCTTTATTTTGCACTTTGTCTCGGCCTCCTCTTCCTCAATTCTTCTTCACATTTTCTCTTCTTTCTCTTTATTTCTTTGCTAGGCAATCCACTAACTTGGTCTCACAACAAATCAATCTTCAAAAAGCTATCTCGCCATCCAAAAGAGCATATTTTTATATACGTGAATTGTTGATTGTTAGTGTTCAATGTAGGGATTTGAAATGAAAGGTTGTCTCTGTGTATTCCACCTATTCATTTCACATTTTTATGATTTTGAATATCAAAACAATATTTTAGTCGATCAAATATTATTAAAAAGAGTAACATTTACCAATTGTAATGATTGCATAAGCTAAAACAATGTAGATTTATTTTTGCACATTGCAGTTTGCATACACATTTTTCTTAAATAAAATACAAATTTATGAATGGTCTTCTCATTGAACGAATGTGTATATTCTATTTCATTATGCTTTTTCTTGCTATTTCTTTTAAGAACACCAATATGCTTCACTCATTCTTTTACTGGCACTATACCAACAATCTTCATAGCAAATAAAAACTCAAATACTCTAACAAGAATACCTTTCATGTTATGCACTTGACCTATGAGAAAGCCCCAATACCAAAAATATGAAACAATATAGTCGAAACACAAATATATCACATGAAATGATACAAGTTGCAAAGATATTTTATTATTCAAAATCAAAATTCAATGCTTAATTGCCTCTTTGAGGAGGCAACCTCCAATAGATCAGAGCTCAATTACAATACGATGTGATTCTTGTTCCCTTCTATCTGAGACTATTAATTTATAGCTTTGACATCCAAAACCCTAACTACTAGTGGTCCCTTGCATAACACAGGTTAACCACTTTATTTATTAACTATGGCTCGTTTATAACTAATTGTGGTTCCTTTTCTATAATGCTAGTCAACCACTTACAATTATTATTAATGTGGATCACCGCTTACAATAATTATTGACTCAACTAACTAATTATAACTCGGACTAGGCCCCTTGGGCTTATTAAATAACTAAAGGGGTTAGGGTTGGACCCTAACATGACATCCTCCATCAAAAGAAGCCTTTTCCTCAAGGTTGAAGGTGTGGAAACTACTGAAGAATAGTGGTTGGTTCCCATGCCGCATATTCTGGAGAGGTGTCTTTCCACTTGATGAGGACTTCCATGATCTTGCGACCGCAAAGATGTCTTGCGTAATTATCAAGGACCTGTTCTGGTTGGAGCCAAAGTGATCCTTTGTCATTAAATTCTAATCTTAATGGGAATATTAGTTTTGTTGTGCTAATATCCAATTCAGAATTTAAATAAACTGCTTGAGGATGATGAGGTTAATTGCAAGTTTAAGATGATTTTTATGTGTTTTTATGTGAATTTCATGAGAAAATTAACATAAATAAAAAATTGAATTGTGGCATCTAATAGACATAATCATCACCATAAACAGTCACAGAACACAATATGATGAAGGAGTTCACCCCACCTGGGCTACGTCTCCTTGGTCCAGCTTCCATTGTCTTGGCCCTCTTCTATTATGCTAAAAAGTGTGATTACATTTGTTTACAATGATAAAACAACTCTAAAACTTGTTCCATCAGCGCCAGAATTCCCAAAAATGCTTGTGTAGCCTCTTTCTACACCGAATTTGGCAAAAAACTGTAGAAGTTATGACTTCCCCTAGTTGCTCCACTATTTGTTCCACAAATCCCTCAAAATATGGCACCATCCTACAAAACTACTCGGAATCCAAGTAACTAAGCATCGATTTTTTCGAAAATCAGGCGAAACTGTTGTTGCGCTAATTTGTTGCCACGTGGCAGCCCCTGACTGGGCCACGTGGCAGCCTATGGTTGGCCATCAAAGCACCCATCAAACAATACCACAAATGAACCAATAGCATCGTGCCACTTAGCACCAAACCATAGGTTGAAGGAAATTTCGTTAACCAATCAACCTACCACTGTGCATGCCCAGTCAACAGTATGGATTGCTGATAGGGTTGTCCCTAAAAATTTGTTTTTCAAAATTTTGCATGTTTGACATTGCTTAGAACACGTTTTTGGGAGTGCACGGTGTTATCTTTCCATGAAATGGGTTGCGCCAGATTCAAAATGACGAGATATACGTGGATGTTCATGTTCCACATTGATCCGAAAATTTTGATTTTTGAGCATAATTTTGAGCACCTGATCACTCCTCCCCACTGGAAGCTTTTGGAACCCAAAATATCACTTTTAGTTGTTCATCAGATGAGGGTACAATTACCTCACCTTTCCAATCTCGATCCATTTGGCCTTAGAAGGATTTTTTCCTTTGAGCCCCACACGAAGGTAGTCGACACTCCCTATTTTTTATGTCCTTGTTCTCTTGTCAAGAATGGTGTTTTTCTGAAGCTTATCAAGGTATTCAAGAGAAACGTCTTCAATAGAAGGAATATAAACATGTTCTCATTGATATTCAATCAATGGAGGCTCATGCAACCTCAAGTTCTAAACATTAACAACAAATTAAATTTGCATGCATGAAGGAAAATCTAACTTGAAGGAATTTTCACCAATCTTTTCCAAAATTATGAAAGGACCATAATGGAATGGTTTCATTTTTTTACCTTCCCCTTGAAGCCTCTCTTTTCTAATGTGAAGCCAAACTTCATCACCAAATTGGAACTTGTGATCTACATGATGCTTGTCATGCCTTGCTTTGTACTTTCCTTGGCTATTTTCAAGCTGATCTTGAATTGTTTGATGTATCAATTGGATTTTTTCTATTTACTTCTTGGCTTTGTCTATGTCGCTATGGCCATCAATATCAACATCCTTCCCAAAAATGAAATCCAATGGCGATCTAGGCAAGTATCCAAGACATGCCTCAGATGGAGATGTTTGTGTAGAGGATTGTTTTGCATGGTTGTAAGCATGCTTAATGTAGTGCAAGTTTTCATCCCACAACTTAAGATGCTTGCTACAATATCCTCGAAGAAGATGTATGATTGTTCGATTAACCACCTAAGTTTGACCATATGTTTGTGGATGAAAGGTTGTACTCTTCTTCAACTTGGTGTCCATCAAGTCCCACAAACTTGACCAAAAATTCCCAACAAATCGAGTATCTCGATCACTAACAATGGATTTGGGAAAACGTAAATTAACCCAAACATGCTGAAAGAATAAGTGAGTTGTTTGTCCAACTGTGATTTTATTTTTACATGAAATTAGTATACAAATCTTGTTGAACCTATCCACAACTACATACTAATAATCATGACCTCTTTTTGACAAAGGAATATCTCCTACAAAATCCATAGAAACAATCTCCCATGGATGTGAAGGTACATGAAGTGGTGTGTACAATCCTAACTTCCTATTTCTAGGCTTACTGATTGCACATAATGAACAACCTTTAATGAACTGTGACACACTTTCAAGCATATAAGGCCAATAACGATACCTCTGAAGATGTGCCATTGTTTTTCTTACACCGAAATGTCCAGCAATAAGAGAAGTGTGTGCTTCCCTTATGACATTCACTCTCTCCCCCTGTGGAATACAAAGATTGCCCAAATGATACAATAAGCTATTATGTACATGGTAATCCAGTTCCTCTACTTGGTTGCCTTGACTCAAGCTTGCATAAACATCTTGAAAGTCATTATCACATGCATATTGCTCAACACAATTTTCATGCAAAACATAATTATGGTTGCATAAAGTGGTTGCACTAATAATAGGCCTAGAAAGCATATCAACAACCTTGTTGTAAATAACTTTCTTATACCTAATCACCAAGTGGAATTGTTGTAAGAAACCCATCCATCAAAAGTGCCTTGACTCCTACAACTTAGTTTGTTATTGAAGTATTGAAATGGTTGGTGGTCGGTGTGTATGATGGTTTCCTTTCCCATCAATTAATGTTTCCACTTTTTCACACTTTGAACCAATGCATAACGGTCCTTTTCATAAGTAGGGTTGTTAAGCACTGCATCATTGAAATTTTCTGAATGAAATGAAATGGGCTTACCATGTTGCATAAGGATTGCGCCCATGGCATAGTCACTTGCATCAGTATGAATCTCAAAGGGATGTCTCAAGTCCGGTAATGCAAGTATTGGGGCTGAACTGATATTTACTTTCAAAGCATCAAATGATTTTTGTTACTTTCCTCCCCACTAGAATACCATCTTCACACTAGTAAATGCATGCAAAGGAGCTACGATAAAAGAGAAGTTAGCAATAAAATTCCTCCAATATTGGGTTGCTCCCGAAAAAATTCTTACCTTAGTGATTGTCTTGGGCATTAGCCAATGCAAAATGACCTCAACCTTAGAGGGGTCTATCCTCAACTCACCTCCTCCAACAATATGCCCCAAGTACACCAAAGAAGTTTTACCAAACTCACATTTTGGCACCTTAAAAACAATTGTTCTTTCCTTAAGACATCAAGTACTTTTCTTACATGCATGACATGTTCATCAAGTGATTTACTGAAAATGAATATATCATCTAAGTAGATGATGACAAAATAATCAATTAATGGCCTTAAAACATCATTCATCACACACATGAAGGTAGCAGGAGCATTACATAAACCAAAAGGCATAACAAGCCATTCAAACAAACCCTGATTTGTTTTGAATGTCGTCTTCCAAATGTCACCTTCAGCAATTCTAATTTGATAATAGCCACTCCTTAATTCCAACTTAGTAAAATATTGTGCATCTTTCAATTGATCAAGTAAATCATCTATTCTAGGAAGTGGATAATGGTTCTTTACCATAATCTTGCTTAATGCACAAAAATCTACTCACATGTGCCATGTTCCATCCTTCTTTGGCACCAACACAATAGGTGACCTACATGGTGAAGTACTTGGTCGGATTATCGCTTTGTCCAACAACTGATGGAATTTATTTTTGATTTAAACACTCTCCATCACTGACATCCTATACATGCCAATGTTAGGAAGAGGAAAATATTGTTGCAAATGTATCTCATGTTGGATTCCCCTCTTGGCAGCTAACCCCTTTGGCTCCTGAAACATCTCATTATTTTGATTAACCACTTCAATCAAATCAAATTTCAACTTTTGATCACAACCTTGGAATGCTTCATAATCAATATCATTATTTGGTTTAATCATAAGAAGCACAAAATTCTTGCTTGAATTCACTAGTCTTTTCATTTTCCCTGCATTAACTATTCAAAGATTTAGTTTCTTGCGATGATCTCTCACAATATACTATACACACTATTGAACAAGTGGTACTTGTTTACATGGCGATAGAAAATAGATTTTCTATCATAAGGTAAGGACTACCCAAAACAATTCCTGAAATATCAAGCAGTAGAACATCTAATTCAACTTCGTCGATGAAGTTTGTTGTGATTGCAAACTATATAATACACTTTCTTGTAACCTGCAAATTTGTGTTCTTGCATATCCAACACAATGGATATGGTTTGTGGCAGCGAATGGTTTCAAGATTAAGTTTCTTGAATAAGTATTCAAATATAAAATTGGCTTGATACGCACTATCAAATAATGTGTCGATTTTTGTATTTTTTGAAATAACCCTCACGTGAAATAGCTCAATTCTTGTTTCTTCATTTGGAGTACTAGTGTGACAATTTGATGAATTAGTGCTAGCAATGGATTCTATTACCTCCATACCCATGTATGTAATTTTGTTTCATCACCCAAGTCGGATCCCAAATCCTGTTGATTGGTTGCAACTGTTTTTTTGTTTTCCCTTGTTTTTGAATTTCTTGGGCCTCATCTCTAGATGAAGCTTCCAAGAATGGTCTTCATCATGGCCCTATTTGGAACAATGTTTTCATTTCATTTTATCTCCTTCCTTTTTAATGGATGTATTTTTCTTTCCCTTTCCTTTGAAACCCTTTCCTTTCTCTCCACCCTTAGATGGCTTCTTTTTACCCTCTTCTAGAATATTTTTCCCTCTTGCCTCAAGGTAGGTGTCTTGCACACAAGCCTCATCTAGGCTAGTGGGATTGAACATAAGGATAGTATGCCTTAGGTAACTATGTAAACTCCCTATATACTTCAGTAATGTGTCTTGTGAATGCAAATCAACACCTAACATAAGAGCTCTTTTTCTAAATTCTTGGGTGTAATCTTGCACACTTTGACCCTTAAGTTGTTTGAAGTTCTGACAATTCATGATGGATTTTTCCATATATACTAGAGGGTAAAATTGTCTTTTAATTGCAGAAATGAAATTAGACCAAGAGAGTGAGATCTTACCATTTTTCTTTATCTCATATTGGGTCTTGGATTCCCACCATACAAGTGTTGCACCCTCCAATCTCAAGGAAGCTAGTTGTATCTTTGTATCATCATCTTGAAGGTTTTGAATTCTGCAATATACCTCCAATTGACGAAACTAATTTTCCAACTTCTCTGCATTCACTTCACCATTATACATAGGCAACTCAAATTTGATATCAAGTTTTAACAAGGGTTGTTTACTAGTTCCTTTTGAGGTAGGTTGATGAGTATGTGTAAGGGTTGCAGCAGTGGAAGAGGATGAAGATGAAGGTGAAGATGGTGGTGAGGATGATGGTGGAGTAGATGGTGGCTTATCACCATTTCCATTACCTCCTCCTCTTGGAGAAACGTCTCCTCTTGGAGGCCTGGAGCTTTCACCCTGCAACCTTGTGTTCCTCTCTTCATAGAGGACCTCCATCATCTCTTTCATGTCAAAGAAAGACTTCCTAAAATCCTTCTCATCCTCTTACATGTTATCAATTCCTCCTTCATGAGACATGCTTACTGAAGCTTCCATTTTTTCAATTACAACTTTTAATCATACATTTTCTCAACATACTTTTTTTTTAATGACTAGAGGAATTGACAAAACGACCAGTTTCGTACTTGTATGACACGAGGTCAATTATGACGGCTACCACTATAACCTCTAGGTTCATAACATATGCCAGTTTTGCAGACACAGGTAAATAAAGGGTATTTGAACCTTGAATCTCATGGTACATAACGCTTCACTATCATGATGATCGCTAGTTGAGCTTCCCAGCAAGGGCTTATCTAAACATACTAGTTACCATCATTGGAAATTCCATTCTCCTAAGCACATATAGCCTAAATCCTGTAACATTTCTCTAATACCACAGTGTAACACACCTAACCTTCCATGTCACCTTCAGGAGATGGGAGTCATAAATCACTACTTCTCTCTTCGATTTTGAACTTGATTTCTAAGGTTATCTACATCTTCTACTCACCAATAACTTTTTAATGATATAGATTTCATCAAATCTTGAGTTTGGCACACAAAATTATAGGAACCCTTTAAAAATTCCACCATTTGTGCCACATTATCATGTGTGACACAATGGACATGTGGTAGATAATGTGGCTTCCTAGGTCCATTTGTTTCTCCGAGGGTGGTGTGGCACCAATGGAAAATCTTCAAAGGGCTCTAATTTGGCACCCTAGGCATAGAATTCAATGAAATTTATATCTTGGGAAAACTCTTAATAAACAGAGGATTTTGGTAACCTCATAAATGGGATTTTAAATAGAGGAAAGAAGTACACATTTATGACCCTAATCTCCCCAAGGTAACTTAGGAGGGCAGGTTTTTTATTACCACATCCACATTCCAATTTCTTTGGAATTTTTTGTTCTAATTATTGATTGTTTTATAAATTTATATATAATTATATGTCCAAGAAAACAGTTTTTTTTCCTAAAAATAACAGTATGTAATCCTTAACTATTACCCAAGAGCCATGTGTGATTTGATGTTGTTATCTCTAAAATCCCAAGGACATGATTTGTGGTTGAAGAACTAGATCTACAACTAGGAACATGATGCCACAAACAATAGGTATTCAATCTTATTGATTTGGATCTTGGAGATGGCACAACCTACAAATATCTTTGAGAAAATGAAGAGGGTTTGTAAATGTTTTCTCTGATACCATGAAGATGTTTACAATAACATCCCAGGAACATAAACTAATGTGAAACCCAACAACACCTTATACAAGACATATTGGAATTGATCTATTACATTTGTTGTATCAAATATAAGAGAATGTCTACTATATATAATAAGGAAAAAGATCTAGTTTTCTTTGTTGAACATATAAGGATGCCCACTTAAACTTACAACCAACAATACGTTGTATTTGAAAATTGGAAAATAACACTAACACTTTTTAGATCCCACTATACTATTGAAAGTAAAATTTCTTATAGTTAAAACATTTAATGGTATGTTTCTTAGTATAAAAGAAAAGTGAAATTCATTTCATGCTCAACATAATGGAAATGTATAATTCTTTCCCGTTTACAAATAACATGTTTGTTTGATATATAAAAATAACCAATATAAATATTTTTTTAACTCTAATTTTATCATAAACTAAAAAAAGCAAAGATATTAAGATGAAAACAACTTTAAAAAATATATATTTTCTATCTCCAAATATTTGATTTAAAATCAATTTAAACTAATAATTATTTTTCAAATTAAAGAATCTTTAAAATTATATTAATGTGAGACTTCATTGTCACCATAATCTTCACTAAGCATAGTATGGTTACGCGTATTATTATTATTGTTACGATTTTCGATTTGAAGAAAAATAGTTTTAACCTCATTATCATAAATAATTTTAACCACAGAAGTCCATGTACTGCGCTCACCCACACTTACTGACTATTGTCTTCATACATAAAATTCTTTAAACTTTCCAATATTCCACATATTTGTATGCCACGTCAGTCAATGGTTAACGATTGTTAATGGGAATGGTTAATGACTCCACATATAAAGAGTCTTTGAAGTCTGAATTACAGAGAGTGACGTGCACCATGGGAATGGTTAATGACTCGACTCCGCTCTGTAAAAGTTTGTGGACAATCAATTATTCCATGCAAAGTCTTTGTATTATAATTATTGCACGCAAATGACTCCGCACTATGGGAATGGTTAATGACTCGACTCCGCTCTGTAAAAGTTTGTGGACAATCAATTATTCCGTGCAAAGTCTTTGTATTATAATTATTGCACGCAAATGACTTCGCTCTGTAATCTGTAAAAGTTAGTGGACAATCAATTATTCCATGCAAAGTCTTTGTATTATAATTATTGCACGCAAATGATTTATAAAAATTGACTTCATTATTTAAAAGTCTTTGAGTTATCAAATTATTTCATTATATAAAGAGTCTTTGAAGTCTCAATTATAGAGAGTGACGTGCACCATGGGAATGGCTAATCACTCTCGACTTCGCTCTGTAAAAGTTTGTGGACAATCAATTTTCCCTGCAAAGTCTTTGTATTAATTATTGCACGCATTGCACGCAAATGACTCTGCACCATGGGAATGGTTAATGACTCGACTCCGCTCTATAGAAGTTTGTGGACAATCAATTATTCCATGCAAAGTCTTTGTATTGTAATTATTGCACGCAAATGACTCTGCACCATCGCGTTTGCGGACAATATGCAAAGTTTTTTGTATTATAACTATTGCACGCAAATGATATATGAAAATTGACTTCATTATTTAAAAGTCTTTGAGTTATCAAATTATTTTATTTGAAATTCATGTATCTTGTTAATAGAATATTAAAATCTATACAAATCCCCTTACAAGATAAAAATCTGTGATTTCGGGATGAATGTTAGTGACTATTGACTTCATTATTTAAAAGTCTTTGAGTTATCAAATTATTTTATTTGAAATTCATGTATGTGCACACATATATCTTGTCAACACAATATTAAAATTTATAATTTATACAAATCCCTTTACAGGATAAATATCTGTCATTACGGGATGAATGTTAGTGACTATTCACTTCATTACAAGTAAAAGTCTTTGGAGGACGAATTATTCATTTTAAAGTCTTTGTAGTGCATGACTGGTTAATGACTATTTCCTTCCTTAAAAAGTCTTTGCTCTCTCCACTATTATATATATATATGGAATATGTGTGTCAGATGAATTAATATTTGGTTAATATTTAATGTTGACTTTAAAATTATTTAATGTTGGTGGACAGTATATGCTTATCATTAAGTTTAAATTTAATAGTGAGCATATACTATCCACCAGCAGTAAATAATGGTCGCCGCGGTGAATGACTCTACTGTAAAAAAATCTATGGCCAATCATTCCATGCAAATTCTTTATATTATACTTATTTGATGCGAATGATTTATTACTATGGACTTCATTGTACGGAGCCAAAGGTTACTGGCTATTGGCTTCATACACAAAACTCTTTAGAGTCTCCCATATTCCACATATATGTCTTTCACGTTGGTTAGTCACTGTTGACTTGAATATATTCAATGCCCAGTGTTTCAATGATGTTTAGTCTCTTTGATAATTATATTCAAAAATAAATGAATATATCATATTTTTTATTTTAATTATTGTATCATTATTTGTTTTTTCTTCTAATAAATTTTTGAATAATTAAAATAAATGGTTATATTATTATTTTTTTATTTTCCGTAATTTAAAAATAAATGAATATATCATATTTGTTATTTTAATTTTTTATATATTTATATTTAATAATAATAATAACTTTTATTTAAATTGATATATGTGTTATAGAAAATATCTAGTCATTACTATTTAAAAAAATATCTATAAGGTGTATATGGTTTATCTTTATCTAAATTATCATATGAGCAACAATATATCATATGAATAAAAAATTTAACATATAAGCAACACTAAACCATAGCATAAGAAATTAGAGGCAAATCCACAGATTTGTTGTTGTGATGTAAAGCAAGCACCCACCTCCCTTTTTACATTATCTTTTGTAGGAACCCACCTACACGAGGGTCCAACATATCTTCTATATTGCTGATAAAATTAATGAAATGACTCTCCAGGTGAGAACCTGGAGAGTGTACAAACACACTCACACAACCTAATACATTCAATCAAGAGAACAACCTAGTACATATAGGCTTTCTAACTAACAGGATGGTTTCAACCACTCTCGAGATAATAGGACTTGAGATCTAATCTTAGCATCTCAATCCTATCATCATCATAACAATAATCTAATTACGACTTTCTCCATTAATTCCAACACTCCCCCTTAATGGAGAAAGGGTACTGAACAATAACATATGCCTGTTGGTCTAGTCTGAGCTAGGCTTACAATAAAAACATGAAAAACTTGGTAACAGAGTTTTCATTTTGGTCTTTATGCTTCTGAGACCATATTTGTTCATTCGTGGATGAGGCTTCATCTTCACTTTCTTTATCATGAGATAGTGATGTATCTTCGCCTCATTTCTTCCCCAGTGATGGAAAGCTTGAATGCTTATCCTCGCCCTTTTGAAAGTTATGACAGACTTAATAGGAAATTGTTTTCTCTCACCACTTTTGGTGTCACGCATGTAAATTTCAACAATGTTGTCATCTGCACACACATAAATATTGATGAGATTATCACATTTTAAATTATCTCCAGCTCTGTCTTCTTCTGCCACGTCTCCGCAATCAGCTTCATGTGGCTCGTCTCCGCAATCAGAAATCTCACTACCTTCATTATCCTGAGATAAAAATTTCACTGTTCTATTTTTCTATCTAGTCATGACTGACCCACCACTCCTGGAAGACCCATCTTGGGCTCAAGCCATTTGTTTTAACCCTAATTTGTCACCCATTTTTACCATTTCTTGCCTTTTGGCCCAACTCTTCTATTTTTCTTACCTACATGATTCCCTACTACTGCCCAAACCTACCAATCAAATAGCCTTACTGTCTCTTCCATAATATTATCAGACACTGATTATCTCTACAGGCCCTTTGGATAGTCAAGTATGCTAGATCTTAGGTCTTCAAAAAATACTAAGCTTATCATAGGACCTATCTTGGACTTGGTGATCCATAAGCCTAAATCTTTCTCCAAATTCCAAGTTCAAAAAGTCCCCATTAGGTCACCTAAGGTTCCACTAAGTCATAGGATGGATTTGGTGCCCAAAAAAGTTATGCCTTCTTGCATGAAGAGATTGTATTCAAAGGGGAATAAAATCAAGCATTTTGACCCAAACTCATTCAAGAAAAGCCTCCTTGGCTTAAAGCACAAACACTACAAGGGACAGCTGCCCTTGTTCACATTTTTTTTAATGAATAGACAAGGTGGCCACCGGCAATAAGAAGAAGCAAGGTAATAGGACATAATCATCACCAGGAGGCACACACAAACAAGACAAAAGCAACAGGCCTATAGGTAAAAGAGTATCAGGGTTTGTTTGGTGGATTAACAAAACAGTGGTGACAAGCAAAGAACCATCTTAGATATTTCAAGGACAGAAGCCTCCTCCTTAGGGTTTTGCCAACAATATCATTTCTTCACCTGCACTAAGAGAAGAAAGGACAAAGAGTATCGGTTTAGAGGAGATCATTTTACCAAAGGGTAGAAAAACAGAGTTTTTGAAGTAAGAAGTTGGGCATAAGTTATTGTCAAAACAGGCCTAAAAAGGCAAAGTATAACTTTGATATGCATCTCAGCAATAGACTCCCGACAAAGGCCTCCATGTCAAAAATATTGTTCCACCAAGATGACACAGGCATAAGTAAACGTTTTTTTCCAAAAAATGTCAAAAGTATGTTCACAACAAATATTAGTCAAAAGCACACTAAAAGATAGGGGACATTAACTTTGCAAAAGTGGGTTTGGTCTTTTAAAATTTACTTTTCAAATCAAGTATAAAAGGTCACTTGAACCTTTTCCCACACATCATTTGCCATTTCTGAAGAGAAGAAGCCATTGGGAGAATTTTTTTCGATTTTCAGGCCAAACTGTGAAAATTTTCGGGCGTTATGCACGGAGGCTGGCGCTATGCACAGGAGGGAGGCAAGCAGTGTAAAAATAAATTGTGCTACGCGCTCACAGCCCAGCGCTACGGACCTGGTTTGGCGCTACGCACAAGCCCAGAAAATACCAGAGGCACTCGAGACAACGCCCAGTCCGCCCGGCGCTACGCACAAGCGCTACGCTCTGGCCAGATTTTTACATGTTTTCTCAAAGAGCTCCAAAGTCCAAAATTTTGGCTTCAAAACTTCTGCAAGCAGATTCTAAGGTTGGTAAAACTCTTTCTCCTCCCAAGCTCTCTTTTTTCTAAAGACAAGGAAGTCATCCATCGTCCAAACTAGACCAAACCCTAGACTACGTAAAGATCAATTACTTAGTTTTTGAGTTAGGGTTTGCAAGTGAATTTGGTTTTGAGTACAAAAAGAAGATTGGGTGACTATAGGCTAACCTCTAAACCCCAAGTGCAAGCTCTAAAAAATCATTTTCATCTTAGTTTTCACATTGCAAAGAGTTGACCTAAATCCACTAAAAGTACTTAGTTTTCCCAAAGAAAAGTCCAAAGGTCCTACTGCTGTATTTAGACCAGTCATCATGTCAGAGGGAGATAGTCATACCAATGGTGATGAGAGTCATAATCCCACCAAGCCAAAACATCATGGAGGAAAAGAAAAAATATTTGAGCCCCTAGACACCACTCCACTCACTTCATCTCCTATGATCCTTTCATGCTTCCAGGATGTAGGGTGCTACAGATTTTGTGAGAAGGTCAAGCAAGTTAGCAGCCATTCAGACTTGACTAGATTGTTCGTCTGTAGTTTACAAAACCATCAAGTCAATCTAGCAGGGGTACAATTTGAACTCTCATCTGAGATCATTTCCAAAGCAACAGGTATACCAAACATTGGTGAGGTGTGGTTCAAACAAAAGAGGCTAGAGTTGAGTTATTATGGGCCCTATTTGAAACCCAGCTATCAACAAAATCGCAAGGTTGTCTTCCCTTTTTCCCATTTGTTGGAGACGTATGATGCATTGATGAGGCAGATTATCAGTTCACGTGTGAGGGGAGATACTCCCAGATCTACTCATATCATATAAGGCTATTGATGCATTTTACCAGGGTCAAGATGATGAACCTACCTTACTACCTTTCCCGAAGCATTGATAAAATGGCCTCAGTTGTCAAGAAGAAAAGCTATGACCACCAAATGCCAAGCCTCTTTCACCACTCCCTGATCAAGATGATTGTCCTATACCAACTAGAGCAACAAGGAATATCTTGGGAGACCTTCATCTCACATGATGTGTTTACAGACCCACGGGCCTTCATCCAGCAAAACTTGCCTTCCACTTCACAGCCATCCACCTCCACACATCCATCATCTCCCCATGTGCCTTCTCCACAAATAATTTCACCTCTTACCTCTTCCCCTAAATTGCCAAGTGAGGGGGCTGATAGTAGCCCTAGTGAAGAACAAATAGAAGGCAACAGTCAGGAGGAAAATGAGACAGATCATGATATACAAGAAGGGAGCAGTGAAGAAGAAGATGATGAAAATGAAGAAAATGATGAAGAGGAGGGAAGTAGCCATGAAGAAAGCAGTCATGGAAATGATGAAGTTAGTGAAGGCAGCCACACAGATGAAAGTAGTGGGAAAAATGATGAAGAGGCACATAAAAATGATGAAGAGGAACAACAAGATTAGGAGAAAGAGCAGCAAGATGAGGAGGGAGATCAGCAAGATGATGGGAAGAGCAGGATGATGAGGACAACCATCAAAGCACACCAGGCAATCAAGGAAAGATTCATGACAATCATGACAACATTCATGACTGTCTTGAAAAAAATCAATCCAAGCATGACAAAGAAATTCAGAGTGAGGCAAGGGTAGAAGATATCAAGAAAAATAAAGGTCAAAATGATGATAGCACTACCTTTGAAACTTCCATTGTTACCCCTCTCACATGCACATATCACAGAGGGAGAAGAAATGTGTTTTCTGCCTATAAAAGGCAAAGGGCCATCACTTCTCAAACAGCCAAAATATTGGACAAAGGCAAAGAAAAAGTGGAAAAGGTTGAACAGAAGGTAGAGGTAAGGAGGAACAAAAGGATCAAAAATACTTCTCAAGGCCCTCTTTTTGTTGATCTAGACAGTGATAATGAGGACCAAGGGATGAGTACAAAATTGCTCCTCTTAGAAAAGGATGCCCAGCTTCAAGAATTGGAAAAGGACTTTGAAAGGGCACAAAGGGTCATCTACTATTATAAACAGGAGCATAAAAATTTCAAAGAGGTGAAGAGGGGCCTTGCCTTGTAGAAGAAAATGGTCAAACACTATGCAAGGAAGAGCATGCTTGCTAATGCCAAACTCAAGCAAGCCCTCATGGATCTAGAGGAGCTAAAAATGACCAAAGTGCAGGACAGCCTTGGAATCTTGGCTGATGCTTCTTAGTAGATGTCTAAAACCCCTTGAGGGGTCTACACGCCAATTTTGAGGCAAATCCGCAAAATTTTTGTTTTTTCCCAAATTTTGACCCCTAGAGTGCAGCGCCCTAGGCGCTACGCACAACATTGAGGAATCTTCAGCTATTGGGGTTTAAATTTTTGAATTTTTCATGTCACCAATAGTCTACCCACAAAATTCCAGGTCAATTGGAGCATTTTTTCCCCCTCAAAAAGTCAAAAAACACCTCAAAAATGACCTTTCTACCTCCTTTTTAGGCCTGGCCCTGCGCACAGAGAAGTCATGGGAGACTTACTTTTTGAGTAGGTAAATGGAATCTATTCAGCACAAATTAAGAATTTTTGGAAATTAGACTCATCAAGTTTCCTAATGAGCCATCATGGGGCCAAATCCGATGCAGGGAAGGGGTCCACAACTCAGTTGCAACAAACCTTATTTTTTGCTAAAATGGCGCTACGCACAGAGACAACTTTTTGCCAAAAAGTCAACAAAAGACACTGATTAATGAAAAATTGGTTTTTTACTATTTTTTTTGGACAAATCACTCCTGATTTGATTTGGGAGTTATGTTTTGATGTTTTTCATTTATTATCTTATCTCTTATGTGTCTTGGGCCTTGCATGGTCATTAAGCATATTTATGACATTTATGGCTAAATTAGGGTTTCTGGAAGCCTCTTAGGGTTTCCACCTCCTCATTTGCTCCATAAATTGAGCCTGTGGCTCTTATGTATTCGTTGGATTTTGATTACTTATGCTGAAGCAAATACATAGTCTCTTGGAGTTTTTGATAACAATTTGATGTCTTGGAGCTCATGCATGCCCTGGTTTGCTTGTTGATGGAGAGAGAGTGTTTGCAAGATCCATAAGCTTGGTTGATGGTGAAGTGTTTCTTATGTTCATGTTTTCTAGTTTTCCATTATGTTTTCCATCTTTCTATTTTGAATTAGGACAAAAAAATTAGATTAAGAAATGTTTTCTGATGGTACCTTACTTCTGTTTGTCCTTCACTGCCTCAATGTTTTCTTCTGTTGAGATATGTTAGGGAATCCATATCTTGCTCTCTAAGAAGTTCTTAGCCTGTCCATTTCTTGAATGGTTTAGATCAGTTAGTGTCAAGTATGATTTATGACTTGCCCTGCATATTGTTTCCACTGAAATACTCTATCCTTGGAATCACCTCTTTAAAGCATCTTTTCCTAGGTTTGTCAAAGAAGTCTGTTTGAATCATGCTCTTTGTCTTTACTAGCTAAATTTGTTACATGGAACCTTCATAGCTATAACTTTAGATGTTCAGAGTTTTCTCTCCTTCTATGGTTATAACTACTTGTGCATCCTAAATGTTTTTTCTACTCTTAATAATGAAATCTATGAAAGTTAAATGAGTTTCTTGCCTTTCTATGTTTCATCTAAATGTTTGTCTTGGTTGATTATCTGCTTTCAGTCTGAAATAAAATAGATTAGGTTTTTCTTATGCCTTTGATTCTCTCGCTATGCTCATAAATCTTCTAACTCTCTCAGTTTACAAGTACATAAAGGATTCAGTTTTTTGTCCTTTATTAGCTTATTTGTTCCCAAGCTTAATGTTCACCTCATGACCCTTCACAACCTTAAATGATCCACCAACCAAGTTAAAATTTCCCTGCAAATGCTCTTGGAACCATTGATGAACTTATCATGACCCTTTTAGACTCCATTGCCCAATGACTTAACAATCTCCCTTGTTTTCTATCTAAATTTATCTGAGCATCATACCCAACCAAAAAACAATAAAAATACCCTGCACTTAACATCTAGCCTAAAATAAACCCTAATCAGCAAACAAGTTCACATCTTTGCACCTACTAGAGAGATCCCTCTCCGAATCCAGGAAGGCTAGGTCCTTGGATTCCAAATCTTGGTTTGATGTTACCCTGTCCATTTCTATCTCAATCAATATAGAAAATTATGGGGACCTAAAATAATGGCGATCATGGTGGGACTGAGTTCATAGTAGCCTGACAAACTCTTACAAACTCATATACATCCCTAGTTTGACTTAAAAAATCAACTCATAGCCAAGAGTAGAAACTAATTGCTTCACCATCCTAGCAAGATGATGAATCAACTAGAGGTTACTCATTGATACCTTAAGGTTGCATAAAGAAACTAAAAAGCCCAAAAAGTACTCCCTAGATTGATTTTTATAAAAATTGGTGGTGGACCATTGTATACATATCCTCAAAATTTCAAAAAAAAAAATCCACCTGGCGACTCCACTAGCCTCCAGTAGGCCTTTTTTTCATCTCACTAGTTCCATAGGTTTTTCTAGGATTGTGTCAAATCAATCCAAATTAGTTTTTAAGGGCCTAGTCATACCTTGTGTGAGTAAAGCCTCTCTGATCTTTGAGTAAAGAGATCTGGCTTCACGAAGGATCAATACCAGATCAGACCCAGACCCAAATCCTCCTACCATAGTTGATGACCCAGAAAAGATTTTGTGGCAAAATTCTAAAGCTGGAAACTCACCCACTGTTAGGTCCATTCATAGAGAAAGTTCTGCACCAGAACACATTACAATTTCATAAGATCCTCAGTTTGACTTGCACCATACCAAGAATCTATTCAGAACCAAGTCACAAAGTAGAGCTGACCAAACTGACCTTGTAGATTTGCAGCAAAGCTCCAGTAGAGAAGCTTCTCCTTCCACTCCACCTGACTTTCAGCTTCTCCATCACTTCAGCCCTTTTCATCTCAAATCCACTCAGAATCAGTTCTCTGGTCCAGGTACCTCAGCCAGACCCATTCATACCACCACTGTGCAAACCACCCCACTCCATCCTACTCCACCTCTCACAAATCCTCCCCTTGTAAATCAACCCTTATTTCCTTTTCCTCCCATCATGGTAGCCTGGTATGCTCCACTGGCTCTGCAACAACCACTATTACCTCTGCCAAATGACTACCAGTCCAAGATTCCTCACTTCTTGGGAACTTAATCCATCACTTCTCAAAAGCATGTAGATAGAATTAATGAAGCTTTTGACTACATGGAGATAGAAGAAGAAACCATTAAGATGCGGATTTTTGCTCAGAGCTTAGGGGGAGAACCCAAGAAATGGTTTAAAAACTTACCTCCCAACAACATACATGATATCCCTACCCTCTACCAAACCTTTTTGGACAAATGGGAAATCAAGAAGAATCCCCTTCAAATTCTTTCCGAATATAACAATATTAAAAGGAATCCGGGAGAAAGTGTTCATGACTACTCCACTAGGTTTAACAGTGTTTACAATTCCCTCCCATCTCAAATAAAACATCCCCAAGGCTTAGCCTTAGTCAAATACCCCAGAGGCTTTGATGCTGATATGGCTTATCAACTTAGGGAGAGAGATTACCTAACTCTAGTAGACATGCAAAAAGGGGTTGTGAGTGTAGAGGCCAATTTAATTGAGAAAAGGGCTAGGATGAGATCAGAAAAAAGGGTGACTTATAAAGATGACACAACACCTCCACCCTCCTCTTCTGACACCAAACTTGACTCCATAGTGAGGACAATGGAGAGAATGATGGAAAAAATCAGTTTGAAACAGGAATAGGAATCAAAATTTTAGAAGAGACCCTCCTCAAGTCAGACAAAGAGAGAGTGACCAAAAAATTAGACCTCCTTTCCAAGACAACTATGTAGATGAAGATGAAAGAGAGCCTGAGCAATTGGAAGAAGACCATGTAAATGTTGGTTCGGATGATGAGGACAACACCTTCCTTACCGAAGAAGAACAAAGGATGTTTTATTCAAAACCAAATGAGAAATCATATGAAGATTCCGAAGACTATAGACTAGGATTTGAGAATACCATTATGGAAGTCCATAGGCAATATGACCTTAGGAGCAAAAAGAATCAAGATGTTCCTAAACCAAATCAGCCAAACACTACTGTAAGAAAGACCTCTGAATATATTCCTAAAAAGACAGAAGAAAACACAAATATTATGGCTAAGAAAGTTGACATAAACAAACCAAAGACTAGCCAACCTAGTAATGTTTCAAGCTGCCCTAGTACTTCAACTAGTAGCCCTGAAAAAACATTGTTTTCCAAACCATCAAATCAGAATCAGCAAATCAAAAATGTAGAAAAGTTCATGGCTGATAAAGCTGATGTAAATACAATGAAGACACCTGCGCCTTTCAGCTTTGAGGGGGAGATTGCTAAAATCAAGATAACCATACCCCTCATGGAGTTGGTAACCCAAGAGGTATATAGATCCCAGATTTTCAAAGTGTTAAATTTAGGGAATGATACCGACACTTTAAACTTAATTGATGATAAACCAGAGCTATTGTTTGGTCCTGAAGTAGAGGGAAAATATCAGGAAGGAGCTGTCCCTCCTTTCTATGTAAGTCTGAACATACATGACAAAATTCTGCATAATGCTATGTTAGACTTCGGTGCCTCACACAACCTCATGCCAAATGTTTTGATGGAGAGATTGGGCTTAGAAATCACAAAGCCCTACAAATACTTTTACTCCTTTGATTCCAGTAGGGTCAAGTGTCTAGGCCTAATCAAGGATCTGTATGTCAATATGGCACAACTCCCTGCTAAGAGTCTAGTCATGGATATAGTTGTGGCTGGCATTCCCCCAAAGTATGGCATGCTTTTATCTAGAACATGGGGGGCCAAACTCCAAGGAAGCCTTCAAATGGACATGACTTATGCCACCATCCCAGTTTTCAATCAAACAAGGAGATTATACCGGGAATCCCACATGAAATACATGGTGAGTAACATAGATAGGCCAAATAACACATCGGTTTATTCCATTCACTCAAACCTTGACTCCTTCATCCTGTACAATGAAAATGACATAAGTGAACAAGTGAATGACAAGGAGAAAGAACTAAGCCCCTTAGACCAACCAAGCCAATTCTCTGACCAAGAAAATGACACCCAAAACTCTAGCATCCCCAAAGCGCAGAACATTGACAAAACTGAAATTGACACCCTTTGGCATATAAGCTTTGATGGATCTTGTGGTAAGGCTGGTTCATAAGCAGGGGTTTGGTTCCACAACAGAAATGAAGGCCATTCCTATAGGCTAGATTTCCAATTCACCTAACGTTGCAGAATATGAGGCTCTCCTTATTGGTTTCCACCTACTCAAAGACCTCAAAGCTAAGAAGATCTTGGTTCAAGGAGATTCAGAACTGATCATAAATCAAATTAAGGGAGAATATTTAGCCAAGAACCCTAGACTAAGGGAATATAGGAATTTTTCCCTAGACCTTCTCAAAACCTTTGAGAAGTGTGAGCTCACTTTCATCCCTAGGGCACAAAACTGTCTTTCCAATGAACTTGCCTTTGCTTCCAGCAATATTTCTTTACCTTATGAAAATAATCAATGCCTCATTAAAATAAAAAATAGGCCTACTGTACCGGACAACTTGAATCATTGGCAAGTGTTTGACAATGATGACCAAATAGATGATTTTCTGCAATCTAGAAATGACTTTGCAAGCACAAAACAGAGTTTAAGATTTGAAAGAAATAATTTTGTTGAAAAAGAAACTCCCAAACAAGAGCTGCCCTTTGATGATGATATAAACCACCTTCAAAACCCTTGTGTTGCAGAAGTATTTGATAAATCATATCAAAGAGAACTTGAAATTCTGCAGTACAAATATGACACCTTACCAAGAGGCCTTACACCACTAGAAGAGTTGTTTGATTTTATTGATGTAGCTAAAAAACCCAAGATGGAATCCACTGAAACAAATATAGAAGAATGTGACACTGGAGGGATGAAAGAGCCCAAGATAATCAAGTTGTCCAAAACTCTCCGACCTCACACAAAACAAAAATACATTGAGATTTTTAGAGAATTTAAAGATATGTTTTCTTGGGGATATGAAGACTTGAAATCCTATGACACCAAAATCATCCAACATAAAATTCCTCTCAAAGAAAATCAAAAACCATTTAAATAAAAATTGAGAATAATTAACCCCCTCTTGTTACCTTCAGTTGAGAAAGAAATCAAAAATACCTACGATGCCTGGATCATAGTCCATGTCCGATACTCAGAATTGGTGTCCAACCTTGTGTCAGTTAGGAAGAAGATCGGGGAAATTAGGCTTTGTATTGACTTCAGAAATTTGAACAAAGCCTCCTTGAAAGACAATTACCCCTTGCCTAAAATGGATCACATACTCCAAAAAGTAGTTGGCTCACAAAGAATCTCATTACTAGATGGCTTCTCAAGTTATAACCAAGTTCTAGTTTTTCCAAGTGACCAACTCAAAACTGATTGCACTACACCTTGGGGTACATTCATGTATGTTAAAATGCCATTCAGTTTAATGAATGCAGGAGCTACTTTCCAAAGGGCAATGGACATATCTTTTTCAAAAGACATAGGTTAGTTCATAGTCATATATCTTGATGACATCATTGTATACTCTAAGACTAATGAAGAGCACTTAGTCCACTTGAGAAAAGTCTTTGAAAAATGTAGAAAGTATGGCCTGTCCCTAAATCCTAAGAAAACTTTGTTTGGCCTTCAGGAAGGAAAACTCTTAGGTCACATCATCTCTGAGGAAGGAATCAAGATAGATCCCATAAGAATAGAAGGCATCTTACAAATCAACCATCCTAGAAACATTAAAGAGCTGCAACATTTCATTGGAAAGATTAACTTCCTAAGAAGATTCATCCCTAACCTTGCTGAGCTCCTAAGAAATATCACAAATATGTTGAAAAAGGAAGTAGGAGTGAAGTGGAATATGGAAGTAAAGCAATCTTTTGAGCTGGTAAAACAAGCACTCACACAAACACTAATCTTAATCAACACTGACTTCACCAAGGACTTTTACATTTTCTCCTTTGCCTCTGAACATACTGTGGCAGCAGTATTGTTGCAAAAGAACATCATGGGGCAAGAACAGCCCATAGCTTTCTTCAGCAAAGCCTTAAGGGATGCCCCTCTAAAGTATAACATTATGGAGAAACAAGCCTTTGCCTTAATCAAAGCTTTGAAGGATTTTAGAGTTTATATTTTGCATTCACATATCATAGCCTTTGTCCCACACACAGTTGTCAAAGATATACTTAATCAAGACCCTGATGGTAAAAGGGGCAAGTGGATTGCTACCATTTTAGAATATGATTTAGAAATCAGACCCACTAAATTGATTAAAGGATAAGGACTTGCAAAACTTATGGTTGACTCAAATTTCCAAGCTTTAGACATGAATATGGTTGGTATGTTAGAACAAACTGAAGAAAGTGCAGCACCATACATGGAAGAACTGTTTTTATATTCATCTTATTATGCTGATATTATTTATGTGCTTCTTTATCTCAATGTTCCCCCTTCTTTGTCAAAAACCAAAGCTATATTCTTAAAGCAAAAAGCATTAATTTTTTTCATTTTAGATGGAGTATTGTACAAGAAGAGTTTTGCTAGTTTGCTGCTTAAATGTTTTCTTGAAGATGATGCAGAAAAAATCATGCATGAATTACATGAGGGAGAGTGTGGGGGTCACCTTTATTGGAAGACCACAGCCAACAAGATCCTTAGAGCTGGCTACTATTGGCCTACCCTATTTTCCGATACTCACAAACTAGTCATGACTTTCCATAAATGCCAAATCTTTGATGGCAAAAGAAAGCTCCTACCTTTACCCTTGCACCCCATCAGTGTTGAAGCCCCTTTTCAGCAGTGGGGTTTGGACTTCATAGAAGAGATCCATCCTACTTCATATGCCCAACATAAGTGGATCCTCACTGCCACTAATTATTTCACCAAGTGGATAGAAGCCATCCCTTCTAGAAATTCCACCGACTCAGTCATCATCAAATTCCTTGAAACCAACATTTTATCGAGGTTTGGTTGTCCTAAAAATATCATCACTGATAACGCTACTGCCTTTTCTTCTAATAAAATGGTAGACTTTTGTTACAAATATCACATCACCCTGGGCCACTCCACTGCTTATTACCCACAAGGTAATGGACTAGCTGAGTCCTCTAACAAGAGCTTGGTAAACATCATTAAGAAGCTCCTAGAACAAAATCAAAAAACATGGCATAGCAAACTAGTGCATGCACTATGGGCTGATAGACTAACCACCAAGAAATCTATTGTTATGTCTCCCTATCAACTAGTGTATGGCATGGATGAAGTTTTCCCCACCTCTTTGGGAGTTCTAGCCATGAAGCTTCTTCAAGAAGTATAATCAGAAGAAAATGACATGCGGAGGAGGTTGAACCAAACCATTCATTTGCAGCAGTCAAGGGAGGAAGTTTACAAAAGGACACAAGCTATATAGGACAACATCAATAAAATCTTTGATAGGAGAACCAAAGCAAATGATTTCCAGATTGGAGACATGGTTCTAAAATGGGACTCTAGAAGGGAAGACAAGGGCAAACATGGCAAGTTTGAAAATTTATGGAAAGGCCCTTACATCATTCAATCGGTTAGAGGCAACAATGCTTTCTTTTTGCAAGAGCTTGATGGGACTGAAATGTTTGGAGGTCCGGTAAATGGGAGGATGCTTAAACATTACTGTTAGTATGAATCCTTTGTCGAAGTGTACGAAAAAGGACCACTTTAGCTACGCATAACTAATAGCCCTAACAACAAAAGTGGCTACCAATATCTTCAGATCTGCAGTTAGTTGAACAAGAAAAGAGCTGCAAAAAACCAGATCTATGCATGGAAAGACATTAAGCAGTGAAAACAAGGGTTTTCTCCATATACCAATAGACAAGACAAGAACAATTTTTGAAAGAATTTTTGTATTAATTGGGCACCTGGGAGGAAAACAAGAAGGCGTATCCAATTCTCCTTAGTGGGATGGGTTCTTGGAAGTCCTCAGCACTTCAAATCTAAGATTTCTCTCTCTTGTTGGTGTAGAAAACCCAATGCAAAGAATAGAGCTCAATGGGAGCTCACACAGCAAATGATGGAAAAGTGTGACCAAGTGTATAGATCCATAGTGATCTAATAGGCAACAAAAGGTGAAGAATGGTAGGAAAAACCCTCCTATTTATAACAAAATATTGGGTCATTCTAGATCTTGGTGCATGATTAAAATAATGTTAACCAAATCTAGATCCACCTTTTATGGAATATTTTATTATATTTGTTGGAGGGAAAAGTATTTGACTTGGGTCAAATCCCTTTATTTGTTAATAATAAATAAATAAATGATTTATTTATCTTTTTAAGGAAGTGGTTGAAGGATAATTAAATAAATAATGATTTATTTAATTATTTGTGGGTGATTTGGTCATATTTAACAAGGAATATTATCTAAATAAGATTTAAATAATTATTCCTAGAAAAAAATAAGATAAATAAAGGTTTATCTAATTAATTTCTTTGTTTTGGGTTAAACATGACTAGGAATAATAATTAAATTATGGTTTAATTAATTATTCCATGAGGAAAATCAAACAAATATAGGCTTGTTTAATATTTCCTTTTGGGGTTTCCTGTTTAGACCATAAACAACCTAATAAATGTGGTTTATTAAGTTATTTAACATAGTGAAGGCAATTTTACTTAGGGTAAAATTGGTCTTACATGGTGTACTTGGGTCTATCTAATGATAATAGGTTAGATGACCAAAAAATGGTGTAACAATTACTTTCATCAAGAAACCTAGTTTGTTTTCCTCATTCATTGTACATACCATTGTTTGATGAAAAGAAAAATCACAAAAACAATATAAAAAGAAAAGATGGCAGAGTTTGAAAGAGAGGTACAGCCCCATACCTAAAAAAAAAAAAAATGATGAAAGTGTGCAAGTCTAAATGCCACTGCTTATTTTCAAAAAATACTTGTTCAGTCATCCAGCCTAATCATAGCTGAACATGTTTTAAATTTATGGTTGATAAGTTAGTGTAAAAGAGTAGGTGAAAATTTTCAAATTTGACTTATAAAAAGATAGATTAGGAATGAGAGATGACGGCTCCACATGCCCAAATCTGAACCAAAGAGGGAAATGGGGATGTTAAACAAATGACACATATTTCCCTCATGTTTCCTAAGCTTTGTCTGTACAAAAATAACACTTGTGTGCAACTTGTTTCATTGCCACAACTCATGGTGAGTCAAATTGTCTAATCCTGATTTACCATGCTTTCAATTTCATGTTAGTAGGATAGAGAATAAAGTTTGTCAAATAGCTTAATCTTGAAAAATGAGTAGATTAGGTAGAAAATAAAAAGAGTTTATCATCCTAATCTGAACTCTTGGAAGAAATCAGGGTACAATTAGATAGTTTGATTTCTATTTTCAAAAAGAGAAATGTCAAGGGTTTGCCAGTTCAAGTGCACCCAAGGAAAGAAGAATGTTAGACAAGTAGATTGGGTAGGCAGAAATGATGCTGATATGAATCATGTCTTTTCAGATCTCAGAGATTACAAACTCAAAACAAACATCAGCAAATGAAGAAATGGCACATCTACCCAATGGAAAAGGCACTGGTCCCCATAGGCCAGAAAAATCTGAAGTTCTGGACACCTCCTGAGAACGAGTTTCCCTCCCTAAGTGGAGCCACTGTTAGTCATCCATAATTTTCAATATCTAAAGATGACTAAGTAATGGCCCTAGATTTCTAGAAACAAAATTCATAAACCTTGTAAGTTCTAGAAATCTCACTGCCTTCATTATCCTGAGATAAAAATTTCACTGTTCTATTTTCCTATCTAGTCATGACTGACCCACCACTCCTGGAAGACCCATCTTGGGCTCAAGCCATTTGTTTTAACCCTAATTTGTCACCCATTTTTACCATGTCTTGCCTTTTGGCCCAACTCCTCTGTTTTGCTTACCTACATGATTCCCTACTACTGCCCAAACCTACCAATCAAATAGCCTTACTGTCTCTTCCATAATATTCTCAGACACTGATTATCTCTACAGGCCCTTTGGATAGTCAAGTATGCTAGATCTTAGGTCTTCAAAAAATACTAAGCTTATCATAGGACCTATCTTGGACTTGGTGATCCCTAAGCCTAAATCTCTGTCGAAAGTCCAAGTTCAAAAATTCCCCATTAGGTCACCTAAGGTTCCACTAAGTCATAGGATGGATTTGGTGCCCAAAAAAGTTATGCCTTCCTGCATGAAGAGATTGTATTCAAAGGGGAATAAAATCAATCATTTTGACCCAAAGTCATTCAAGAAGGGCCTCCTTGGCTTAGAGCACAAACATTGCAAGGGACAGCTGCCCTTGTTCACATTTTTTTAAATGAATAGCCAAGGTGGCCACCAGCAATAAGAAGAGGCAAGGTAATAGGATGTAATCATCACCAGGAGGCAGACACAAACAAGACAAAAGCAACAGGCCTATAGGTAAAAGAGTATCAGGGTTTGTTTGGTGGATTAACAAAACAATGGTGACAAGCAAAGAACCATCTTAGAGATTTCAAGGACAGAAGCCTCCTCCTTAGGGTTTTGCCAACAATAGCATTTCTTCACCTGCACTAAAAGAAGAAAGGACAAAGAGTATCAGTTTAGAGGAGATCATTTTACCAAAGGGTAGAAAAACAGAGTTTTTGAAGTAAAAGGTTGGGCATAAGTTATTTTCAAAACAGGCCTAAAAAGGAAAAGTATAACCTTGATATGCATCTCAGCAATAGACTTCCAACAAAGACCTCCATGTCAAAAATATTGTTCCACCAAGATGACAGAGGCATAAGTAAACGTTTTTTTCCAAAAAATGTCAAAAGTATGTTCACAACAAATATTATTCAAAAGCACACTAAAATATAGGGGACATTAACTTTGCAAAAGTGGGTTTGGTCTCTTAAAATTTGCTTTTCAAATCAAGTATAAAAGGTCACTTGAACCTTTTCCCACCTATCATTTTCCATTTCTGAAAAGAAGAAGCCGTTGGAAGATTTTTTTTCGATTTTTATGCCAAACTGTGAAAAATTTCGGGCACTACGCACCGAGGCTGGCGCTACGCACAAGAGGGAGGCAAGTAGTGTAAACATACTTTGTGCTACACGATCACAGCCCGGCGCTACGCACCTGGCTCGGTGCTACGCACAGTCCCAGAAAATACCGGAGGCACCCGAGACACCGCCCAGTCCGCCCGGCGCTACGCACAGGCACTGCGCACAGGCGTTGCGCATAGGCACCACGCTCCGGCCAGATTTTTACATGTTTTCTCAAAGATCTCCAAAGTCCAAAATTTCGGCTTCAAAACTTCTGCAAGCAGATTCTAAGGTTGGTAAAACTCTTTCTCCTCCCAAGCTCTCCTTTTTCTAAAGACAAGGAAGTCATCCATAGTCCAAACTAGACCAAACCCTAGACTATGTAAAGATCAATTACTTAATTTTTGAGTTAGGGTTTGCAAGTGAATTTGGTTTTGAGTACAAAAAGAAGATTGGGTGACTATAGGCTAACCTCTAAACCCCAAGTGAAAGCTCTAAAAAATCATTTTCACCTTATTTTTCACATTGCAAAGAGTTGACCTAAATCCACTAAAAGCACTTAGTTTGCCCAAAGAAAAGTCCAAAGGTCCTACTGCTGTTTTTAGACCAGTCATCATGTCAGAGGGAGACAGTCATACTAGTGGTGATGCGAGTCATAATCCCACCAAGCCAAAACATCATGGAGGAAAAGCAAAAAGATTTAAGCCCCTAGACACCACTCCACTCACTTCATCTCCTAAAATCCTTTCATGCTTCCAGGATGTAGGGTGCTATAGATTTTGTGAGAAGGTCAATAAAGTCAGTAGCCATTCAGACTTGACTAGATTTTTCGTCTGTAGTTTACAAAACCATCAAGTCAATCTAGGAGGGGTACAATTTGAGCTCTCGTCTGAGATCATTTCCAAAGCAATAGGTATACCAGACATTGGTGAGGTGTGGTTCAAACAAAAGAGGTTGGAGTTGAGTTATTATGGGCCCTATTTGAAACCCAGCTATCAAAAAAATCGCAAGGCTATCTTCCCTTTTTCCCATTTGCTGGAGAGGTATGCTACATTGATGAGGCAGATTATCAGTTACTTCACATGTGAGGAGAGATACTCCTAGATCTACTCATATCATATAAGGTTGTTGATGCATTTTACCAGGGTCAAGATGATGACCTACCTTACTACCTTTTCCGAAGCATTGATAAAATGGCCTCACTTGTCAAGAAGAAAAGCTATGACCACCAAATGCCAAGCCTCTTTCACCACTCCCTGATCAAGATGATTGTCCTATACCAGCTAGAGAAACAAGGAATATCTTGGGAGACCTTCATCTCACATGATGTGTTTATAGACCCCCGGGCCTTCATCCAACAAAACTTGCCTTCCACTTCACAGCCATCCACCTCCACACATCCATCATCTCCCCATGTGCCTTCTCCACAAATAATTTCACCTCTTACATCTTCCCCTAAATTTCCAAGTGAGGGGGCTGACAGTAGCCCTAGTGAAGAACAAATAGAAGGCAACAATTAGGAGGAAAATGAGATAGATCATGATAGACAAGAAGGGAGCAGTGAAGAAGAAGATGATAAAATGAAGAAAATGATGAAGAGGAGGGAAGTAGCCATAAAGCAGTGATGGCAATGATGAAGTTAGTGAAGGCAACCACAAAGATGAAAGTAGTGGGAAAAATGAAGAAGTGGCATAGCACAATGATGAAGAGGAACAGCAAGATGAGGAGAAAGAGCAGCAAGATGAGGACGAAGATCAGCAAGATGATGGGGAAGAGCAGGATGATGAGGAGGACAGCCATCAAAGCACACCAGGCAGTCAAGGAAAGAGTCATGACAGTCATGACAGCAGTCATGACTGTCTTGACAAAAATCAGTCCAAGCATGACAAAGAAATTCAGAGTGAGGCAAGAGTAGAAGATATCAGGCAAACTAAAGGTCAAAATGATGATAGCATTGCCTTTAAAACTTCCATTGTTACCCCTCTCACATGCACATATCATAGAGGGAGAAGAAATGTGTTTGCTGCCTCTAAAAGGCAAAGGGCCATAACTTCTCAAACAGCCAAAATATTGGACAAAGGAAAAGAAAAAGCGGAAAAGGTTGAACAGAAGGTAGAGGTAAGGAGGAGCAAAAGGATCAAAAATACTTCTCAAGGCCCTCTTTTTGTTGATCTAGACAGTGATAATGAGGACCAAGGGATGAGTACAAAATTTCTCCTCTTAGAAAAGTATGCCCAGCTTTAAGAATGGGAAAAGGACTTTGAAAGGGAAAAAAGGGTCATCTACTATTATAAACAGGAGCATAAAATTTCAAAGAGGTGAAGAGGGGCCTTGCCTTGCAGAAGAAAATGGTCAAACACTATGCAAGGAAGAGCATGCTTGCTAATGCCAAACTCAAGCAAGCCCTCATGGAGCTAGAGGAGCTAAAAAATACCAAAGTGCATGACAGCCTCGGAATCTTGGCTGATGCTTCTTAGCAGATGTCTAAAACGACTTGAGGGGTCTACATGCCAATTTCAAGGCAAATCCAGAAACTTTTTGTTTTTTCCAAATTTTGACCCCTAGGAGTGCAACACCCTAGGCGCTACGCACACAATTGGGGCATCTTCAGCTGCTGGAGTTTACATTTTTAGATTTTTCATGTCACCAATAGTTTTCCCACAAAATTTCAGGTCAATTAGAGCATTTTTGCCCCCTCAAAAATGACCTTTCTGCCTCCTTTTTAGGCTTGGCGCTATGCACAGAGTAGTCATGGGAGATTGGTTTTTTGAGCAAGTAAATGGCATCCATTCAACACAAATCAAGTATTTTTGGAAATTAGACTCATCAATATTTCCAACGAGCCATCACGGGGCCAAATCCGATGCCGGGAAGGGGTCCAAACCTTAGCTGCAATAGACCCTATTTTTTGCTGAAATGGTGCTATGCACAGAGACAACTTTTTGCCAAAAAGTCAACAAAAGACACTGATTAATGACAAATTGGTTTTTAATTTTTTTTTTGGACAAATCACTCCTGATTTGATTTGGGAGTTATGTTTTGATGTTTTTCATTTATTATCTTATCTCTTATGTGTCTTGGGCCTTGCATGGTCATTAAGCACATTTATCACATTTATGGCTAAATTAGGGTTTCTTGAAGCCTCTTAGGGTTTCCACCTCCTCATTTTCTCCATAAATAGAGCCTGAGGCTCTTATGTATTAGTTGGATTTTGATGACTTGTGTTGAAGCAAATACATAGTCTCTTGGAGTTTTTTATAACAATTTGATATCTTGGAGCTCATGCATGCCCTAGTTTGCTTGTTGATGGAGAGAGACTATTTGCAGGATCCATTAGCTTGGTTGATGGTGAATTGTTTCTTATATTCATGTTTTCTAGTTTTCCATCATGTTTTCCATTTTTCTATTTTGCAGTAGGACAAAAAATTTAGATTAACAAATGTTTTCTGATGGCACCTTACTTCTGTTTGTCCTTCACTGCCTCAATGTTTTCTTCTGTTGAGATGTGTTAGGGAATCCATCTCTTTCTCTCTAAGAATTTTTTAGCCTATCCATTTCTTGAATGGTTTAGATCAGTTAGTGTCAAGTATGATTTATGGCTAGCCTTGCATATTGTTGCCACTGAAATACTCTGGTCTTGGAGTCATCTCTTTAAAAGCATATTTTCCTAGGTTTATCAAAGAAGTATGTTTCAATCATGATTTTTGCCTTTACTTAGCTAAATTTGTTTCAAGGAACCTTCATAGCTGTAACTTTCGATGTTCAGGGTTTTCTCTCCTTCTATGGTTATAGCTACTTGTGCATCTTAAATGTTTTTCTTCTCTTAATGATGAAATCTATGAAAGTTAAATAAGTTTCTTGCCTTTCTATGTTTCATCTAAATTTTTTTCTTGGTTGATTATTTGTTTTCAGTCTGAAATCAAATGGATTAGGTTTTTCTTATGCCTTTGATTCTCTAGCTATGCTCATAAATCTTCTAACTCTCTCAGTTTACAAGTACATAAAGGATTAGTTTTTTCCCTTTATTAGCTTATTGTTCTCAAGCTTAATGTTCACCTCATGACCCTTCACAACCTTAAAAGATCCACCAACCAAGTTAAAATTTCCCTAAAAATGCTCTTAAAACCATTGATGAACTCATCATGACCTTGTTAGACTCCATTGCCCAATGAATTAACAATCTCCCTTGTTTTATATATAAATCTATCTAAGCATCATACCCAACAAAAAACAATCAAAATACCCTGCACTTAACATCTAGCCTAAAATCAACCCAAATCAGCAAATAAGTTCACATCTTTGCACCTACTAGAGAGATCCCTCTCCAAATCCAGGAAGGATAGGTCCTTGGATTCCAAAGCTTGGTTTGATGTTACCCCTGTCCATTTGTATCTCAATCAATCTAGAAAATTACGGGGACCTAACGAGGTACTATCTGCCTTGTGCGTTATTTTCAAACACCATGATTCTCTTTCTTAAGTTAATGATACCGCCCATGTTGATGGCCCAATCCAATCCTAGTAGTGCAGGGTAGGGGTATGCACCTTCTACAATATGAATGACTTCAAATTCAGCCCGGACCTTGACCCCTACGATATCTATCATAATCCCTGATAGCCTCCCTAAAGGTACGATCTTCTGTTGATTAGCCATGCGTAGCTGAATAGTAGACCATTCCAACTTTGGTTCGCCCATTCATTGCCAAGTCTGTTTAGGTAATACATTTGCATCTGATCCTATATCCAAAATAACCCGGTCTATCTCGTAGTTGTCAATCTGTGTTGTCAGTCGCATATCCCCCCCAGTGTGTTTCTTATATGTGTATAGTTTTTGCACATCCCTAATATCTGGGGACATGGTAGGGTGTGTTGTGCAGCTATCTATTAATGCCTGAAGGTTCTGCACAGATTTTGGGTTGCGCAGCAACTTCATACATGCCTGGAAGAAAGGTTTGACCTCCTCATTTGCGTTAAGGTTCGCAGGGAGTAGGGACGTAGGTGCCTCTGTCCCGATAAAGTCCTTACGAGCTGTTATAAACGTTTCTCTTTCTTTGTCTAGGTCCAGCCCTTCTTCTTTGCTAACTGCCTTGCGGATCAGAGGTTCAGTTTCAACCTTCTCCCTAGTTCCTCTGGTAGCCAATCCACTGCGCGTAACAACATTTACGCTTGGATCCTTATCTCGCAGCTCAACCTTAACCCTCTGCATATTATGCATAGGTGGTAGCTGCTTCTCTCAGATTTTTGCTATTAAGACTAGACAGTCTTCCAGCGTATGGTCCAATTGTCTGCAGTACTTGCAGGACTATCTTGTAGGGTTTGGACAATCCCTCACAAAGTGCCCTAAATCAGTTGCCCTTGGCCCCGACCTACACTTCCACCTAGGCCTCCTCCCCTGCTTCTTGAGGGAGAGCATCTTATGCCTACGGGCGTTTTTGGTGACACGGGGTCTGACCGTACCCTATACAATTTCCCTCGATCTATCATTAGATCATAGGTTCAACAGTTCTGCTCATCATGCCCTACTAATCGACAGAACCAGCACCATTGTTGCTTCTGCTCTGGGACATATGCGTCCGTGAGCGATGATTTTTGTCATGCTGTCTGCTACGCGGCAATCCTCGCACCACGATGAGGTCCACTTTGAGCCCTGGTGTCTTTGAGCTGGGTCCTCCGCCTAATCCGAGGCACATCGGGGCTAGGTCACTCCTTCCCCACGCCGTGGTACGTAGGCGGTGGGCAAGATCCTTCATATGTCACGATACTCGGAAGAAGCAAATCGTACCATAGATTTGCGCTAGCTTCCCTCTCGTTCCTTTCATAGGTCCTAAATCTCCATGTGCATTCCACTGAAATTTTGCTCTTCGAATTTCTTTGTACTCTAATAGAAGTATCTTTTACGGCGTAGCTTCTAGTTTCATAGCGGCTTCCAAAGCTTTGTCCTGTGATTAGAAATTCTGGTGACCCATAGGTACGCGCAGGTGAAGTAGCAGCATAGCGATGAACCACTCTGTATGTTGTCTGTCGTCATACTTAAATTCTCCTTCTCTGATAGCTTTCTTTAGGCGCTGATCAACTTCCCATACAGAATCAGTCGTTCCTTGCTTGAAATCTTTCATGTCTGCTATGATCTGCGAATAGGACTTAGGCTTTCGGAATTGTTGTTTTAGAGCGTCCTTTATATCTTGCATAGATGCACTTCCGTTTTGAGATATGTATCGCATATACCAGTCCAAAGCTCTCCCTTCGAAGGCTAGGGATAACTGCGCCCTCTTCATAGTATCACTTGCCACATTTTGCGCAGTCCATACCGAGTCTGCAACAAACCAAAATCGGTCCATGTCCTCATCCCCCGCACCTTTGAAGGTAGGTAATTTCAAGTGCGCTGCCATATCTTCTTCTCGAAGGGTTTCAGGCGGGGTGTCACCCTTACGTGGTTTTGAAGGTGGTGTAGCTAGAGGAATTTGCATAGCTATTCCTTCTAACGAGCTATAGATAGATCTATCCCCTTCTAGATTGGCTCGAAAGTACTTACCACTCTGTGTTGTACTTTCATTCAGAGTGGAGGTCATTCAACCATACCTTCTCTTCTTTTCTTCTCAGGCTTCCATTACTTTTCTTGGCATTACCCGATCCCCTTCTCAAAATGCTCCCAGTCCCAGCAACAGAACCATTTGTTGGCTCGAGGGGTCCTGACCCAGGTTCGGAGGTTAAGGTTCGAACAGAAGTATTCAGAAAATCATAATTCGAAACCTCTAGTGATTCAAACCCTGTAGCATAGAATTTCAAACGATCTCATGATTAAATTTTATTGTTTTTTTTTACTTTTTCTGCAGTTTATTTTATGGAATAAGTAAAAAAATTCAATTTTTTTTTCATTTTCATAAACAAAAACAAAAAATATCCATTTTTACCCTAAACCCTTCATTCTTTTTGTTTCTGCCCTTTCTTCTCCTTATTTCTGTGATTTTAGAATTAAGGTTTTTCATTTTAGTTTTATATGGTTTGTATTTCTATATATAGGCCTATGACATCCAACCCACATGACAACTTGCATAGTCGAATCCCAATCCACGTCAGCCTTTGCGTGAATTTAAAAAAAAAACATTTTTTTTTAATCAGTGTGCCTGACGTACCCTAGTGCGCCAGTGCGCTGGGTCGCTGGATTATCCCAGCGCACCGCGTACGTACTGTTTGCTAAAAATTTTAAAAACAATTTTTTTTAATCTGTGCGCCTTATGTAAAATAGGGCACTGGTGCGCTATTTCATTATAGCGCACCACTCACATACTGTTTCACAAAAAGAATTTTTTATTTTTGTGTTATTCAGTGCACCATGTAACATATAACGCACTAGATCTCCTAGTTGACAAAGAGCATTGTACAATGGTCCCTTGTTTGCGTGGAGCATTTATAAGAATAGGCCGCACTGCCCCCTCCACGACACCATATGCTACGAAAACTAACACTAGACGATTTTTATTATTTTGTCTGTGTTAATCAGTGCGGTGGTTAACATGTAACGCACTAGTGCTCCTTGTTGCAATAGAGCATCGTACGATGTTTTATACTATTTGGGCGGTGCATTTATAAGACCACCACACACCGACGTTGGTGCGTACACCATGTAAAGCGCACCGGTTTCTTGATATATTTTTTTTTACCTGAAAAGTTGACAATTTATTTATAAAATATATTAATGAATGATATGGTACAGGTTTCGTATTGATAAAGAAATGGCTGACAAGAGATCAAATAACAAAAATACTGATAACACATCAAGAAAAGAAAAAAATTCAAGTTCTTTGTAAATTCTTTACAAAAAATATTATTTTTGAACTATCTGTAAGTTTAACTAATATGTATTGTTTACTGTGTATCATGTAGAGCCACAAATGACGAAGCTCAATAAGATTATTTTTGATCTAGGACCAGAAGAGCATAAAAGCTTGATGGTAAAATTGCAAAAGGATGAATCAGGTGAATGAAAAAATACTATCGATCCAATATGAGTTTCTTTTTTTAATTCTCATTAATAATATACTTAAAATTATTAGATAACATGTTTCAAAAAATCTATTAATTCACATATGTTTAATTTTCTACAAGGATCAACAACTCAGAAAAGGAATGTTGTTCTAAGAAAATAAAAAAATTGAACATGCAAATGAAAATGAATTGCTCCTTAGCTCATCTGGAGTGGTGCTGGAGGTTAATGAAAGGGGGAAAAAATTTTACAAAAGTTTGAGGGATCTAGTGGAATGAATGTATAGACGTTCTTTCCACTTAAAATACAAAAATCAATCCAATGATTCCAAGAACCAAATTTTATCTAAACTACAAGAAGAGTTTCCATAGAATTGGTCAATGAGACATGTCAGAATTTTAATAGCAAAAACGTACAACAACAAAAAAGAAGGAATGAAAAAGTAACATTTCTTTAAATTTTTTTCTAGAATTATATTTATATATTACTACAAAACAATCATTTAAAAATATCACTTTTATTATATTTACTTTTCATATATCAATATAAAAATTAAATAGTTTATTGTCATGTTACATTTTCAAGAAGATTATGAAAATCTCAAAGGATGAATGAGCTGATATCAGAAATATGCCAGTAGGAATGTCCAAAAAGGTGTACAAGGAGATGGTCAAAGAAATGGACAAAATTGCATCGCAGGAGGAGCCATATCAACAAAAATGTGCTTCAAATGTAATATGTAATCATTAAATTTTTCGATCATTAGGTACAATAAATAAACAATTTAGCATTAAGTATTAATTTTCAAGTATTTTCTTGCAGAAAAGAAAAGAAAATGGAACCCATTCAGCACATAAAATAGGAAGACAAGGGTTGATATCTAAGTTTGTGAGTAATTGTTTTTTTTTGGGTAATTTAGACTAATCCTAATCACCCACGGGTTTCGAACCAGTGATCTTGCAGACAGAGTGCCTTAACAGTTCACCCCATCACTGACTGCTCTACACCACGTGGGCTTAGTTTGTGAGTAATTGTTACTTCCTTATAACAACTTAACTACATTTCATTTTTGTATATTTTAAGTTATTTTACGAAAATCATCATTGAATGTCTTCAAACATGTGCTAACATACAAAAAAGAACCATCAGACGAATTGATTGACATTGGGTTAAATATGGGTTGAGTATATGTTGGCTTATCATAAATTAATTGTGGTATTTGCAAGTATCTTTCGATCTTGATTTTCTTAGCTTCGTCTATAATTAATAGAACAAAAAATATTTTATATTAAACATATGATTTGTTATGGGGTATAAAACTTGCAGGAAACAAATTATGGAACTGTGCCAACAGATCAAATCTTGAAAGATGGCATACTACATGGTTTTGAAAGAATGTGTATAGTTCATGAGTCAATTGTTGCTAGGTACATCATTTCTTTTTTATTTGCATTCATGTATATTATTTAATATTGCAATTTTCATTATTCTCACCAATGTATATACACTCCTTACAGTTTATTTTTATGTTTGTAGATGGAAGATGAAGAAGAAGAAGAAAAAAATCAACACTGTGAACAAAACATTCCTGAAAATAACCCAAGTCATGGAAGTAGCTCTAGCAGTGACAGCAGTTCAAGCGAAGAATGATGATAATTATGTTTGGATATCAAAGCAAGGCGTTGTATTTTTTGAAATATTTGTCTGTGAAATCAGACATTATGTTTAATGTAATGGACATAGTGTCCCAATTGAAAGACAAAGGGATGCCAATAACTGTCCCATTTTGTATGACAAAGACTATCTTGTTCATATATATATATATATATATATATATATATATATATATATATATATATATATATATATATATATATATATATATATATATAGATAGATATATATATATATAATAAAATATGTTTTAATTTATTCTATTGTGTTCTCCATTGTCGCTGTGAAATGTAACACTACTGATTAAATTTATGGATGATTAAATATTATAATGAAGAGATGTGAAATTTGATGATATGATATAACAAATTAATTCAAACATCACATTCAAATGCAATAATAAAGATTTAATTGACATGAATATTGTTATAAGATATGTGTTGTATTTTGATAAATAATGAATTTTAAAAAATCATAATAATTATGATATGATATAACAAATTAATCCAAACATCACATTCAAATGCATTAATAAAAATTTAATTAATATGAATACTATTATAAGATGTGTCAACTTTTGATGAATAATGAATATTTAAAAATCACAATAATTGCACTATCATAGGTCGATGTTTCTAAAAAATATAAAATGAATACCAGTGCGTTTGTATGATACAGCGCACTGGTGCGTTTCTACGACCTATGGGCACTGTACAAATACCAATACCAATTATAAATCTCAGTGCATTTGTGTGATACTGCGCACTGATGCATTTATGTGAGACTATGCACCAGTGCATTTGTACGACCTATGGGCACTGCACAAATACCAATACGAATTAGAACAATCGGTGTGTTTGTCTGATAATGCGCACCAGTGCACTTCAATAAGACTACGTATCAGTGTGTTGATATGACATATGGGCACCACACAAATCCCAATACAAATTAGAACAATCGGTGTGTTTGTATGATACTGTGCACCGGTGCACTTTTATAAGACTACGTATCGGTGCATTGATATGACATATGGGCACCACACAAATCCCAATACCAATTAGAATGGCCTCGTGCGTTGTATCACCTACAGTGTGCCCAGTGTAGTTGTATACCCTTACGTCCTGGTGCATGCACCTTCGACCGCCCCGGGCCGACCGTCTATATCACATGCACCGGTACGTTGACACCTTAGTAGCGCACCAATGAAAAAAAACATTTGTAATAACCTCTGGCCGCCCAGGTTTTTTAGTTGTGTTGAAATTCTGTTAAAAGCTCCACCAAAACCTCCATTACCAAAAACGGATTTTGTAGCTAATGTTTTTTTGACAATTTTGGCCAATTTTATAACACTAAAAAGCTCCTTTATAACCTCCGCTAGAGGGTCTTTTCCTTGTAGTGAATGTCGGATGTGTCTAGTAGAGGTGGAAAGTAGGGCTGAAGGAGGTCCACATTGAACACTGGGTGCAGACCAAGGAATGGTGGAATACTGAGCTAAAAGGCATTGTCCCCTGAGCGAGCAAAGCTTGCAGTGTATTCTAGTGAGGCGCTCCTTCTGCAAATGTAGCCACACTTTGTTGCCCACCTGGAAGTTGTGTGGCACCTGATATTGATCATGTCACTGCTTATACTTAGCATTGGCTTTGTCCAATATGTCATGAACCTGTTGGCGGATGTGTTGAATGCACTCAATGAATTTGTTCACCTTATCAACTTCAGAGTAGACATGAGTCAAATCTCCCTGAGTAGCCGCAAATGGCATGGCTACGCCAATGGGACCTAGTAGTTGGAATCCCAAGCCCACCTGGAAGGGGTTGTGACAGGTTTAGTTGTGGAGAGCCCGATTATAGTTGTTATGTACATAGGGGAGGATCTCATCCCATTGGCGTGGATTCTTTGATTTGTACATGCACAGAAAGTGTATGATCATCCTGTTGGTGACCTTTGTCTGGCCATCAGTTTAGGGATGGAAAGTTGTGGACTTGGTGAGCTTGGTGTACAACATAGACAAGAGGTTGGACCAAAATTTATTGAGGAACCTATTGTCTCGATCTAAGATGATAGACTGTGGGATACCAAAGTGTACCCACACTCATTCAAAGAAGATTTTAACAATGGCTTCTGGTTCTTGCAGGCTGCCATAATGGCCATCTTTGAGAATCTGTCGACAACCACAAAAGCATAGTCATTTCCATGCTTAGTAGAAGGAAGGCCTAACATTTAATTCATGGAGACACATTCCCAAGGTTGACTAGGGGTAAGCAGCAGAGTATAGAGGTCTTGCTTCTTGATGGTCAGTTTGGAAATGGCGTAGGAAGTATAAGACCGGATGTACTTCCCAACATCTTGTCGAAGGTTCGGCCAATAGAAATACTTCTGTAGTAATGCCACTATTTTCTCGACCTCAAAATGCCTAGCGACCCGACTGTAGTGCTCTTCCCAAATCCTCTTGGCACGCTCGCTTGAAGGAACAAAAAGGTTTCCCAAGTGACATAGCAGTGCATCCTAGAGGTGAAAATCTAGAATTTGCTTACCCTCCAAGAGTGTCTTGTATGTGTGTTTGAATTCTGGATCAATTTCATAGAGAAGCGGCCAATCGGAAGTCTTGTTCCCATAAGAGTTGAGCACGGTGGTTAGCGCCATGATCGGTGGTTGGTTGCGGTAGTTTGCAACATTATTGATGTTTCCCTTCTTGTACTTGATGTTCAAATGAAACTATTGTAGGTATGTGACCACTTTTGATGGTGATTGTTCTGCAAATTACCTTATGTCTGTATGAACTACAGGGGTTGGCGGTCTGTGTGGATGATCGTTTCCTTCCCCAAAATGTAATGCTTCCATTGTCAGAAAGCCTACACAATGGAATACATCTCTTTTTCATAAGTTGGATACTTCCAGACTGTGTCGGAAAGTGTCTCACTGTGATATGCCACTGGATGCCCCTGTTAAGTAAGTACTACCCCAACATCATAATCAGAGGCATCTGTCTCGATCTCAAATGGTTGTTTCAAGTCTGGTAATGTGAACACTAGTGTAGAGTAGAGGAGATGTTTCAACTCTATGAACACCTTCTGTTGAGATTCATACCAAAATAATTTTGATTTCACTCCTCCCTTGGTGACTTGACTCAAGGGCCAAGTGATATGAGAGAATCCCAACACGAACCTGCGGTAGAAATTGGCAAGACCCAGAAAGATGCAGAGCTCTGTTAGAGTGGTTGGGACTGACCAATCCCGAATGACTTGGATCTTGGTTGGATCCACATGCACCTCCCACTCATCAATAATATATCCCAGGTACTGAACCTGGGTCATGCCAAAATTGCACTTCTCCAGATTGGCACACAACTTGTGTTGTCGTAGTGTTTGGAGGACCTTTCGGATGTGGTGGAGGTGCTCTTCCCAAGTCTAGCTAAAGATCAGGATGTCATCCAAGTACACCACTACAAAATAGTTGGTGAATGGCCGCAAGATGTCATCCATCAGCCTCATGAAGGTTGTGGGAAAATTCATCAACCCCAAAGGCATGACCAACCATTCAAAAAGGCACTCATTGGATTTGAACGTAATCTTCCACACATCGGAGGGTTCAATTGGTACTTGGTGATACCCAAACTTCAAGTCGATCTTGCTGAAATGAGAAAAGTTGCAAAGATATTTTATTATTCAAAATTATAGGAACCCTTTAAAGATTCCACCATTTGTGCCACATTATCATGCATGATACAATTGACATGTGGCAGATAATGTGGCTTCCTAGGTCCATGTGTTTCTCCGAGGGTGGTTTGTAAAGGTTTTATCTGATACCATGAAGGTGTTTACAATAATATCCCAGGAACATAAACTACTCTAAAACCCAAAAACACCTTATACAAAAGATAATGGAATTGATCTATTTGATTTGTTGTATCAAATATAAGAGAATGTCTACTATATATAATTAAGGAAAAATATGTAGTTTTCTTTGTTGAACATATAAGGATGCCCTCTTAAACTTACAACCAACAATACTTGGTTGTATTTGAAAATTGGAAAATAACACTAACACTTTTTAGATCCCACTATACTATTGAAAGTAAAATTTCTTATAGTTAAAACATTTAATGGTATGTTTCTTAGTATAAAAGAAAAGTGAAATTCATTTCATGCTCAACATGATGGAAATGTATAATTCTTTCCAGTTGACAAATAACATGTTTGTCTGATATATAAAAATAACCAATATAAATATTTTTTTAACTCTAATTTTATCATAAACTAAACAAATTAAATATATTAAAATGAAAACAACTTTAAAAAATATATATTTTCATCTCCAAATATTTGATTTAAAATAAATTTAAACTAATAATTATTTATCAAATTAAAGAATCGTTAAAATAATATTAATGTGAGACTTCATTGTCACCATAATCTTCACTAAGCATAGTATGGTTACGCGTATTATTATTGTTGTTACGATTTTCTATTTGAAGAAAAATAGTTTTAACCTCGTTATCATAAATAATTTTAACCACAGAAGTCCATGTACTGCGCTCACCCACAGTTACTGACCATTGCCTTCATACATTAAATTCTTTAAACTTTCTAATATTCCACATATTTGTTAATGACTCGACTCCGCTCTGTAAAAGTTTGTGGACAATCAATTATTCCATGCAAAGTCTTTGTATTATAATTATTGCACGCAAATGACTCTGCACCAGCGCGTTTGTGGACAATATGCAAAGTTTTTGTATTATAATTATTTCACGCAAATTATATATGAAAATTGACTTCATTATTTAAAAGTCTTTGAGTTATCAAATTATTTTATTTGAAATTCATGTATGTGCAGACATATATTTTGTCAACACAATATTAAAATTTATACAAATCCCTTTACAGGATAAATATCTGTCATTACGGGATGAATGTTAGTGACTATTCACTTCATTACAAGTAAAGTCTTTGAATGACGAATTATTCCTTTTAAAGTCTTTGTAATGCATGACTGGTTAATGACTATTTCCTTCTTTAAAAAGTCTTTCGTCTCTCCACTATTATATATATATATATATATATATATATTATATGGAATATGTGTGTCAGATGAGTCAATATCTAGTCAATATTTAATGTGGATTTTAAGATTATTTAATGCGGATGGATAATATATGCTCATTATTAAAATTAATTTTGTTTAAATTTACTATGCACCAGCATTAAATAACTTATGGCTTGGGAAATAATGGTCGTCGCCGTTAATAACTCCACCAATCTTTCCATGCAAATTCTTTATATTATATTTATTTGACACAAATGATTTATTACTATGGACTTCATTGTACCCCGCCAAAGGTTACTGACTATTGGCTTCATACACAAAACTCTTTAGATTCTCCAATATTCCACATATATGTCTTTCACGTCAATGGTTAATCACGGTTGACTTGATTAAATTCAATGTCCACTGTGTCATTGATGGTTAGTCTCTGGTAAAGGGCACTTAATTATATTAAAAAATAAATGAATATATCATATTTGTTATTTTAATTATTGTATTATTATTTGTTTATTTTTCTAATAAATTTTTTAATAATTAAAATAAATTGCTATACTATTATTATTTTTATTTTCAGTAATTCAAAAATAAATGAATATATCATATTTGTTATTTTAATTTTTTATATATTTATATTTAATAATAATAATAACTTTTATTTAAATTGATATATGTGTATTATGGTACAAATTTAATGCAAATATCTAGTCATTACTATTAAGAAAAAATATCTATAAGGTGTATATAGTTTATTTTTATCTAAACTATTAGATGAGCAACGATATATCATATGAATAGAAAATTTAACATATAAGCAACATTAAACCATAGCATAAGAAACTAGAGGCAAAACCACAAATGTGTTGTTGTGATGTAAAGCAAGCACAGCTCCCTTTTTACATCATCTTTTGTAGGAACCCACCTACAGGAGGCTCCAACCTCTCTTCTATCTTGCAAGCTACAACTTTTTGGAACCACCCACTCCCACTTACATCAATTTTATGTTGGCTTCTACCTACATGAGGCTTCTACCTCAATTTTCTTTTGTAACCTACAACATGCTAGGAAACTCCTACTCCCTCTTCTACAAACTCTAACTTGCTCTTTTTCAAGCTACTATTGGAGAGGAGACAAAAATAACCTGATAAGATTACAAATTTATTTTTCTAGTTAACCTACTCTTTATCTTTGTTTTGTACTTTGTCTCGGCCTCCTCTTCCTCAATTCTGCTTCACATTTGCTCTTCTTTCTCTTTATTACTTTGCTAGGAAATCCAATAACTTGGTCTCACAATAACTCAATCTTCAAAAAACTATCTCGTCATCCAAAAGAACATATTTTTGTATACATGACTTGTTGATTGTTAGTGTTCCATGTAGGGATTTGAAATGAAAGGTTGTCTCTATGTATTCCACCTATTCATTTCACATTTTTATGATTTTGAATATAAAAAAAAAATTAATAGTTCATCAAATATTATTTAAAAGAGTAATATATGCCAATTGTAATAATAGCATAAGCCAAAACAATGTAGATTTATTTTTGCACATTGCAGTTTGCATACAAATTTTTCTTAAAGACAATACACATTTATACATGGTCTTCTCATTGAACAAATGTGTATATTCTATTTCATTATGGTTTCGCTTGCTATTTCTTTAAGAACACCAAAATGCTTCGTTCATTTTTTTACTGGCACTATACCAACAATCTTCGTTGCAAATAAAAACAAAATACTCTAACAAGAATATCTTGCATGTTATGCACTTGACCTACGAGAATGCCTGAATACCAGAAATATGAAACAATATAGCCGAAACACAAAGGTATCACATGAAATGATACAAGTTGCAAAGACATTTTATTATTCATAATCAAAATGCAATGCTCAATTGCCTCTTCGAGGAGGAAACCTCCAATAGATCAAAGCTCAATTACAATACGACAAGATGCTTCTTCCCTTCTATCTAAGAGCTTAATGACATCCAAAACCCTAACTACTAGTGGTCCCTTGCATAACACGGGTTAACCACTTTATTTATTAACTATGGCCCCTTTATAACTAATTGTGCTTCCTTTTCTATAATGCCAGTCAAAAACTTACAATTATTATTAATGTGGATCACCGCTTACAAGCCTTCTTGACTCAACTAACTAATTATAACTTGGACTAGGCCCCTTGGGCTTATTACATAACTAAAGGGGTTAGGGTTAGACCCTAACATGGCGTCCTCCATCAAAAGAAGCCTTTTCCTCAAGGTTGAAGCTGCTGAAACTACTGAAGAATAGTGGTCGGTTCCCATGCCACATCTTTCAGAGAGGTTTCTTTCCACTTGATGAGGACTTCCTTGATCTTACGACCGCGAAGATGTCTTGCGTGATTATCGAGGACCTGTTCTAGTTAGATCCAAAGTGATCCTTCGTCATCCAATTCTGATCTGAATGGGAATATTAGTTTTGTTGTGCTAAGATCCAATTCAAAATTTAAAGAAAGTGCTTGAGGATGATGAGGTTAATTGAAATTTTAACATGAGTTTTTATGTGTTTTTATGTGAATTTCATGAGAAAAATAACATAAATAATACATTGAACAACGACATCTAATAGACATAATCATCACCTTAAACAGTCACGCAACATAATATGATGAAGGAGTTCACCTCACCTGGGCTACGTCTCCTTGGTCCAGCTTCCAATGGCTTGGCCCTCTTCTATTATGCTCAAAAGTGTGATTACATGTGTTTATAATGCTCAAACAACTCTGAAACTTGTTCCATCAGCTCCAGAATTCCCAAAAATGCACTTTTTGTTTACACAGTAGCATTGGCAGCTCTATTCTATATACTACATCCACGTTGATTTGTCTTTCAACACCCTTCTGCTTATCATAGAAGCATTGAGCTCAGACCTAGGAAGAGTTAGGGTTTCCCCTTGATTTTCCAGTGTGTCCTGGCCCCTAAAAGATGCATGTAGAATCTCAGTGACCTCCTTTTTGTGTGTTTGGCTTACTTGTTTTCTCTGAGCAAGTATTTTCATCTCTTTGATTTCTTTGTAATTTGGGAGATTTTTCACCATTTCAAACACCTTTTGTCACATTGTTCTTGAATTGATTCGAAGTGATTTGTTGTATGCACTGGTCATCACTGCATCCCTTATCTTACCTTCGATTTAGTGTCAAACATAAGATCACAAATTGTTTTATTCACAAGTCTAGAAGAGTGTGTCCTTTGCCCAAATTCAAAATAAATTGAAAGCGATTTTCATTTTATTTTTGATTTGGCTTGTCTTCATCATTTTGAAAAAGAGGAGTGAAAATAATTTCATTCATGTGTTTTTAAAACAATTTTTATTTTCGTTCAATTGAAAAAAAAGTGAAAGGATTGTTATTGCATTTCTTCTTTCATTCGTTTGTTTTTCTTTTGATTGAATTTCAAAGTAAAAAATATACATATATATCATGTGTGCATGTCTTAAGTGAAAAAGAGAAGTATTTTCATTTTTTCAATGAGTTGCATTTGTTTGGGAAAAAATGAATTCGATTAAAAAGAATTGTATTTCATAGCTTCGAGCTAGTTTGGGAGGTATTATTGTTGTTGCATTGATTTCACTTTTTCTTGTATCTCTTCCCCTTCTCGCCATCTACGATTACTGCAGTTACACCATTGAGTGGACAATATTATCCGTGTCTGGGGGAAGTCTAATCCTCTTTACGTACCTCCCCTTTTGGGTGGGGGGCAGCCGAATTCCAAACCTATTCCTGGGGCAGGATAGCCTCACATCCAATATTTGTGGGTTCAACAGTGCCTTCAGCATTCGAACGTATCGTATTCATATTTTCAGCAACCTAGCATCCCTTATGTTCAACAGCGAAACGTACAATATCAGTATGTTCCTCGACCGAACGCTTCTCAGCAGTATGTCCAACAGCCCTATCTTTCTGAGAGTGTTGTTTTGACTAACCCTCAGTTTGGTTCTTACACCCAAGTTGGTCTGAATCTCCTTCTGGGTCAATCTGGTCTCTCTCCAATCAGCCTAGTACTTAATACCAGCCATTTCATGAAGGTCAGTACCAGCAACCCCAGTCTTGGCCTCAGCCTGGTGCTCAATATCAATAGATTCATCAGTACCAGGAAGCCCAATCGAGACCATAGGATGGACCCTATGTTCAACAAGGACCATAGGCTGGACCCTATGTTCAACAAGGACCATAGGCTGGACCCTATGTTCACCAGGGAGCATGGGCTGGACCCTATGTTCAGTAAGGACCTCACCCTGGATCCTACATCTAGCAAGGTCTGCAACCTCAAATCCTGCAGGGGTCTTATCAACAACCCCGACAAGGTCCTTATGTTCAACAATACCTACAACAAGGTCCTTACCAGCAATGGGGGAAGTATGCGTATCCAGGACATAATCTTCCCTATTGGAGGAAGAACTTGCATCAACCACGTTGGAACCCCCGACCCTCTTCTCCTCATCATCTGCCCTTTCCATTTTTGGATACGTTGGAATTTATAGATGTGTCAAAGCTTACAGATGACCCCATCCAACATTAGTTGCATTGGATGCCAATTCCAACTAAAATCCCAAGAGATTGTCCAAAATTTGAAGGAAAATCTGGGGAAGACCCCCAAACCCATGTTATGACGTATCACTTGTGGTTCTCTTCTAATTCTTGGGTTGGAGATTCTATTCGTCTTCATCTTTTCCAACATACTTTGACCAATACTATGGCCAAATGGTATATTGAGCTCCCTCAAGGAATTTTCTTTGATTTCAATTCCTTGGATATGGCTTTCCTCATTGACTTCTAGTTACCTGTCTAGTATTAAACCAACATCCACCTTCTCACCTTATTGAAGTCGTCAAATGCTACTCACATTTCAGATCACATTCACGAATGGCGACATCACTGTCACCTCATAAAATTCTAGCTCCCCGATCAACTGTTGATTGAATGGTTTACGAAATCATTCGTTCCCAAGATTTCTAAATATCTTTCCATGGGTAGGTGTGTCACGGAAGAGGAATTTATAGCCAGAGCTCAATACCTTGATTTGGTTTATTCCCAATTTGGGACTCTATATGATTTATTTCTTGACGCGACGTGACCTTCAACTGGTCCCGCATCATCTCAGTCTCCTCCTACGCCTCCGATGGATGGTGTTATTGGGACAATGGCTCATACTGATAGTAGTGCGCCTAAAACTTCTTCGAAGTCTAAATATCCTATTGTCGCTACTCCCCCCACTCCTTCAAGTAACCAGAAGAATCTTGGTAAAACCTCCAATGTAAATGTTGTTCAATCTACCGCATCAGATAAATCCTCAAAAGGTAAGAAAAAGGGTAAATGCAAGTCCAAATTGGAAACCTAAACATGATTCAAAGAAGCCATCTGCTGAAAATTCTTCAACACGTAAGCCTAAATATTCTTGTTTGATATGTGATGATGATCATTACACCAAGGAATGTCGTCAACATGCCAAAGTTGCTCGTCTTCTAAAGGGCACACCCAAGACTCTAGCTATTTTGAAAGAACCTTTCCCTTCTCAGCAGACAAAAATGGTAGATCAAGCTTAATCATTTGGAAAATATCAAGTTTTCATTGTTGGAATAGAACTTATCACCATTACTACAAGATCAAAAGACTACCCCAATCCACCCAAGGTTCATATGGAATCGAAAGTTACAGATCACCCTTCCTTTTCCATGCTGCCTACCTTTGGTCCTCTCCATATCGAGAGACCTAGTAGTGACTCCATCATTCAACCACCCCCAAAAGGTGTTCTTCGGAAATCATCCTATAATATGAATGCGTGAGATGCACAACACTACTATATTATAGAGGATCTAGCTCAAGCGCCTTTGGCGATTTTAGCTTTGGAGGTCCTTCAGTTGTGTCCATCACAACTTAAGGCACTACTCTCCTCTATTGGAGGGATTGATCTCATAGATTCTAATCTTATTACTTTCAATCTCAAGAATTTTTTTCCCCATCTCCCATCTTAGGTGGATTTTTTTATTCAAGTTACCGTCATGGGAAAGAATATTCATTGGACTATAGTTGATGAAGGCGCTTCAACTTGCATCATGTCTGTCGCATGCTGGAAAGCCATCGGTCCTCCCCCAATAAGTCAGTCCCCGAATACCTTGGAAGATTTTGACGGTAGAGGTTCTCGGCCGTACGGTATTCTCAAAGCATTACCCATCTCGTTGGAGGGAAAAACAGTAACCATGGAATTTGAAGTGGTAGACGCCAGCCTGAACTATAATCTTCTTCTTGGATGCAGTTGGGCGAACACTATGGTCTGTGTAGTCTCCACCCTTTTCTGTGTCCTACGTTTCCCTCATTAAGGAAATATTGTGACTATTGATCGGTTGGCTTTCTTCTCCTTTGATTCTTCAACATAAAACATTTTGTATGTTGGGAAGACCACTACCCCCTATGAGAACATCGAGACAGGTCTATTAAAAAACTCTTACCTCATGGGAATTTCTCCACTCCCACCTCATAATGTCACCTCTGTCAATATGATTTCATTTGGTCACGATCCATCAATTGTTCCCAATCCAGACCAGCTCAAGAGTTTTGGTGACGTCATGCCTCTAAGCCCAGCTAAGCAAATGTATCAAAGTATTATCATGGCTTATGAGGTTGTATCCAAAACCAACGATCATTTGGTTTCCTCTCTGGACACTTATGTGTAGTCTCCTTGGTTTGGTTCTTGGGCATCTGATGATCCCTTGAATGAGAATTTCCCCATCGAAGAAATTATCATGGAGGTAATGTCTCTCAAAGAAACTCCATGGGATAATGGAAATCATCATTCCTCATTTCTCCCAATCCCAGGCGACATCTCCGCCTGTCTGGAATCCCATCCTTTGTCTGTACCTGCAAACCCATTTCAGAATCCAACCTTGATTCATGAAGTGTTGTCTGAAGGGGACATGGGAACTATTACTCCAACCTTTCCAATCGACATCTTTGGTATTGTCGAGAATGTATTTTTCCAAGTTTCTTGTTCTCCCCATGAGCTCAAGATTTACACTGTTTTCCTCAAAAAGCATGTCCCACCCACTCCCTTTGACCCTGTTCTTACCATTTGGTCACTTACCCTAGGGGGAATTATTTCCCTGCTTTGTAACCCTTACTCGGCCAGGGGGCATTGGAACTTCACTGCTGCTGTGAATTTTCTCACAAAATTGGTCGGGGTAATTCCTACACATGATACTGATGGTAGAACCATGGGTCTATTTCTGTTAGTCATGAAAGGAATCAATCATCTGAGTTCATTCTTGAACTCTATTTGAAAAAATATTACGCTTAATCATAAGTGTGATACTTTGTACATTATTGTTTTATTCATTAGCGTGCTTTGAGTTGATTTTTGGTGTGATTGTTTGCTTTGCAGACATGTTTCCTCTTCTCACCTTGTGTTCCACTTAGTTTGTAGATGTCCTCAAATCATTATGTCGATTTTTTGATGGCACTTGCTATAGCACACGGAACTTGTCTTATGCAACATGGGCACTCTTTGCCCTTGATGGCGAGTTGATTAATTTACAAGGTATTTGTTTGGGTCGAACAACTAATAATATTGTCAAATATAGTGTGGTAATCGAGAAATTATCGTATTGTATTGATCTCGGGATTAGAGATTTGGTTGTTAAGTTAAACTCACAACTCGTTGTGCTGCAATTAAATGGCCATTATTTTGTGCGAAATCCTCAAATTTTGCGTATGTATTTGTGTGTTCCATTATTGGAAATACATTTTGATTTTATCACATATCAACATATTCCAAGACGTTTAAACACATTAACGGATACATTAGAAAATCATGTATTAGATAGTCATTTGTGCAATATGTAAAAAACCAACACATCAGTATGATACAAAAGTAACCCTAGAAACAAGCATATATATATATATATATATATATATATATATATATATATATATATATATATATATATATATATATATATCAAGCCGAATATAAGTGTGTTACATCTAAAATTTTAAAAAATATGTGTTCTCTTACAAAAATTACTCTCTGAGCCTACATAAGTATAAAAAATGTAAAAACATGGTTGTTATCTGCCCACATGGTGCTCGTGATAGTAGGTGACTGCTCAAATCACTCGCCAGAGTGGTCGACGCAGTCTGCCCACAACCCCGATTGTATGCCTCTAGAGGCGCAAAGGACTCTCATCAAAGGTAGCATACTCTAGGATGCCTCTCGTAAGTCCGACCAAGTTCCACCCCAACTCTGCTAGTATATTTGCTCCCTCCTCATAAGGGGCATCCTCTACTGGGCGGGATACCCTCCGTGTAATCAGATACATACTAGGCGGTCTCTAAGGACCCATATCTGTAAAAACATCATAATTTCACATTTCAGAATACATAAAAAAAACATTCGAAAAGGTAAAAATTAAAAAAAAAAAAGTTTACCTTCATAAGTCCATTATGTGCCTGGCGGAATGGGTAGATCTGGATCTCCTCTGAAGTCGATGTCGGCATATGCGAAGTCCTCAACTATGATAATTTTATGATGCAACCAACTGAAAAAGGTTGTCGGGAAGTGCATTTGTTGGCCCCCACCCTATTGTGGTATGATATTGCACCACCTCATCAGCCTCGGGTCCCTCGGGGCTGGTGCATGGATCTCAAATCGTTGGTATTGAAACAATGGTGTTCTCACTAAGAAGGTCACCAGAATGGACCCGTACCCGATTTTTTACAGCCACCATGTCTTACACTTGGTTATCTGGCTCTTCATATTAGCCAGTAACCCCTCGCACCAGTTGAACATCATCGGAGCCAGACAATCCACCGCGTGCTTGAAACTGAGATTCCATTGCCTCATGCAATGCCTGAGCTCCTGCAACTCTAGTTATCCAATGAAGAATTGTGCGTAAGAGAAGCACTCTGATAGAAGAAATATCTATCTTCCCACTCTTAATTTTTCGAGCCCTGTGAGAGTATCTCTGGATGAGCATGCTAGTTTTCTCACCCCTTGCGCGAGCTCCAGAGATTTGGATTCTATCCCCTCTCTTGGACAAACCGGTAATGAAATATATGTCCATCACATCTAATTCCAACTCCTCTTCCCCAATGACAAATATTTTTCAGTCCATATCCCATAAACCAATCAAATATAGGAGCAGCTCCAGCTGAGCTCTCAGCCCTAATGTTTGGAAAATTTTCAACAAAACACAATTGCGCAATGCATTTACAGAATTTTGGTCTTGTAGTGCTTGGTGATATTCCACCTCGTGGCCTTGTTCTTTCCAGTCAGTTGCTATCTTTGAGGAAAACACCTGCAAAACATGTTTAAAATGAAGTTTAGGAGCTTTCACCAAAGTAATTTTGGAAATTATCCATAAATATGGGTGAATTTCATGTTTCAAAATCCCCCCTACGTCCATCATGACTGTCTGAATTGATTTGGCACTGGTGGTGCACTTCCCTAACGCGCTAAACGTGGCCAACGTGGATCTGAGAGCTCGAAACCATGCTGGTCGCGAGAGATTTTGAGGTTTGAAATCCTCCCCCCAATCTCCTTATATATCAAACTAAATGATAAATGAATGGAATTAAAATGAATAGGAGGCTTAGAGCTCTTACCTGATGCTGATGAAATGATGAATGGTGTCCTGGATCGGTCACACCACTAATTTGAATTTCAGAGGGAAAATGGTTAAAATTCTCTTCTCAAAATAGAAAGGTGAAAATGAATTTACTTTTTGGTGTATTTATAGATTTTTGAAAAAAAATCGCCATTATTTTATTATTTTTCCTCGATATCAGTGATGTTTGTTGTTTTTGTGCAGCAATAGGACTTTCACACTGTTGGTGATTATCTCTAATGTAAACAAGTTGTATTTTATCTCTTTTTCAAGCTCGGTAAACGTTTACAAAAAATAAACCCCCATGGAGTCAACTTCAACTCTTTTATTACTCTTGAAAAATGAAAAGATTGTCATGTACTTGTCATTTCAGACTCGTTAAAGTGAATGAATTGATGTGATCTCAATATACGTTTACCCCTTTTTTGCACTGAGATTTACTATTTACGAAAAATGAATACCTTGATCGAACATGGTCAAGAGGTTCTCTTGAATATTCTTTTCTACCTTTTCGGATTCGAGAGACAATTTACGAAAAGGGACATGATGTAGTTTTCTTTTTGTTTCTTTTCACACTCCTTAAACATGAAAATTCACCGAGTTATCCTTTCATTGGAGTCATTAAATATTAAACAATGAAATACTTGTCACCATGACGAGACCAAGTTCCTCGTTCCTAAGGCTCGTTAAATTTACTAGGATGGAATCATTCGAAGAATGAACTTACACGCTCAACATATGTTATCCTCTTCACTCTGGCTATAAAGAATAAAGAGGTACTCGTTAGCAATAACGGGGGAAAATTGAAAGTGAAAATCCTATGTGTATTTTGGGCAGCTTATTGCTCTTGAACATGACACTCATCTGCAGTTCATATTTGGTTGGGGACATCCTACATTCATCACTTTTCCTCCATGGGTTTGGGAAATCTATTTGCCTTTCATCTGATTACCAAATTTTGTCAACATGACCTATGATCCTATTTGAGTAAAATGCTGCCACACTCCAGAGTCGTGTCGCCAATATGTTTCAAAGAAGTCCTTTTTGTCAAACATCCTTTGCTTATATGGCCTCCTCTGTTACAATCTCGAATCACTCCTATCATCTTAATATTTCTGTTGTTTCATGCAGATGATGTGGGAATCATCATGACCCTCCTTCAACAAATCACTTCCTGTCGACTTCAACTAATTATCCGGGAAGGTGATTTAGAAACTTCTTCTTAGTACCTTGGATCTTTCATGCCTCAATGACAAGTTCTTCGTATTCGACGACATGTTCACATCATTGGCCTTCGATCGAATGATTATGTAAGTGTTCGACTTCAATTCATTCATTCACACTTGTAGATTGTGTTGTTGTACCTTGAGGTCCATCGTCATTATTGGTGGTCTCTCTCGTGCCTGTTAACGGTTTTCATCATTGATTAGTAATCTAGTGGTTTCTACCATGTTCGACACCAACACATCTATTCGCATGGATAGATTTTCACATTGGGTTGATTGTGATCACGCTGAAGACCCTGGGTCACATATTATTTTTGATCCAGGCTACGGGGAGTTATTGAATATTCATGATTTTATACATGATCCTATCTATACGGATGGTTGCGTCCATACCACAGATCCATTTCTATGATCTCTTTAGACGAATGGATGTGACAATGTCGTGGGTTCATGTGTTATTTGATGGATAGTGCAGAGTTATGTGGTTAGTTATATTAATACCAGATATTTCATATATTATAATATTTTTGATTTGGCAGGTTTTCTGGAGGTGGTCTGAGCTCTTTTCCTTGGTTCATAAATAATTTCAACCATCACTCCTCGTTTTTCCTTCGTGCTTTAGGGGGCATTTGTTACACAATAATTTGTCACCATGATCATTTTCCCATCCATCATCCTGAAATGCCTCGTGACAGATCCTGTGAAATGTTTCCTCCATGAAGAAATATGTTAATACATCCCCTGAAGATTCAAATAAAACTACCTTGGAAGATTACTAAAGAAACTTGATTAAATTCCTAGCTTCCTAGGTCAGCACATTTCTTGGTGTCATGCTCACGCTGATGTCATATTCACAGTTCTGGCTTAGCGCTGCCAATGCCCTTATTTCTTAGAAAACTGCACTGATCCCTTTCTGGTAGTGTTTCCTCAAATGGAGGAGAAGCTTCGACCTCTAGAAGTTCCAGGGCAACGAGTTGGTTGTTAAATGGTGGTAATAGAGTCAAGCTTTCCGATTTTAGAGCTTTGATCTCATCCATGGGGGTTTATCCCTTAGAAAGTGGACCTTCCTCCTCCTTTCATGGGCTCGCAACCTCTTCTCCCTTCCTATAAATTCATACCCCTCATTCCAATAATGTTAGTCTGGTTGGTCATTTTCCGGCTAGCCTAAAATCTCGTTACCTTTGCATCCTCGCATTGTGATAAAGCCTAAGTGTTCGGGAGAAGGAATGATTTAGAGCTTTGGTGAAGGACTCATATTTTCACCAAAGGAGGCCTCCAACATCAAGGCCTGGTTTGTAAGCTCTTCCTTTTAAATTTATCAATAAAACATCTGATGTTTTCTTTCTATATTCGTCTAAATGTTTATGCAAATATTCTGGTACTCCTTGATTTGCTAGATAACTAATGTTTATGATTATTATGTCTTGGATTACATTTTTTGTTGCCTCTTGATCATCCGTGGGTGCTCGTGTGCCATCAATAGCAGGGAGTGAGCCTAAAAGGATCATGGATCAAGGTAATCATCAACGGATTCAAAAGTAGCATTGGGAAAAAGATACTTCTATCTCTTTTCTTGTCACATTGTAAATGTTAGTTAAGATCGCTTTGCGTTAGAAAGTATCTCGTGTTGCTAGACCCACTCTATGGCTAGAGAGATCACCTTTGTCTACAGAGGGGATTTATCTTGACAACAAGAATGTGAATGCATGGTATATGCATTTATTTATTTGGTTCATTTGTGTCATTGGCATGGGGTTTTCCTAGTTTGAAAGTGGTTTCAACCTTGTCTTGCCATTTCCTGGTTAGCCATGGTGTGATGAGATTCATTCTTGACTGAGCTTTGGCTTGGAGGAAGGATTTAGATCTGAGTGAGGTGGTCTTAGGAAAATCCCAAGGGTTGGGGTGGAGATGGTTTTCTTCTATATGCCCTTAACATGTGGGTGGATACAAGAAAATTCCTCAAGGTATGGTGAAGGAATTCTAAGGCATCCAAGATTGTTTTGGTTATGTGATCTCGGGATCAGTTTAGGTGAGATCATGATAACTTGAGGGTGGAGGTGCTTTAACCTCTTAAGTCCCTAGTTGGTTATGTCTTGGTTTATCCCATGAGATCTCGTATTCATTCTTGGAACATGGCACGATGGTGATTGGTTGAAAGAAATATTTGGTTCAACCCAATCTATGGTTGGGTGGTATGTGGAAGTCCCTCACTTGGTTGGATTTTGAACATGTACTGAATGAGCTATTTCAAACTAATTGGATGAATGAACATATGGCTCACATATGTTTATTTCTTAACATATTTTTCATGGTTTCTATTATGCTTACATGTTGACATGCATGGTTCTATGATGTGTTCTACTTCATGGACTGTTCATGGTAACTGATAAGCTGATAGTCATTACAATTACCACAATAAATAATATAAATAAGTGTTGTTTGCTTAACTTGAGTGTAAATCGAGTCTTCTTAGTGATTCTCTGCATTTTGTGTCTTAATTTCTATGACCGTATATGCATCCATATCAGTGAGTTTTTATGTTTATTTATTATGTTTGACAAAATGTTTGTCATAGATTATGAATGGCTAGGTCAAGTTCTTATTCAAGTTATAAATGGTTAGCATTATTAGCATCTTGTTTATGTTTCTGGAAAGTTACAGGAAATTCTAGGTTATGGTCCAGAGGCTAGCCTAGAAAAGTGGCTCAGATCTTAGAACCGTTGGCATCGAACTGGAGTTTTTGGGTCATAACTATTTGGAAGCAAGCCTCTGATTGTGGCTATAGCCTTCCAATTACATGCATGAAATGTCAAGGGTGTGTTTATAGAGCTAGGTCAAATAAAAATGAATCTCGCTTAGGGATTGATCACTTGGGGTGGATATTTGGATGTTGAGTGGTTTGTGGTCCCTAAGGGGTGTCAGAGAGGTTTTTAGTTTGTAGGCCCCACTTCTATCACGGGAACTTGGAGGTTCGATCAAGTCATAGGGACACTCAACTCATGTTTACCCTAGAGGGCTTGTAAAAGTGGGTAAATGTGGGGTGGGGCATTCCACCTTTCCTCCCCATATATCATTTCATTTATAAAGCAATATCATTTAAAATGCATATGTAAAATATAATAATAAAGTCAAAAGAAACTAAAATCCATAAAATGGATAAAATGATCACAAGCCCATGATCGTCTTTAACAACAAACAACCCCTATCATATGAAAAGCACAAGAACAGTTGTAGCAGGGAAATCACAGTGATCTGGAACTGAAATTTCATTGTTAATATTGACAACATCTCCATTCATGTTGTTAATTTTTTTGGGTGGATTCTCCAGAAAGAAAAATTCCTTGGGAAATAAATAGGTTTACAACCTCATAACACATATCCTTTGTTTTTCTTTTTAGACATTCGAAACAAACTCAAAAATTTCCTTGCCTTTTGTAACTAAATTTCATTTAGAAGCCTCCAAATTATGGCCCGTAATTCCTTTTAAACCATGCTAGGTACCCTTTTGTGGCACCTTCTCTCCATCTTAGGGTAAGTTTTCACCATTTCCACCAATGCGACCTTCGTCAAACAGTTGGTGGGAAACCTGTAAAACCCTCAATCTTCCCCCCAAATTTGGACCAATGTTGGAAACTAGGCTCTAATACCACTCGATAGTGTCCCCAACCTCACGCAAACAACACTATGCAACCATAACAAAAGAAATAATGTTTTTTCCATAAGTTACCATGTGCCTATAAAATTATAATTAACTAATCATTGAAGTACCATCTACCACATACATATATTTTACATCGCACACAAAAAAGATTGCATACAACAATGAAAACATAAGGCACTTATCTGAGCACAAATATTAGCATGATTACATAGTTGATAAATTTATAAAATTATGTGAAACCCTAGCTAGGGTTACAGTCTATACCCCACAAATTATAAGGTTGAGCACACACATACAAAGGTGAGATACACAAATACCAAAACTTCCCACCTTAGGGTTTACCATCAGAGCGTATAAAAACATATGAAAACACCCATAAATCATTTCAGGGCACATAACACACAACATCCATAAAAAAATATAAAGTATACATGACAGAATTACCAAATAATAACATACAGCTAAGCACAAAACCCTAGATTTAAGGTTTCTCTCTATTTTGGCTCAACAATATCAAGCATAAACAAATAAACTGATACAGGTAAATATGAGGCACTTATCTGTATAAAAGAGGTTGACTAGTTATGGGATCTCCACGTCCCACCCAACCATAGACTTGGTGGTTCTTAACCTCAACCACTGAGCCACCCTCAAGCTGGGACAACAAATTTAAAGGAAATGGTAACCGAAAATATCCACACATACATGACCAAGGTTCCAACCCAACAATCATGTTTGTCCAAGGCTCCAGGCACCTTCTAGACTATTTTCCAAGGTTCCAACCCAACAACAATGGAACTCAGGGCTCAGGCACTCTCGAGGTGATAAACTAACACTGATTTCCCACCAAAACTCCATTGTCGTCAAGCTATAAACAAGACCATCACACCCTCGGAGCACCAAGCTCCCGAAAACAACATAAGGGCTCACATCATAACATGATGCATCTATATGGTATAGTTATCTTAATAATTATTTATCAAATTAAAGAATTGATAAAAATATATTAATGTGAGATTTCATTGTCACCATAATCTTCACTAAGCATAGTATGGTTACGCGTATTGTTATCATTGTTACGATTTTCTATTTGAAGAGAAATAATTTTAACCTGCAATTTTTCTCAGGAAGAAATAATTTTAACCGCGAGGTGAGATGTATAGTGTGAATGGGGTTTGATGATACAAGGAAAGTTGCCTACCAATGGAATAGGTGAAGTGATACTTTACCAATTATTCAATGACGTGCACCACGTGAAAAGGTTGGTGACTATTGACTTCATTATATGAGAGTTTATAGGAGTCTTTGAACATTGTGAGTAAAAGACTTTGGATGATCCATTATCATAAATAAAGACTTTTAACCTCATTATCATAAATAATTTTAACCACAGAAGTCCATGTACTGCGCTCACCCACACTTACTGACTATTGTATTCATACATAAAATTCTTTAAACTTTCCAATATTCCACATGTGTATGCCACGTCAGTCAATGGTTAACGAGTGTTCTTTGAAGTCTGAATTATAGAGAGTGACGTGCACCATGGGAATGGTTAATGACTCGACTTCTCTCTGTAAAAATTTTGTCGACAATCATTTAGTGTCGTTGTCGTTAAACCAATATACGTATTTTTTATTGTCGTTAAATCATATACGTATTTTTTATTGAGAGATATCTCAACTATATACTAATAATTTCATCTTTACTTTTATGTATCGATTTAATTTTATAATTTTAATTTGAATTCCGTTCTATTTAAGTAAATCAATGCATTCTTCCTCATTGTTATACTTCAGAAAACATTCTCCCATTACGAGATGGACATCCGCCACGTTCCATCTCTTCTCTTCTTTTATTTCACTCTCTCTGTCACTCCTCACGTATTTTCCGTCGTTCGTGGGCATTCTCATCTCAGCAATGCTTCCGATCAGGAAGCTCTGCTTGGATTCATGTCTGCCATCACATATGATCCATACCAATCATTGCCCACTTCCTGGAAACCACACGTTTCTTCCTTCTGTGAGTGGACGGGTGTCAATTGCAGTCGGCGCAGACAGAGAGTGGTTTCTCTCAATGTTTCATCCATGGAATTACAAGGTACAATCTCTCCTCTGCTCGGCAATCTCTCCTTTCTTAGGATTCTCGACCTTAGCAATAACACTTTTCATGGTCACATTCCCTATCAATTAGGAAATTTGTTTTGCTTAAAGAAGCTTGTCCTGTATCTGAATCACCTCCAAGGTTCTATTCCGCCCACTCTTAGTAGGTGCCGTAGTTTACATAAGCTCTCTCTGTCCCATAACAATCTCACAGGTACAATCCCGTCCTGGTTGGGAAACATATCCTCTTTGGAATACATAAAACTTAATGACAACAAACTTCACGGGAGTATTCCATCCGAATTGGGCATGCTAAGCCAATTGAAACTTATATATCTGGGGACTAACAATCTCGCAGGACAAATTCCATCTCCCTTGGCTAACTGCACCAGGCTTCAAGAATTGCAGATGGTATTGAACCACTTTACTGGTAACATTCCCGCTGAGTTGTGTACCAAGAACACCCAGTTGACTATACTCGCTATGGGTGGTAATCAGTTGAATGGCGGCATTCCTCCTTCCATCTTCAATTGTACCAAGCTTCAAGTCATCGACTTAGCGTATAACCAGCTCAGCGGAGTAGTGTCCACCAAGTTCGGTAAGTTAACGCAGCTCCAATGGTTGAACTTAGGCCGTAATAAATTGGTTAGCGGCAGCGCCACGAGCTTTCCCATTCTTACTGCTCTTACTAACTGTTCCTCCTTAGAAAATCTATATTTATTTCGTAATGGTTTTAAGGGACGTTTGCCCTTTTCTATAGGTCATCTCTCTACTAAATTATACAAGATACATTTGGAAGGGAATCAATTAACAGGAGAAATACCTCCTCAGATTGGAAACCTAACTAGTTTAATAGAGCTTCTTTTACTATACAATAATTTTACAGGGCTTATCCCTTTTGCACTTAATACACTTCAAAACTTGCAAAAATTAGATGTAGCGTCCAACTATTTACAAGGAAACATCCCTTCCAATATTGGGCAACTCAAAAGCTTAGGGTATTTAGGTCTCTCTGAAAATAATTTTGATGGAATAATCCCTGATTCTATTGCTAACCTCCAACAATTAAGTTATCTAAATCTTTCTTATAATCAATTATCAGGTAATATAACTGCAGAGCTAGGGAAATGTGTGAATTTGCTAACGCTAGACCTATCATACAACAAGTTCACTGGGAATATACCTCCACAATTTGCAGGGCTTAAAAATTTAGCTATCTATCTCAACCTTTCCAACAATTTATTTCATGGACCTGTGCCTTTAGGACTAAGCAAGATGACTATGGTTCAAGCTATAGATATTTCTGCAAATCAATTGACTGGCAACATTCCAAGTGCACTCCAAAGCTGCAAAGAACTAGAGTACCTCAATCTTTCCCACAATGCACTTGAAGGTCCAATTCCAATTACACTCAATGAACTTCAAAGTCTTGAGGACATGGATTTATCCTACAACAATATATCGGGTGAAATACCCATGTCATTGGAAAAGCTCAAAATGCTTAGTCATTGTAATTTTTCTTTCAACAAGTTGTCAGGAGAAGTCCCTAAAGGAGGAGTTTTCAAAAATCTTAGTGCCATGGCATTCATGGGAAATCCTGATCTCTGTGGACCTTGGGTAAGCCTGCCACCATGCTATGCTCACAAACATCAAAATATTTGGCATACAAAAAAGGTTATCATACCTATGATTATTATTGCAGTGATTGTTGTATTGTGTTTGTTTTTGGGAATCTTGTGGATTCAAAATCACAAGAAACATACTCATATAGAGGTCAAGACATCCTTCACTTTGGGGCATCGAAGAATTTCATATGGAGAGATCATGGCTGCAACAAATGAATTTAGTGATGCCAACTTGCTAGGAGTTGGTAGCTTTGGAAAAGTGTACAAAGGGGTTCTAAATGATGGAACAATTGTCGCTATCAAGCTTCTCAATTTGGAAAATGAGGGGGCCAACAAGAGTTTTGACAAGGAATGCAAAGTTTTGGGTAAAGTTAGGCACCGGAATTTGATTAGAATCATGACATGTTATTCAGACCTCCAAAGGAAAGCTTTGATATTTCCATTAATGCAAAATGGAAGCTTAGAGAAATGGTTATATCCTAATGGCCAAGAAGAAAGTAATTTGAGCTTGTTTCAAAGGTTGAATATAGCAATAGATATCGCACAAGGCATGGCATATCTCCATCACCATTGTTTTGTACAAGTGCTCCATTGTGATTTGAAACCTAGCAATGTGCTTCTAGATGAAGATATGACAGCATATTTAACAGACTTTGGCATAGCTACTATATGTTTTGCAAATTTGAAGGATTCAGAGATCACTTCAACACATGCACTCAAAGGGTCAATAGGCTACATCCCTCCAGGTATTATGTGAACTAAATAGCATATCAAAAAGATGTTAGATATTATATGAACTAGATATCTTTACTAAGCAATGTTGGAAATGTCTTGTTTTTATTAAAATTTGTATATTATAAAACTTACCATGAGAATGTTTCAATGTAGAATATGGATTGGGTGGACGTGCCACAACAAAAGGTGATGTTTATAGCTATGGAATACTGTTATTGGAGATTTTGATTAGAAAGAAGCCCACAAACAACATCTTTGTGGAAGGAATGAACTTGCTGAAATGGGAGGGTAGTGATTTTCTAAACCGAGTAAAAGTTGTGGTCGATGGGACTCTATTGAGGAGGACAAGTATGAGCACTATAGAAGATAAGGAGTTGAATTGCCTCAGTCAACTCATAAGTGTGGGTTTGCTCTGCACAAAAGAATCTCCTGAAGCACGACCTACTATGATGGACATTGTTAGTACATTGCAAAGCATCAAAGAGACTTTTTTGGGAGCTGCAGGGATTCCAAAATTTCAATCAGAAATATCACATTTACTAGGCAGTACAAGTACTACTCATAACAACATTGGCAAAGGCCAAAGTTCTTCTAGTAGTGGTTGAATAATTGAACCATGAAGTAATTTGATTCATTTGTCATTACCTCCATCTAGTTAAGGCTTATTTTTCTCTTCTTCTCTATGCAACTTATTTTTAGTTCTATTCCCCTCTCCTTTATGTGGCATGTCTATTGTAACTTGTTAGGTGGATGAGCATAATTGAACCATGAAGTAATTCGATTCATTTGTCATTACTTCCATCTAGTTAAGGCTTATTTTTCTCTTCTTCTCTATGCAACTTATTTGTAGTTCTATTCCCCTCTCTCCTTTATGTGGCATTTCTATTGTAACTTGTTAGGTGGATGAGCATCAACAATAAAGTGAAATATGCCATAAATGGTATCTTGTAAATGTTTCTACAACTATAAAATCCCCTATAGAAAAACTTTATGTATATCAATCTTATTGTTCAATATTCTTCTACATCTATAGTAAAATGCAAATGTTCCAGATATAGATAGACCAAAGATTTTGTATTTGTTTTAAAGGATTAAAGAACAAATCAGCAAGCAATTTTGTTTCCACAAGCATTAACCAAACATGAACACGTTGACAAAAATGAAGCTTGGACTATTTTTTAGATGTTCCTCCTTTACACCAGCACTATGAAGCCACAGTTGTATCAAAAGATCAATCTGTACCAGACACGGTTCTACCTTATTCCCAAAACAGTTAAGAATTAAGTTGGATACCTAATTTCGATAGGAGGTAGTTGTAGGTTGAAATCTGTAGCACAATTATTATAATTATTTCAAGATTTGGACTTAAATTATGTTTAAAATATTATTGTGACGTCGGTTTTAAATAGGCCTGTTATCTCTGATATGCCATGAAGGTAACTCTTATGCTTTTCAACACAAGATATGATTTGCAACATGATAGATAGGATTTGGGGGCTCTGTTTGTTTATCAGCACGAACTCTTTCAGGCACGAACACTATGAATAATCCATTTCAGAAATATTCGATTGTTAATATGGAACAAAAGTACAAAAGTGCTAAGAATATACACAGGTGAATCAGATTTCTGTTTATATCCATAGATTGGACCCCAGTAATGTGCTGTTCTTCAGGAGTGTTGTATTAGCCAATTGGGAGATATGGTCATGATATGAGAAGCATGAACTTCCAGTATTTCACCAAGGCTAATCTTGTGTCTACTGTGACAAACACTTGGACTCATTAGTCTCCAGAAAAACATAATTGGAATACTTTTGAGACGCGATTTTAGCACTACTGTTGGAAAGTTTGCAGGAAACTTTGATGTCCAGTCAAGGGTACTACGGAAATTGTCTGCTGAGTTTGGAGATATTTTTCTATTTTCCAATTGCAGCAAGAGTGATATGTTGAGAGAGCCTTTCTAGAGGATTTGGCGGTCATGTCTTGACTCTCTAGATGTAGAGTCAGGGTTTGTAAGGCAGCAACACACATGCTTGCATCAGATCAGGGTTTGTAAGGCAGCAACACACATGCTTGCATTAGAAATCTGTTGCTATCAATAAGAAGTGGTTGTAACATTCGCAAATCTTGGAGAAGAAACCTGGAGCTGCTGCTGGGCTCGAAATAAACCTGGTCTGTGCTTATTGAGGTGCTGGGCACATGATTTTGTTTGCCATTTGTTCAGGCGCAATGAGGAAAGTACCTTTAGAATGAACAAATGGGTATGGCATCAAATGTGTAATAGCAGCAAACTAGCAATGGATTCAGTTTTTAAAAGAGCAAATTTCATCCTACGCATGAAGGTCTTGTAATCCTACACAAACAATTCTGGAGATTCGTATTTGTTGATCTAATCATAAAGGGAAGGCCAACCTACCTCAGCATACATTAGGGCTGACCTATATTTTGTTATTGGAAGAGCGCATATATAAACCTTGTGCGCCTTATTCAGGATAATCAAGAACTGAGTAAGGTTATTTAATATGACTAAAGCTAGCAGTGAGTGAAACTGTATAAGAAGCAGCAACAAAGCATACCTTTTGGCAGTATTTCTCCACACATAGAGGATACTTAAAAAAAATTTCCATGAATACTTCTGAGCTGTGCTTCATTTGTAAATAAATCTGTCCTTATGTGGCATGAAAACAATCTAATTCAGGCTATATATATGACAGCAAGACCATGAACTGGTTGGAAGTCAAAATTGAGATGTCCTCTGTCCTTTTCCGGGCAGCAAAAAAACTCAATTACATGAAGAGCACCTTTCAAGGGATATTACAAGCATCGAATTAGCATTTTCAGTGTAAAATCATTTAGAAATTATTTAGACGAGTTGAGCAACTCCCAGGCCATGCAGATTTGAAGAAAAATGTCTATGTTTATAGTATTTGTAAATATTAAAGACTATCCAATAAGATAATGGATGAGTTGACTTTTTACTTCTTAATATTTGTTGTATCCATCATTAACTCATCATTGGGATAGCCTCATATATGAACTTTGATTTGACCTCACTGCCCAATAGAAAGACATTAGCCTCTGATTTTTCCATTCATTTTATTTTCTTAATTCTTTGAAAACTCTTTTTGTTAAAATTGACTCTTCATATCACCTTTCCTCTCATTGCCTAAAATCTCAGCAATCCTATCCTAGGGAAGCCTCCCTTGAGTCGGGGAGAGGCAGCTTAAAGTGTAAAGGAGAGAGGATGAGCTGATAGGGGCCTCCCTCTTACTTACATGAAAGATTTGCTTGAGCTTTAAGACTTTATGGCAAACAATGAAGGTTTGTGTGATAAAAAGATCTAATGAAAGTGTTTCAACAATGCAGTTCTGGGGCATATATATATGTGTGGATCTATTTTATTTTTAGATAATTGTATCAATGCAAACAATTCTGCCTTGCTGAGCACTTTGTATGGTGGTTGGTTTAGCACCTATTCATTCTTCATTGATCTCAAACCCTAAGTATATGATGTCAAATGAGGGCTCTTTTCAACCTTTGATAGCTCTCTCAAAGCCTTTACTTCTATGATAGGTCTCTATCCTTGCAAGAATTCTGGTACCTGTAATGACTGCTAGAAACAATTTGCTGGAATTTTAATAAATCCTCTTTCATGGCTCTTTAAATCTTTCTCTGATGCTTTAGATTTACAGGAAGTCCGGTCAATTCTAGGTCTTCAATCCTCGTTTTCACTGCGCCACTCTGATTCCTTCAATAGGTCAGAGTTAGCCTCTAATTCCTTGTGCTCTGTTTCTATCTCTGTTTCTAGCTGTAGGGTGAAATTGGTAACACAATTATTATAATTTGTTCAAGATTTAGACTTGAATTATGTTTAAAATATTATTGTGACATTGGCTTTAAATACTTTGATGTCATGAGGGCAACGCTTATGATTTTTAAGACAAGATATGATCTACAACATGATACATATGGATTTTAGATGGATTTGGGGGTTCATAGAGAACATTCTGGTCTGTTTGTTTATCAGTACGAAATAAACAAACACATTCTTTCAGGCACGAACACTAGGAATATTTCTTTTCAGAAATATTCATTTGTTAATATGGAACAAAAGTGCTAAGAATATACACAGGTGAATCAGATTTCTGTTTATATGCATAGATAGGACCCCAGTAATGTGTTGTTCATCAAGAGTATTGTATTTGGCAATTGGGAGATATGGTCATGACATGAGAAGCATGAACTTCGAGCGTAGTGACATGAACTTCCAGTATTTCACCAAGGCTAATCTTGTTTCTACTGTCACAAACACTTGGACTCACTAGTCTCCACACAATATCCCTGTACCCAGAAAAGCATTGTTGGAATACTTGCGAGACGTGATTTTAGCATGATTGTCGCTACTGTTGGAAAGTTTGCTGGAAATTTGGATCTTCAGTCTGGGCCCTGGAGTACTACGCAAATTGTCTGCTGACTTTGGAGATGTTTTCCTATTCCAGCAAGAGTATTATGTTGAGAGAGCCTTTCCAGAGGATTTGTCGGTCATTGTTTCAGAGCAAGTGTTCCAGTTCTGAATCTCCAGATGCAGAGACAGGGTTTCTAAGGCAGCATTATAAATGCTTGCATCAGAAATATGCTGCTATCAATAAGAAGTGGCTGTAACATTCCCATATCGTCAGTGATCAAATGGAGAAGACACTTGGAGCTGCTGCTGGGCTCGAAATAAACCTGGTTTGTGATGATTGAGGTGCTGGTCACATGATTTTGTTTTCCATTTTGTATAACTGCACCAGTCTTCAAGTATTGAGTATTGACACTAACCAGTTTACTCGTAACATTCCCGCCGAGTTGTGTACCAAGAACACCCAGTTGACCAAAATCTTCATAGATGTTAATCAAATGAGCGGCACCATTCCTGCTTCTCTGTTCAATTGTACCGTGTACGAAGCTTCAATATATCGACGTAGGGTATAACGAGCTCAGCGGAGTAGTGCCCATGGAGTTGGGTAAGCTGACGCAGCTCAAATGGCTAAACTTAGGCGATAATAGATTGGCTAGCGGCACTAGGCAGCACCACCAGCTTGCCCATTCTTACTGCTCTTACTAATTGTTCCACCTTAGAAAATATATATTTATTTCCGAATTAATTTTAAAGGGAGTTTTCCCTTTTTTATAGGCAATCTCTCTACTAAATTATACTACCTAAACTTGGAAGTGAATCAATTAATAGGAGAAATACCTACGCAAATTGGAAATTTAACTAGTACTGTGCTTTTTTTGCTTTTTTTAGACTTGTTACAGGGGCTATCCCTTTAACACTTAATACCCTTCAAAACTTGCAAATGTTAGATATGTTGTCCAACTATTTACAAGGAAACATCCCTTCCAATATTGGGCAACTCAAAAGTTTAGGGTATTTAAATCTATTTCAAAATAATTTTAATGGAAGAATCCTTGATTCTATTGCCAACTTCCAACAACTAAGATATCTACATCTTTCCTATAATCAATTATCAGGTAATATACCTCCAAATCTAGGGAAATGTGTGAACTTATTAGACCTAGACCTATTATACAATAGGCTCACTCGGAAAATTTAGCTTTGTCTTTCAACCTTTCAAACAATTTATTTCATGGACCTATACCTTTAGGACTAAGCAAAATGACAATGCTTCAAGCTATGGATATTTCTGCAAATTAATTAATGGGCAACATTTAACTAGAGTACCTCAATCTATCCCACAATGCATTTGAAAGTCCAATTCCAATTACACTTAATGAACTTCAAAGTCTTGAAGACATGGATCTATCCTACAATAATCTATCTGGTGGAATGCCCTTGTCATTGGAAATGCTCAAAATGCTCCATCATTGTAATTTTTCTTTCAACAAGTTGTCAGGGAAGTCCCTAAAGGAGGAGTTTTCAAAAAACTTAGTGCCATGGCATTCATGGGAAATCCTGACGTCTATGGACCTTAGGTAAGTCTTCCACCATGCTATGCTCACAAACATCAAAGTGTTTTGGCATACAAAAGGAGTTATCATACCTATGGTTATTGCTCCAGCGATTGTTGTATTGTGTTTGTTTTTGGGAATCTCACAGATTCAAAATTACAGGAAACATACTCATACATACGTCAAGATATCCTTCACTATGGGGCATTGAAGAATTTCATATGGAGAGATTGTGATAGCTAGTAAGCAATGTTGGAAATTTCATGTTTTAATCAAAATTTGTATATCATAAACCTTACCATGAGAATATTTTGATGTAGAATATGGATTGGGTGGGCTACCACGATAAAAGGGGATGTTTATAGCTATGGAATAATGTTATTGGAGATGTTGACCAGAAAGAAGTCTACACACAACAACATTGTGGAAGGAATGAACTTGCAGAAATGGGAAGGTAGTGGTTTTCTGAACCTTGTAAAAACATGGTCGATGGGAGTCTATTGAGGAAGACAAGTATGGGCACTGTAGAAGATAAGGAGCTTAATTGCCTTAGTCAACTCATAAGCCTAGGTTTCCTCTGCACAAACGAATCATCTAAAGCACGACCTACTATGATGGACATTGTGAGTAAGTTGCAAAGCATCAAAGAGACTTTTTTGGGAGCTACAGGGATTCCAAAATTTCAATCAAAAATATCACATTTATTAGGCAATAAAAGTACTACTCATAACAACATTGGCAAAGGCCAAAGTTCTTCTAGTTTATTGTAAGGGAGTAATGGTTGAAAAATTGAACCATGAAGTAATTGATCCATTGTGAATTGTTTAACTAAACCATGAAGTTATTTGAGTCATTTGTCATTAGTGTCATCTAGTTCAAGGCTTATTTTTCTCTCCTTCTCTATCTAGCTTATTTGTAGTTCTATTCCCCTCTCCTTTATGTGGCATGCCTATTGTGACTTGTTGGGTGCATGAGCATGAACAATAAAGTGAAATATGCCATAAATGGTGTCTTGTAAATGTTTCTACAACTATAAAATCCCCATCTTTATTTTATTTTAGAAAAAAATGATGTATATCAATCTTATTCTTCAATATTCTTCTACATCTATAGTAAAATGCAAATGTTTCTGATATAGATAGACCAAAGGTTTGTATTTTTTTTTAAAAGATTAAAGGACAGGTCAACAATTTTGTTTCCACAAGCATTCATGAAACATGTTGACAAAAATGAAGCTTACACTATTTTTTTTTAGATGTTCCTCCTTTACAACAGAACAATGAAGCCACAGTTGTATCAGAAGATCAATCTGTACCAGACACGGTTCTACCTTATTCCCAAAACAGTTAAGAATTAGGTTGGACACCTAATTTCCATAGGAGGTAGCTGTAGGTTGAAATCTGTAGCACAATTATTAGAATTTGTTCAAAATTTGGACTTGAATTATGTTTTAAAATATTATTGTGACATTGGGTTTAAATAGGCTTGTTACCTCTGATATGTCATGAAGGTAACTCTTGTGATTTTCAACACAAGATATGATTTACAACATGATGGATTTTATATGAATTTGGGGGTTTCATGGAGAACATTCTGGTCTATTTTTTTATTAGCACGATCTCTTTCCGGCACAGACACTATGAATAATCTATTTCAGAAATATTCATTTCTTAATATGGAACAAAAGTGCTGAGAATATACACAGCTGAATCAGATTTTTGTTTGTGTCCATAGATAGGACCCCAGTATTGTGTTGTTCATCAGGAGTGTTGTATTTGACAATTGGGAGATATGGTCATGACATGAGAAGCATGAACTTCTAGTATTTGACAAACACTTGGACTCACTAGTCTCCACACAATATCCCTGTACTCAGAAAAACATAGTTGGAATACTTTGACATAATTTTAGCATAATTTTCGATACTTGTTAAAAATGTGACAACAAAATGTAAATTTACTAATTACCTATGTAGTTGAAATAACGAAATGTAGGTTGAATAACGAGATGTAGTTAGAGTAACAAAATATGTCTAGGTTTAATAAGATGGCCCGAGAGGCTTGTAAAGGCACAAAGAATTTGATCAATAAAAGTTTCCTTCAGTTGTCCAATTCAGTTATATCTCCTATTACATTTCTCCTATTTCCTGTCTTGTTTACTGTTTTTTCCCACACCAAGTGGTATTAGAGCTTGCAAAGGTGGCCTAGAGGACGTGCTGTAGGTGAAGAGCAACCCGCTGTGTTATTGAAAGTCTGTCCGCTGTTCGAAGTAAGAAAAAAAAGGCCGTGAGCACAACCGTGAGAGAGACGCGCTGTAGGAGTAGAGCAACAAATCGGTGAAATTCAGCCGCAGTTGGAGGCCGACTGCTACACTGCCGCTGGAGAAAAGGAGCAGCCGCCGAAGAAAGAGGGAAGCAGCCACCATGAAAAAAAGGGAGGCCGTTGTGAGAAAAGAATTAGCAGCCGTCTAGCACTAAGAGAAGAGGAGTCGTCAAGCAAAAGGCTTGGGCCATCCAAAGAATCCGTCGTTGAAGCTAGACATTGACAAGGAGGGAAGCTGCCGTTGAGTCTGGAGATGAAAGCGAAGAATCGCTGAAGAGGAGCTGCACCGTTAGAGAAGTCTGCCATCCGTTGCTGGAGAAACCGTTTGCTGGAAGAAAAAGAATCCGCCCAAGAAATTGTTTGCTGTGAGTAATCGTAAATCCAAAAATTTGAAGAAACAAAAACTTTTTTTTTTTTGGCAGACAATGTAGAAGAAACATAATTTTTTTTAAAGGATTCAGTGTGAGGGAAAGAGTTCGAACAATTTTTTAAAAACAGGGTTTGAACAGTTTTTTAAAAACAAACTTTTGTTTTTGATAAGATTCTTTTGAATTTAAAAAGAGGCTCAGTTTCTTTTTCAGAGAAAAGGTTTTTTTTTTGAAAAAAAAATATTTTAAAGGGTGTAGAGATTTCGTGAAAGAGAAAATTTCTATTTGAAAGTAGTAGGAGAAAGAAGAGACTTCTTGATATTCTAGCAGAATAAGGGAAAATAGCTGAAACACTTGAAACCCTAGAAGAAGAGTGGAAATTTTTGATTTGTAGAAGAAGGGAAATCTGAAACCCTAGAAGAAGAATGGAAATTTTTGATGTGTAGAAGAAGGGAAATCTGAAACCCTAGGAGGGAGAAATGGAAAAAATGACAAACGCAAGATTTGAGGTGGAGAAATTCATTGGGAAAAACAATTTTTCTCTGTGGAAACTGAAGGTTAGGGATTTTCTAGTGCAACAAGGGTTGCACAAGGCATTAGACGGGGTATCTAAAAAACCAGCAAGCATGTCGAATTCGGATTGGGAGGACTTGGATGCCTGAGCTCTCAGTACCGTTCGGTTATGTTTGGCAGACGAAGTACTCTTCAATATTGTTGGAGAGAGTACAACCGCAGGGTTGTGGAAGAAATTGGAAACTCTCTATATAACAAAATCTTTGACTAACAGAATCTATTTAAAGAGACAACTGTACAGCCTTCGGATGAAGGAGGGTACGGAAATTGCAGATCACTTGAATGTTTTTAATACGCTTATTTGTCAGTTGTCCGATATGGAAGTAAAGATGGAGGAAGAAGACAAGGCAATAACCTTGTTGTGTTCCCTGCCTGAGTCATGGGATCACTTCGTGACCTCAGTCAGTTTGAGCACTACCGATTCATTAAATATTGAATTTGTCGTGGGTGCTCTCTTATTTGAAGAGGTACGAAGACAATCTAGCATTGAGACTTCTGCACCTGAAGCCATGGTAGCTAGAGGTCGGTCAAAGGAACGGGGGGAGAAGACAAGATGTTCTTCCAGATCGATGTCAAAGGGTGGTAAGAAGAGTAAAGAAAAATGCTCGTACTGCAACAAACCGAGACATCTCAAAAAGGATTGCTGGAAACGGAAGGAGGCGGAAAACAACAAGGAAGCAAATCAGGTCGATTCAGGTATGGATGATGAGGTTTTAATTGCTGAAGCACTCCCTGTATGTAATATCTCACAAGATGTTGACTATTGGCTATTAGACTCTGGTGCTTCTCATCATATGAGTCCGCACCGAAATTGGTTTTCATCATATGAAACTGTAGATGGTAATTATGTATTCATGGGAAATAATGCATCTTGTCAGACTGTTGGGATTGGAAATGTGAAAATTAAAATGTATGATGGTACAATTAAAACCTTATATGATGTTAGGCGTGTACCTGATCTAAAGAAAAACTTGATTTCCTTGGGAGTTTTGGATTCGCATGGTTATAAGTTTACAGGTCAGAATTGAGCGTTGAAAGTCTCGAAAGGAGCCTTGGTTGTTATGAAGGTTGAAAAGGTAGGAAACCTGTACAGACTCAAGGGAAGTACTCAATTTAGTGAAGAAGGGATTGTGTCAAAAAAAGCAGAAGAAGTTTCTTGTCTATGGCATCAGCGGTTGGGTCACATGAGCGAGAAAGGTCTTCAGGTACTGATGAACCGCAAGCTACTTCCTGATTTGAAATCCTTGAAGTTGGATTTTTGTAAATATTGTGTGTTTGGCAAACAATGTAAACAAAGATTCAAGTCCGGAAATCATAATAGTAAGCAGATTTTGGACTACATTCATTCTGATCTATGGGGACCATCTCCTACTGTGTCCTATGGAGGTGCCTTATATTTTTTAATGTTTATTGATGATTTCTCCCGAAAAATTTGGGTCTATATGTTGAAAAAGAAAGCTGATGTGTTTAATGTGTTTAAACAATTTAAAACAATGGTGGAAAAGAAAGCAGGCAAATCAATCAAATGTTTAAGAACTGACAATGGCGGTGAATTTACCTCTTTAGAATTTGAACAATTTTGTAAGGATGAAGGGATAATTAGACATAAAACTGCTGTTTATACTCTCGGTAGGAATGGGTGTTGCTTGGAATGGATGAATGGACTCTTATGGAAAAAGCCGGAAGCATGATTATTATCTACTAATGCAAAAGTTATGAAGCGACGATGCTCTGCTTATTCATTTAAATTATGGTCATGGGTTCGCAGTATTGTAAATTCTAGAAGAAGTTGATCCGATGGTCTTATGATTACTACATTGAAAGATTTTTGGTTGTGATACCTATGTTCTTATTCCTAGAAATCAGCATTCAAAATTAGATCCAAAATCAAAATGTTGTGTCTTTGTTGGATATGATTATTCAGTGAAGGGATATAGGTTGTGGGATCCTACTTCACGGAAGATAGTCATTAGTAGAGATGTAACATTTGATGAATCATCTCTTTTAAAATCAGATGTTGAAAATTTTGAACAGAAGCAGGTATCGCCAGGTTAGCAGATTCAATTGGAGACTGTACCTTTTCCAGAAAGTCAAAAGGAAGGAGAGACTTCTGAAAAAGGTGGAGAAGCAGAGGAAACTGAAGAAATTCTAGAATCCAGTCAGCAACTAGTCACTCTAAGAAGGTCTACAAGAGAAAGAAGAACACCAAAAAGGTATGAAGACTCTGCTTCATCGTTTGCATTGATCAATGAAGATGGGGATCCATCTTGTTATCAGGAAGCAGTTGATGATGCAGATAGCAAGATATGGAAAAAGGCCATGGAAGAGGAAATGGACTCCTTAGCCAAGAACAATACCTGGGATCTTGTAGAACTTCTTGAAGGGAGAAGCGTTGTTGGGTGCAAATGGGTCTTCAAGTTGAAGAGAAAAGTTGATGGAAGTATCAAAAGGTATAAGGCGAGACTGGTTACAAAAGGGTATTCTCAGGTTGAAGGTATTGATTTTCATGAAATCTTTTCACCAGTAGTTAAACTTGTTTCTATTCGTACTGTGTTAGCACTAACTGCTTTACTTGACCTTGAGTTAGAACAGTTAGATGTTAAAACAACCTTTCTTCATGGTGATTTGGATGAATAGATATATATGGATCAGCCAGAAGGTTTTGTACAAGGTCGCAGCAGAAGATTAGTTTGCAAGCTCAGGAAATCATTGTATGGCCTAAGGCATTTGCCCAGGCAATGGTACAAGAAGTTTGATTCCTTCATGATGAGCCAGAATTTTATCAGAAGTGAGTATGATCATTGTGTATACTTCAAAAGTTTCAATGGAATATTCATTATCTTGGTGCTGTATGTTGATGATATGCTTATTGCAAGCAAAAGCATGGAAGAAATCAGCAGGTTAAAGGCTCAGCTGTCTAGGATGTTTGAAATGAAGGATCTTGGAGCGGAAAAACATATCTTGGGCATGGAGATACAAAGAGACAGGAAGAATGGTAAGCTTTGGTTATCACAACAGAAGTATGTGGAGAAAATACTTGAAAAGTTCGGTATGAACAATGTGAAAACTGTTAATGTTCCATTAGCTACCCATTTTAAGCTTTCTTTGGATTTGAGTCCTAGAACTAATGAAGAAAAGAAGTATATGTCTCATGTACCATATGCAAATGCGGTAGGCAACTTAATGTATGCGATGGTATCTACAAGACTTGACATTTCACATGCAGTTGGAGTTGTCAGCAGGTTCATGGCAAATCCGGGGGAAGAACATTGGCGAGCAGTGAAATGGGTGCTTCGGTATTTGAGAGGCACAAGTGACCATTGCATCAGCTTTGATGGTCGTGAAGGTACAGTCTGAGCATATGTGGGTGTTGATTATGCAGGTGATTTGGACAAAAGGAGGTCTACTACAGGTTATGTTTTTACTCTTGCAGGTGGAGTAATCAGTTGGATGTCAAAGCTTCAAGAGACAATTGCTTTGTCCACTACTGAAGCAGAGTATATAGCTGCTTCAGATTCCTGTAAAGAGGCAATCTAGTTAAAAGGTCTGCTTGATGAGATTGGAAGGACGCAGGAGAAAGTGAATTTGTTTTGTGACAGTCAGAGCGCTATTCATTTGGCTACAAATCCAACCTATCACAGCAAGACCAAGCACATCGATGTAAGGTATCACTTTGTGAGACATATAATCGAAGGTGGCAAAGTAGTCCTCAAGAAGGTCCGCACACAAGAGAATCATGCAGATATATTCACGAAGCCAGTGACAGTAGAGAAGCTGAGATGGTGTCTTCCTTCTCTCGGCTTGCAGAAAAGATGATGAATGGGCATTAGGAAAATTGTTGTCAAGGTGGAGTTTGTTAAAAATGTGACAACAAAATGTAAATTTAATAATTACCTATGTAGTTGAAATAACAAAATGTAGGTTGAATAACGAGATGTAGTTAGAGTAACGAAATATGTCTAGGTTTAATAAGATGGCCCGAGAGGCTTGTAAAGGCATGGAGAATTTGATCAATAAAAGTTTCCTTCAGTTGTCCAATTCAGTTATATCTCCTATTACATTTCTCCTATTTCTTGTCTTGTTTACTGTTTTTTCCCACAACAGTACTATTGTAAATTTTGCGGGAAACTTTCATCTCTAGTCTGGGGTACTACCCAAATTGTCTGCAAAGTTTGGAAATATTTTCCTAGTACAACAAAGAGGGTCGTGTTGAGAGAGCCCTTTTAGAGGATTTTCCGGTCACGTTTCAGATGAAGTGTTCCAGTTTTGAATCTCCAAATGTATAGTCAGGGTTTGTAAGGTAGCAGCGCACATGCTCCCATCAGAAATCTGTTGCTATCAATAAGAAGTGGCTGTAACATTCCCAAATCAAATAGAGCAGACACTTGGAGATGCTGCTGGGCTCGAAATAAACTGGATCTGTGCTTATTGAGGTGCTAGGCACATGATTTTGTTTTCCATTTGTTCAGGCGCAATGAGGAAAGTACCTTTAGCATGAACAAATGGGTATATCAAATGTTTTTTAATCATGCCTGAAACACCTCACAGACAGGATACATAGTCTGGTCCAGGATTAGACCACAAAATTCGTAAGATTAAACTTTCTTGCCTAACTATTGGATCACATTCCTTGGAACTATATATGACATTAGATGTTTAAAAATAGCAAACTAGCATTAGATTCAGTCTTTATAAGAGAAATATTCATAATATGCATGAAGGTTATGTACTGCTGTGCTCAAGATTCACCTTAAAACAAGAAATCTTGGAGATTCATATTTGATGATCTAAATTAAAAAGGGGGGCCGACCTATTTGAGGGCTGAACGCAGACATAAACCTGGAAGAACGCATATTCAGGGTCTATCAAGAATAGATGAGTGCGCCTACGCTGAGGGGGAATAAAAGGGTTTTCGGATCATCTGTTGTTATGAACCAGCGTCAAACCCTCCTTTTTAGTTTCAGCGCATGTGTGAAAGGGGAATTTTGAGAAAGAAAGAAAGTAATTTTAACGTCCACGAGGCTACAAATAGTTTATGGGACAGATTGCTTCTCTATCTGGCTCATGCGACTAGCTCTTTTCCTGTGGAGTTTTACAATAAGTGCTCCCAGCTTCTCGACAAACTCTTTGCTGAATAGATTATACTAGAAGCTAGCTGCCAGAATGCCTGTATAATTTTCCCTACTGTCTTTGAAGGCCTTGCATTCTAAAATGAAATTTTTTTTTGTTTCCACTTTTCTGGAGGAGCAAAAAATACATACTCTTTCTTCCCACATTTCTTTTGGCCTTTTCCAACGCCTTGTTTCAGAATGGAGTTGATGAGAATTAGTCCTTAATTGAGAAATAATAATTTTAGATCTGCAAGAAATATTGGCACCTATGTATTTGTTGATGATCATGAGTGGGGTTAAACTCTTCAATGTAGTACTTCTTCTTTTTCCCTAACTCTTTCTCCCAGGTACATTTGTGAAACTTATCCATAACAAAATTTTTTATCTCTTTACTGTTTGTAGGACACTTGCCTAAGAAAATACCCCATTTACTAAACCATTTGATATTTTGCCTCATCCAAGTCTTCTTTATTTTGCACAATCTATCATTAAACACAACATTAGGCCATCTACCCTCTTCCATTTGCTCAATTTTTTTCAAATACCTTATGACTCGCACCATAGCAATTGCTTCAATAGGATCAACCCCTGTTTCACTTAACAAGATATCATAAGAAACTGCACTCTTAATTTTGAATTTGTTTGTAATCAAGCACTTCTGAATTTTTTCAATTTGTTTCCATTGCATGTCGGTTGAGCTACTAGCCCACAACTCACAACCGTAGAGAATCACCAGAATCACTAGAAGCCCAAAAAGAGTTAGAGTGGTTTTCCAATCCCACAGTTCTGCCTCTCTACCCCTGTATTGAAGAGCATACAATGCTTTCCAACCCCCCAAAGTTCTTTTCTTTCCGCAACCATCCCAATTTAAATTTCTATTGAAGTCAATGCCTAGGTATTTGTAGTCTGCAACTTTTTCCAGAATGTTGCCTTCAAAGTAGAACTTATGCTGGTTATGCTTTCTTTTGTTAGAGAAAACCACTACTTTCGTTTTGCTAATATTGACTTGCATCCCCACCTTTCTATAGAAATACTCAAGGGAATGTAAGTGATCTTGCAAACCAAGAGCCGATTTAGCAATCAGTAGTAGCACATCAAAATGTGAGCAAGTATTGATCTGGGAGGTGATAAGATTTGTGGTCATGTTTCCAAACATATTTAGTCCGTCAATGAAAACCTATAGTAGCATCGATTAGAGGCATATGTAATGGTTGATCTGGAACTAAGTTGGGAACCACTTAATGTGGTTCATTCTCAAGGCAAGGTGGAGAGTAATAGATCTCAATGAATAAATAAAGGACATCATTGCTCAGAAATAACTTACTTAGTTAAAAATAAATAAATTAAAATAAAATTAATTAATTAATAAAATTAAATATATTAAAAAAGGTTTATAAATTACTATGTAATTACAATATAATAGATAATAGGGAAGGGTAAAGTTTTTAAATTAATAAATAAAATAAGATAAATTAATTATTTATTTATTTAGATAAAAATAAAATAAATCAATAAATTAATAAATAATATTTAATATTTAAGTAAATCAATGCATTCTTCCTCATTGTTATACTTCAGAAAACATTCTCCCATTACGAGATGCACATCCGCCACGTTCCATCTCTTCTCTTCTTTTTTTTCATTCTCTCTGTCACTCCTCACATATTTTCCATCATTCGTGGGCATCCTCATCTCAGCGATGCCTCTGATCAGGAAGCTCTGCTTGGATTCATGTCTGCCATCACATATGATCCAACCAATCATTGCCCACTTCTTGGAAACCACACGTTTCTTCCTTTTGTGAGTGGATGGACGTCAATTGCAGTCAGCGCAGACAAAGAGTGGTTTCTCTCAATGTTTCATCCATGGGATTACAAGGTACCATCTCTCCTCTTCTCGCCAATCTCTCCTTTCTTACGATTCTCGACCTTAGCAATAACACTTTTCATGGTCACATTCATTATCAATTAGGAAATTTGTTTCGCTTAAAGAAGCTTATCCTGTTTTGGAATGAACTCCAAGGTTCTATTCCACCCACTCTTAGTAGGTGTCGTAGTTTACATAAGCTCTCTATGTACACTAACAATCTCACAGGTACAATTGTTGGAATTTCTGAGAATTCTAGAACAATACAGAGAGAATGATACTCTCCTTATAACACAGAGAAATTAAAAAAAAAATTTGCTTGCTGGTAGACTAAGATTGCACACACTTCAAATTCTATTTCATTAACTTAAAAAACTGTTACAAAAAATTTGTCTTCCTCCTCAAAGGGATTACAAAATGGACCGCTACACAAACACAGTGCCAAAACACTACTTCTCTGTCTCTGTTACAAAATGCACAAAACAATGCTCTATTTTTCTTACAATAGCCTTTGAGCTCTATACTCTGTTTTTAACACTAATACACTACTGTGTATATAACAATACATCACACTTACATTAAGCCTTTTCGGGCTTTTTATCTTTTTGACGCAAAACAGGTAATAACAAAAATATAACTAAAAACTTAAACAATGTATGGCCCACCGGGAAAGGCGCATATATAATATGTTAACAAAATGTGACTCCAAAGGTTTAAAACCTTTATCGTTGCGCGTTATAAAAACAATACAACACAAACCTTATAATGAAACATATCAAAAACATAACATAAACTTCCGCATTCGCAACCTTTCAGACTTCAAAAGAATTAAACCCAAATTCAACAAAAGTTCGCATTACAAATTCGGGTTGCTGACGTAAGCAGGTTTTGTAACGCGAAGATTTTATAGGGCACGGTTAAATAAGTTTCGGGTCCGGATTTGTGCTTTGCAAACCGGCTCAGAAAAAACCCGATGCAATCAAATTGCTTTGCATGTCCTCCTGTTGACTTGGTCTGTGGGACCACCGATCTTCAAACAAAACATACTCCCGCGTATACAAAACCTCTGTTTTCAGTTGTGAAGGACTGGTACCGAAAAACGAAAGCTTTGTTTTGTTTTCTTTTAAAGAACTTGAATTTGACTGTTCACCGAAATGGAAAGCGGCTACTGCTCCAGTCAAAAACAAAACTGGCTCCCTTACAACTTTTGAAATTCTAATTAATCTTGCACAGTTGGGTACAATTCAACATTGACCCTTCATGTTGCTCTTTATGTCCTCTGCGCAGACTTTGCATATGAATTTATAATTTCAACACTCCCCATTAAATTAAGCTGCTGGGTTATCTATCACACCCATGCACTTCCTCAGATATTCAAAACTCTTCTGCCCCAATGGCTTGGTTAGAATGTCTGCAAACTGCTCCTGAGTTCTGCAGTGTTTTAAAATAATTTCTCCATTGTTCACTAGCTCCCTGATGTAGTGAAACTTAGCATCTATGTGCTTTGTCCTTTTGTGAAACACAAAATTTTTAGACAATGCTATGCATTTGACTATTCATCCTGATAAATCAACGTGCCCCTTTTGTGTTCTTGACCTCAACTCAATAACATTCTCCTCATCCCATCTTGTGACATGATCTTTGCTTGTGGGTTGCCACATACTACGCCTCTGTGTCGTTATTATACTACGAAAAAGGATTGTCAATTAGAAGCCACTTGAAATGAACTCCTAGTATGTGAAAAACATAACCGAAGTACTTTTCAGGTCATCTACATTCAGAAGCCCAATCTTGTCGGTGTATCCAGTCAATCTAAATTTTTTGAAGTAGTATACAAAGCCTACTTTTAGTTCCTTTAACATACCTCGGAAATTCTTTTACTTTTGTAATGTGCTTCTTTTTGGCCTCTCCCATGAATCGTGAAAGCTACGGCATGCATAGCCATCTAGGGCCTAGTTGCAGTCAAATACATGAGGCTGCCAACTATGCTCTTGTACAAACTAGGATCAAAATCCTTGCTGCTGTCCTCTTTGCTGAGTTTTAATCCCATCACTGTGGGAGTAATTGCTGCCTTGCAATCCTGCATGTTAAATCTCCCCAAAACTAAATTCACATACTTTTCTTGAGAAGTAAAAATTTTATTTTCATTTTTCTTTACTTCTATTCCTAAGAAGTATTTCAGCAAACCCATATCAGTAATTTCAAATTCATCTTTCATGACCTTCTTAAAATTTTCAACAAGGTAATCATCATTACCTGTAAAGATCACATCATCAACATATAAGACAACAATCAACATCTTACCATCTTTCTCCTTGATGTATAAGGTGGGTTCTCCCTCACATTTTTCAAATCCATTTTCCAGTAGATAGGAATCTATCCTATTGTACCATGCTCTTGGTGCTTGTTTCAGCCTGTGATCAGGTGATCATGTCTTTAATGGAAAAATGCTCAAAAAATTATTTGCTCAGAAATGGTTCAAACTAGAACAACATAAAAGAGCTCGAAAAGACGATCCTGTAGCCGTGAACGACACTAAAAACCGATGCTGTATGAGGAAGATATTCAACTTTGAAGTTTCTCAATTTTAGGCAAAAAGCTCAATTTGACTCAGTTTGACTTTGGGTAAAAAAATATATATATTAAAAAGAGAATATTCCATGGAATATTTTGGGAACAGAATATTCTATAGAATATTCTGTGAGGAAGAGCCAATCATCGAGCATCGCCACGTGGCCTGCCCGAAGGTCGCCACGTGGCCCCAGAATTTCAAATGAATGGGCAATGAAATTTTTTGTGAAAGCCACCGGAATCGAACCTGTGACTTGAGGTTCAACAACACCACATTATACCACTACACCACAGCCATAGAACTTGGTTATGAGCGCGAACGGTTTATATTTGAATTAACGTGGTCTATGCGTGGGGGTCGAAAGGAGTCCGGCCCCTAAGGGCCAACCCCCTAACCATGTAACCAAACCCCAGAACCTGAGGCGTAAAACTCCACGGATATATTTATTACAACCGGTTAACATGTGAACGGTTGGGCGAAAGTTTCGGGTTAGTTTAAAGTTTCGGTTTGGAAACCGTATGTTATAACTTTAATATCGGCTTGTTGGATGGTGGTCCATGTGACCCCGTCCACCAACATTAAACCTAACCGTCAACCGTCCAGAATTTGGTGGAGCGCACCCGCTATCTTTGGAGAGTTGCTATTTTAACTGCAGATAACTCCAGTTCTCCACAATTAGTGGAGCTTTTCAAGGGAAAACTGGGCAAAACTTCTATTGGACATAACTTTTGCTAGGGAAGTCCAATTGGAATGAATTTTTTTTTGTTTTAGGGGTATTGGAACATTCTGAAGCTACTGGAATAGGTTACAGAGCCATCAGGGCATTATGTCAGAGGTTTTATCAGCGGATTAGCTTGAGGAGCCACTAGGGCTTTGGGAATGGACAGTTGTATTGGGCTATGTTCATCTGTTTGAGGTGAATTTACAGTCAATTTTTACTGTTTCTAGCACTATGATTCTATTTAAACAACTATTTCAGCCTATTGAGGCTTTCTTCATGATGTATAACTATTTTTGAGCATTATAAGAGAAGGGAAAAGCCCATTTGGGGGCTTTTGGACCCGGCAGATGTAGCCCAAGAGAGGGGTGAACTGCCTTATCAGATGCTTGTTAATATGCTGTGAATTCTTGCTGCTTATTTTCAGAGTTTAATACCTTAAACAGTAAATTGAAATAAGTCCTCTTAACCCAAAAAGAATTATACACTTATCAAAACATATTTGTTCCATTCCAAAACACTTTTCTTCCATTGTAGAACACCTTAACATGCTTGCACACTCATAATATTGGTTAATGAATACTTTGCAATCAGAAAAAAAATACTTTCATTACCAGATCGCTTTAGTATTTACTTCCTATTTCTTTAGACAGAGTTTGTAAGAGGGCCAGAAGCTTCTGGTTTCATCCTTTCTTTGAAAGGTGAAATAACCAGTAAAAGCCCCTACAGTCTATCTCTGTATAAGAAATATTTAGTTCACACATTTCAGATCAGATTGGTATCAGAGCTTAGGTTGTGCTCAAAAGTTTGTGAATTTTGTGCAAGGAAATATTGTGTTTTTTTACAAATTTGATGCTTACTAGGCTGAAATTGAAAAGAGGGGAAGGACAATTGGTTAGAGCACAAGATAATCCTCAACCAAGGAGGGCTAGGGTGCCATTATCTCCACCTTCCATTTCATCCTCATTAGCCTTAGAATCAGCCACAAACATGTCTTCAAGAGAAGAAGAAGTACATGAGGAAATGGATCCCAAGGAAGAAGAAAGAATCTTTAGAAAAGCTTTCTTGGATATGACTGAAATGGTTAGGATCATCTATCAAGAAAGAAATGATAGGATTGCTAGAGAAGGGTCTAGAAACCAAAGAGAAGAAGGAGATTCTTCAGGAGGGAAGAAAGACAATGAAAAGTCAAAGAAAGGGAATGGAGGAAATGGTAATCCATCATCTCCATCGTCATCCTCTTCCTCCACATCATCCTCTTCAACTTCTGTAAATCAGTCACATAAAACAAAAACAACTGTTAGAAATCCTTTGTTAAAACTTGATATCAAATTTGAGTTGCCAATGTTTAATGGTGATGTTAATGCAGAGAAATTAGATAACTAGATTAGACAACTGGAAGTCTATCTAAGGATTCAGAATCTGCATGATGATGACACAAAAATACAATTAGCCTCATTAAGGATGGATGGAGCAGCTTTGGTTTGGTGGGAAGCCAAGACCAGGGAGGAAATCAAGAAGCATGGTAAGATAACTCTAACATGGATTGAGTTTATTACTGATATCAAGAAACAATTTTATCCTCTTGCTTATCTTCAGAAGGCAATAATGAATTGGAAAAATTTTAGACAGATTAAGGGACAAAATGTGCAAGACTATACCCAGCAATTTAGGAGAAGATCACTCTTACTTGGGGTAGATTTACAAAGCCAAGACACTTTGTTAAAGTACATAAGTGGTTTGCACAGTTACCTTCAACACACTATTCTTATGTTTAATCCTACCAGTTTAGATGAAGTCTGTGTATAGGCTACACATTTAGAAGCTAGAGGAAAGAATACTTTTGATGCCTTGAATGAGGATAGTGATTTCAAAAACAAAGGAAGAAAAAGAGTTGAAAATTCAAGAAAGGAAAAAGGAAAGTTATTTTGCAAGAATTGTTTAAAGACAAGTCATGATGAAGACCACTGTTGGAAGCTTCATCCTGAACTAAAACTAAAAAAATAGAGAAACAAAAACAAGACCAAAGAAAAAGGGAAAACTGTAGCAACATTTGAGCAAGACTTAGGGTCAGACTCAGGTGATGAGACAAAAAGTATCGCCATGGTTTTAAAGAAAATTAAGGGGAAAGAAGTGTTGCAAGACACAATTCCTAGTTCCATCTCATTAAATTGTCACAAAGATACTCAAGATGAAAAGAGGAGGATAGAGCTATTCCATGTGAGGGTAATCTCAAAACATACAAAAATTGACACATTGTTTGATAGTGGGTCACAAGCTAATCTCATATTAGAAGATTTGGTCAAACAGCTAAAACTTGAGACCATTCCACATCCAAAGCCTTATCCACTTGGGTGGATATGCAAGGATTCAAACTTGCAAGTCTCAAGAAAGTGCATATTGCACTTTGCAATAACTGCACATTTTATTGACACAGTTGAACTTGATGTGGTGCTGCTTGATATTCAGGAATTGTTTTGGGAAGTCCTTACTTATTTGACAGGAAGGCCATCTTCTATTGCCATGAAAACAAGTATCACTTGTTCAAGGATGGGAAAGAGCATATTGTGAGAGCACACAAGAAGAAGCTGGAATCTTCTTTACTCCATGTAGGTTAATTGAAAACGCTGGTTAATGAAAGTCAAAGTCTAACTTTGTTGATGTTGAAACGACAAGATTTTGTGCATTTACCTTTTCATGATGTTGCTAATGATATGTCTCAGTTTGATAACAGTTTATCTTTGAAAGAAGATGACATTATGTTTCACAAGTTACCTTTGGGGTGAGTCAATGCAGTGAATGAAGTGTCAAAGCAAAGTTGTGCAAGCAAGGAGGACACACAATTTAGCATGGGACAAAGTTGGTTTCAGAATGGTAGAATTCGCCATGGGAAAAGTTTGCAAGGTGAACGTTATTTTAATTCTTCCTGGAAGTTTGATCAGTGTAGAAACAATTTGTTTTCGGCAAATTACAGTTGCTATTCTGCAAATTTTAAGAATTTGCATCATGACTCAGTCAATCTTAGCAAAGGTCGATCAGTTAAATCCAGAGACAATTTATCATTTTCTGAAAAGCTCCATTTGATGAAATCGGGTAGATTTCAGTTATTCAAGGGTGGAAGAATGGAGATTCAGTCTCCACATCATCAGTTTCACTAATCAGAGAGATTTTGTGGGTCCAAAAGTTTCCCATTTGGGAGGTGTGATCAGGTGATCATGTCTTTAATGGAAAAATGTTCAAAAATTTATTTGCTCAGAAATGGTTCAAACTAGAGTGACAAGAAGGAGCTTGAAAAGATGATCCTGTAGCCACGAACGGCACTGAAAACCGATGTTGTATGAGGAAGATATTCAACTTTGAAGTTTCTCAATTTGAGGCAAAAAGCTCAATTTGACTCAGTTTGACTTTGGGTAAAAAAAAATATTAAAAAGAGAATATTCCACAAAATATTTCAGGAATATTCTACAAAATATTCCACAAAATATTCTATAGAATATTCTGAGAGGAAGAGCCAATCATCGGGCGCCACGTGGCCTGCTCGAAGGTTGCCACGTAGCCCTAGAATTTCAAACGAATGGGCAATGAAAATTTTTGTGAAAGCCACTGGAATCGACGCCGTGACTTCAGGTTCAACAACGCCACATTATACCACTACACCATAGCCATAGAACTTGGTTATGAGTGGGAACGGTTTATATTTGAATTAACGTGGTCTACGTGTGGGGGCCGAAAGGGGGCCATCCCCCTAACCATGTAACCAAACCCTAGAACTTAAAGTGTAAAACTCCGCGGATATATTTGTTACAACCGGTTAACATGTGAATGGTTGGGCAAAAGTTTCGGGTTAGTTTAAAGTTTCGGTTTGGAAACCGTATGTTATAACTTTAATATCGACGGGTTGGACGGTGGTCCATGTGACTCCGTCCACCCAACATTAAACCTAACCGTCAACCATCCAGAATTTGGTGGAGCACACCTGCTATCTTTGGAGAGTTTCTATTTTAACTGGAGATAACTCTAGTTCTCCACAATTAGTGGAGCTTTTCAAGGGCAAACTGGGAAAAACTTCTATTGGACATAACTTTTGCTAGGGAAGTCCAATTGGAATGATTTTTTTGTTTTTTGTTTTAGGGGTATTTGAACATTCTGAAGCTACTGGAATAGGTTACAGAGCCATCAGGGCACTTTTTCATAGGTTTTATTAGCGGATTAGCTTGAAGAGCCACTAGGGCTTTGGGAATGGACAACTGTATTGGGCTATGTTCATCTGTTTGAGGTGAATTTACAGTCAATTTTTACTGTTTCCAGTACTCTGATTCTGTTTAAGTAGCTATTTCAGCCTATTGAGGCTTTATTCATGATGTATAACTATTTTTGAGCATTATAAGAGAAGGGAAAAGCCCATTTGGGGCTTTTGGACCCAACAGATGTAGCCCAAGAGAGGGGTGAACTGCCTTATCAGATGCTTGTTTATATGTTGTGAATTCTTGCTGCTTATTTCCAGAGTTTAATACCTTAAACAGTAAATTGAAATAAGTCCTCTTAACCCAAAAAGACTTGTACACTTATCAAAACATATTTGTTCCATTCCAAAACACATTTGTTCCATTGAAGAACACCTTAACATGCTTGCACACTCATAATATTGGTTAATGAATACTTTGAAATCAGAAAACAAATACTTTCATTACCAGATCGCTTTAGTGTTTACTTCCTATTTCTTTAGGCAGAGTCTGTAAGAGGGCCAAAAGCTTCTGGTTTCATCCTTTCTTTGAAAGGTGAAATAACCAGTAAAAGCCCCTACAGTCTATCTCTATATAAGAAATATTTAGTTCACACATTTTAGATTAGATTGGTATTAGAGCTTAGGTTGTACTCAAAAGTTTGTGAATTTTGTGCAAGGAAATATTGTGTTGTTTTACAAATTTGATGCTTACTAGGCTGAAATTGAAAAGAGGGGAAGGACAATTGGTTAGAGCACAAGATAATCCTCAACCAAGGAGGGCTAGGGTGCCATTATCTCCAACTTCCATTTCATCCTCATTAGCCTTAGAATCAGCCACAAACATGTCTTCAAGAGAAGAAGAAGTACATGAGGAAATGGATCCCAAGGAAGAAGAAAGAATCTTTAGAAAAGCTTTCTTGGATATGACTAAAATGGTTAGGATCCTCTATCAAGAAAGAAATGATAGAATTGCTAGAGAAGGGTCTAGAAACCAAAGAGAAGAAGGAGATTCTTCAGGAGGGAAGAAAGACAATGAAAATTCAAAGAAAGGGAATGGAGGAAATGGTGATCCATCATCTCCATTGTTATCCTCTTCCTCCACATCATCCTCTTCAACTTATGTAAATCAGTCACATAAAACAAAAAAAACTGTTAGAAATCATTTGTTAAAGCTTGATATCAAATTTGAGTTGCCAATGTTTAATGGTGATGTTAGTGTAGAGAAATTAGATAACTGGATTAGACAACTGGAAGTCTATCTAAGGATTCAGAATCTGCATGATGATGACACAAAAATACAATTAGCCTCATTAAGGATGGATGGAGCAGCTTTGGTTTGGTGGGAAGCCAAGACCAGGGAGGAAATCAAGAAGCATGGTAAGATAACTCTAACATGGACTGAGTTTATTACTACGATCAAGAAACAATTTTATCCTCTTACTTATCTTCAGAAGGCAATAATGAATTGGAAAGTTTTTAGACAGATTAAGGGACAAAATGTGCAAGACTATACCCAACAATTTAGGAGAAGAGCACTCTTACTTGAGGTAGATTTACAAAGCCAAGACACTTTGTTAAAGTACATAAGTGGTTTGCACAGTTACCTTCAACACACTAGTCTTATGTTTAATCCTACCAGCTTAGATGAAGTCTGTGTACAGGCTACACATTTAGAAGCTAGAGGAAAGAATACTTTTGATGCCTTGAATGAGGATAGTGATTTCAAAAACAAAGGAAGAAAAAGAGTTGCAAATTCAAGAAAGGAAAAAGGAAAGTTGTTTTGCAAGAACTGTTCAAAGACAAGTCATGATGAAGACCACTGTTGGAAGCTTCATCCTGAACCAAAACCAGAAAAATACAAAAACAAAAACAAGACCAAAGAAAAAGGGAAAAATGTAGCAATAGTTGAGTAAGACTTAGGGTCAGACTCAGGTGATGAGACAAAAAGTATTTCCATGGTTTTAAAGAACATTAAGGGGAAAGAAGTGGTGAAAGACACAATTCTTAGTTCTAGCTCATTAAATTGTCACAAAGATACTCAAGATGAAAAGAGGAGGATAGAGCTATTCCATGTGAGGGTAATCTCAAAACATACAAAAATTGACACACTGTTTGATAGTGGGTCACAAGCTAATCTCATATCAGAATATTTGGTCAAACAGCTAAAACTTGAGACCATTCCACATCCAAAGCCTTATCCACTTGGGTGGATATGAAAGGATTCAAACTTGCAAGTCTCAAGAAAGTGCATATTGCGCTTTGCAATAACTGCACATTTTATTGACACAGTTGAACTTGATGTGGTGCCGCTTGATATTTAAGGAATTGTTTTGGGAAGTCCTTACTTATTTGACAAGAAGGCCATCTTCTATCGCCATGAAAACAAGTATCACTTGTTCAAGGATGGGAAAGAGTATATTGTGAGAGCACACAAGAAGAAGCTAGAATCTTCTTTACTCCATGCAGGTCAATTGAAAAGGCTGGTTAATGCAAGTCAAAGTCTAACTTTGTTAATGTTGAAACGACAAGATTTTGTCATCTTTCTACTTCATCTTTCTACCTTACCACTTCATCTTTCTACCTTACCTTTTTCATTGCCATATCATTGTTTTCACTTACCATCTGCCTTCCTGATTCCTGATTGCGATTAAAGTGGGGCCATTTCTCCCTAACACGTCACCCTTTCACCCACCATCCATCGCATCTTGCTAAATATAAACTTCGCAGATCGGCGATTATAACTTTTCGCACTTCACACAGTTTGTAACTCACCTTTTAAGCGCCCGTAAATTATTCTGTTTAAATTGCGATGCGGGGTTCCAACTCCATCTGCCATGTCACCTTCCCCACTCCCGCACTTCGCACTTCCCAAGTTTTAACGTTTAACCTCTGCCAATGCAGTGGGGTCCACCCTCCACATCACCTCCTTTCTCCCCACGCTTCACACTTCGCGGATTTAAGAGTTTACCTCCGTGCTTATAAACTAAAACTTAAAGTTTGTGATTTGCAGGCTGCGATCGGGTCCCACTTCCCCTCCTTCCTGTGCTTCGCACTTCATGGATTTAAGAGTTTACCTCCGCGCTTATAAACTAAAACTTAAATTTTGCGATCTGTGGGCTGCAGCTGGGTCCCACTTCCCCTCCATGTCACTTCCCTTATTCCCGCGCTTCACACTTCGCACCGTTTAGAGTTTACCTCTACTGTTTCATGTTACAGTTTGCGATTTGAGATGCGGTCAGGTTGCACCTTCCCTCCACGTCACTTACCTCACCCCCACACTTCGCACTTCGCATTTTTTTGTGTTTACCTCCTCCTCACTTATAAAAACAACTTAAAGCTTGCGAATTGCGATGCAGTTTGGTCCCACCATGCCTTCTGCCATTTCCATCTGGTCTTCACACATCCCATCACCACTAAGCCCTCCGCATATCTCCATCAACTCCACTTCACCCCAATGCATCTGACGGTCCTTAACACATTTCGGTAACCTTCTTATCTTTTATGTGCACATTTTCATTCTATAGTTTCTTACCAATATTTTCATAAGGGTCTTGTGAATTATAAATTATTATTCCTCAAAAGTGTTTGGTTCTTCTACAACTAACTACTTTACTATCTTCTAGTTCTCAAAGAAACATAGTGCTACCTATTCTGGAATTGTGGCACAAGCCACTCCCATATTAGTGGGCCCTTCTGCGTGTTGTGACCCTCTTTTACTTGAATTTGTATTAATTATGGTAGAAGTAAAAACAACATGGGACCTGTCCAAGATACCATGAGGGGATGATTCTTCTCCATCATCTCCACCTAATCATCGTTAATTATTCTCTCCATGGTTTACAATTGTTTCTTTTTTTCTCAAGGTTGAGGAGGAACTCTAATGGGTATATGGGGCTAAAAAGGGTCATGCAATAATATGGTTATTTCGTCTTTGCTTTTTCTTTTCTTCTATATTCGTGCTGCAGTCAATAAATCATCATTATGTACTATTATTTCCTTTTATTTAAAGTTTCTACTTCATTTTCTCCACTTCCTTCTATAATTTTTGTGAACAAGTTTCCATATCACACCAATGCCAAATTTCTTGAAAATACGCCCTTAGGATCAAATCCTTGGGAAATTGCAACCTCGCTCAAGTTAAAATGATTTAATGTTTGATACAATTTTTCTAGATATGCATAATTATTCACCATAACCCATCCAATTCTAAATGGTAATGAAATGAATTGTTTCTTGTTTTTTCCAGTCAAATAGAATTCACCAGAAGTAATACTACCTATAAACTTCTACAAAAAAATATTTATTAAAAAAAAAACATGGAGAGTAACAATGATCTATTGTCACACCCATAAAGCCTTATATATGTGTGTTGTCTTTTTCTACATGCACTCATTTTCCCTTTAGGAACTCCCATGCTTAAGAAGATATCCTTTGTGGTTCATTTCTTAAAAATATATATAAAACAAAATTAATAAACCATCCTTGGAAAATGCATAGGTGAAATGGAGCCTTGTGTCTCCACAAAACAAGATACTAAAATTGTATCAGCTCTAATCCATTGTTCATGTTATTTTTTGGGGTAAGATATTGAATAAATTACAAACTATAGACATCAATAGGTAGGTCATCATGAAGAACCTCTGGGTCTTGTAATAATTTTCTAATTGAAAAAAGAAATCTCATTGTTGATGACTCCACCTAGTCATATATGGTATATTTTCTGAAAGAAAAATGTAATATATACAAAATTGACCTAGATACATGAGATATTAATTTGTGTTCAATAATGTAGGAAAAAATTACCAAGAAAAATATCTATAAGAGAAAGGTTGGTTGGAATATATTCAATATGGAGCATCAAGTCTTGAATGCCATTAATTTTCCACCATAAGTGCTGAGGAAGGCATCAAATTTAGGAAATTTGATTTACCTATTCAAGTTTGGTAACTTAAGCATATTTCTAAAAAATTTAGGAGTTAAAAAAATTGTATACTTCCCTTGTAGAGAAAGCTTGATAGTGTTAGTCTTAAGGTTGAAACAATGAGAAAACCAGCAAAAAATATATTTAAAATAAAAATCATATGGAACACATGTGGCATTAGCAAGCCCTATACTCCAAATTTTGTTGTTTTGTTTCTCTCCGGGAATTAATTTTAAATACCATTGATATGCTATTAACTAATGGAATCTCATGTTCTATTGCACAAGTGAATTAGTCATATCCCCGAAACGGGCTCCTTCTTCCTTTAATGCGTGATATTGCTTTATTTTTTCAATCACTTGGATATATGTGATAGGTCAAATGAGGCTTTAAAAATATCTTAGTTGTTTAAAACTCAATTTACAATAACATTTAGTATCAAATCTCGTCATCATATACCACATTCATCAGGCCATATGAGAATAATAACAAGAAGTTAATGACCTTTGGCATGTCTTTAAGTGGTACCTTATTGGATAATTCAAGTAAAACAATATTAATGGCATTTCCACCTTGGAGATTTGACTTTCTTAACTTATTTTTCAATTGGCCTCAAAAAGATAAAATCACTATTTTTCACCATTTTTAAAAAATATGTCTTGTAAGAAGAGAAGTCATTTGGATATAGTATATATTATTCCTTGTGTGGAAGATTTATGTGTGTCAATAAATAGAAGTGTAGAGGAAAGCATGTGCTGGAGAATGAGATGTGTGAAGGCTCAAATGTGCAAAGAGGTGGATGGACATGGTTTGCTACACACTTATGAAAATGGCTAAGTATAGAGCAATGCAGGGTGCACTATCTTCAAAATTGAAATTGTGGAGAAAGTGCGAGTTGTATAGAGTACATGACTATACTTCAAGTTTCAAAAGTTGTGCACATGACATTCTAAAAAAATGAATAGTTATGGGACTTATGAAAATGAAATGAAAGAGTAAGAAAAACGTGATGATGACAATGATACATGGACATGGATCCACAATACTCTTTTCTAGATTCTTAAATAGTGGTGACTTTAATTTTCTCATTTAAAATCTAGCCTTATCCTTATTATTCCAAACCTTATGGGACTTCCATCCATAATTTGATTTCTTATAGCATTATTTGGTCTTCTAGATGGTGTAATCGAGTATATTAGGTTCATCAAACTCAATTATATTATAAAAGGACTATGGTACTCCATTGAGAAAGAATTGTATCTTCACCTTCTCACCTTTAATGTATCTTACATACCTCAATAGTTCTAGACCCTGTTGACATAATCATTCATGGTGAGTTTTCCCAACTTGAGCTCATGGAACTCTCTAATTTTTCCATTATAATCTATTTTTGATAAATACTCCTTCTGAAGTACTTCTCAAATTGATTTCAACTCATCCTTCTTTTATTGATTATTTTAACATTCTTAGGGCCTTCCCACCAGATGGAAACCCTTCCACTCAAGTTGAAAATGGCCACTATATCCTTTATGTTTCCTGAATATTTGAATGCGTAGAAGCATTTCCTCAATCATAGAAACCATGCTTCTACTTCCTCACCTTTCTTAATTTTATCATTGAATGTATGTGAATTTTCCTTCTTGAACTCTTTAGGTAATGAAATCCTAGAATGTATCTTCCTTATTTTCTATGGGGACTTAATGTCATATCATTATTGATAATCATTATAAAGTGGTTTTCTTCTCACTAGAGGATTCTACCGAAGTGTCAGCACTTGTGCCTCTTGTTACTCCTATTCCTTTTTCTTCATAAACTTCTCCCTATGTTACTATTTTATAGCTCGTGCTTCTAAATTTGTAATTTCCTTTATACCTCTCTTTTCTTGATGCCGCTTTGTATTATTAGCAATTGGTCCTTGTTGCAAGTTCTTTTTTATTTCAAACAAACTCTGCAACAACACTATTTTCAGTTTAGTCTATTTCTCCTATCTATAATTAACCTTTCATTATCATGTCTACAACTCTAAAGTTCAACCTTAAAAATTCTCATTGCTTCAACCAAATATAAAGGAGTTTCTATCAACTACATCTCATCTAATTCTTCATCTATGATATGGGAGGTCTCGTCCATATTGTGTTGTGTCATTTTTCTGATATTTCTTTACTTCATGGTATTCTAAGTGCTAAAACAATAAGTCACCATTAGCCAATCACATCATTCAAAATGCTTTTAGAAAATTAGCCTTGATAATGATTTCATTGGCCTCTATAAGTACAAAACTTGGACTATTCTTGCTACAATTCACACCTTGAAATTTTTATTAGTATATCAATATAATTAAATTTCTTGTAACATTCAAGTTATTTTAGCACTAAAAAAATATGTTGTACCTTAATTTATTTATAGTTTTAGACCCAAAGTAAGGAAAAAAAGATAAATATTTTGTTGTGAGAGATTAAGGAAAAATTATAATTTGTCATTTTTTCAATTACAAACTTCAATCATACATTATCTCAACATACTATTATCTCAACATACTGTTTTTTCTTTTTTTTAATGACTAGAGGAAACATCAATTGGGTCATTTTTATGCTTGTTTGGCAAGATGTTAGTTCTAATCGTTACCACTATAACCTTTAGGTTCATAATGTATGCCCCTTCCGTAGACACAGGTAAATCGAGGGGATTTGAATCTCAAATGTCATGGTACATAATGCGTTGAATTACCATGATGATAACCAATTGGGCTTCCCAATAGGGGCTTATCTCAACATTCTAGTTACCATCATTGACAATTCCATTCTCCTAAGCACATATAGATAAGTCTTATAACATTGCTCTAATACCACACTATAACACATCTAACCTTCCAAGTTACCTTGAGGAGATGGGAGTCATAAAACATTTCTTCTATCTTAAATTTTGAAGTCTATTTCTTAGGTTATCAACATCCTCTACTCACCAAGAGATTTTTATGATATAAATTTCATTGAATATTAAGTTTAGGGCGCCACATTAGAGGACCCCTTTGAATATTCTACCATTTGTGGCACATTATCGTGCATGACACAATTTCCACATGGTAGATAATGTTGCATCCCAATTCCATGTGTTGCTCTAAGGGTCATGTGGAACTAATGGAAAATCTTCAAAGGGCTATAATTTGGCACCACATACATAGAATTAGATGAAATTTATATCTTGGGAAAATTTTAATGAATAGAGGATGCAGATAGAGGCGATCCCTCTAGCTCTAGGGCAGGTCTAGCAACAAGGGAACATGCTGTACTTTTAGACTCTTAGCTTATAAATGAAAGATGAACTGGAATAGATACCCTACTTCGGTCCAACCCTTTGTCGTGGTTTGCAACAACGATCCTCCATCCTTTACCTTCACACTTCATGGTTTGTTAGTGATGATATTCATGTACCTGCACAAAGATCAAGTGAACGATGACATTATACGAGAATATACCTTCATTTATAGCTATTCGATTGGTCAAGAAGAATCAAACATTTTGCATATAATTAAACACAAAATTGGAACAAAAAAACCAGTCATGTATTATTGATAGAGAAAAGAAGTTTACAACCTTAATGCCTTGACGTTGTAGATCTCCTTCAGCGGGTTTAGTTGGGCATGTCTCAAGCATTCATTCGGGATCAAATTCAATGAGACAATGGGTCTAAACTCTCTCTCAACAATGGATTCATCTCCACCTTATTCTACACACTAGCTATAGTAATGACTGTTTAGCTAGCTGAATCAATATGAGAAGGAATTATTTATAGGAGAGGAGGAGGTGGTTTGGGATCCCTCATAAGGTGTAGGAGAGGTCTATCCCTTTGGGGAGTTGCACAATTGTAGGAAACAAGAAGCCAAAGGGAGGAATTTGATGTTATTCAATTGAACAAACCATGATGACTCTGCTCACAAAGCTGTTAAGCATGGAAAATTCGTTTCTATTTTAAAAAACTTTCCAAAAACAGTTCAACGTGGGTGCCCTTCTGAGACAGAGCCCTGATGGGCACGAGGCTCAGAGTTAATTTCTCCATGGGTGTGAGGCCATAACTGCCTACCAGCGCCAACCCAAAATCACATGTTTTTGAAGGTCTTCTTGAGGAATTATCAACAGAGGAAAAGTTCTTGACATGCCAAGGGATGCAATGACACTTATAGCAAGGTATGACAATACACAGAAGTCACTGAAATGGTCCTCCAATTTTTTGGATGGGGATTGTAGGGATGGTGACAAAATACTGTGTAACAGATGCCCCCTAAATCATGAGGTCCGAGAGAGGGGGAGGGGTGAAATGATTTATGAGAACATGCCCAAACCAAAACACTGTCGTCAAAAGACCTGCAAGAACAAGTACAACTAATATCTCTGATACATGAATATGTGGTATGGGCGGAGCCATCCATAATGGAGTACATCCAAGAATAAGATCTGAGGCATGGAAACAACCATCCAGTAGGAAGGATCATCAAATAGACTCAAGTATGGTCGCATCCATCCAATCATAAGAGTCATGCATATAGTCATGATAAACCAAATTGTCTCGTAGCCAGGATTTCATCAGACAAAACCCAGGGTCTTGCGCTTCATCTTGACCCAAATAAGTACAAATTCAAGCATGCAAATGAGTGAGCTGAAGTCGAACATGCAAGAAAATCACTTGATTACCAGCCAATGATGAAAGTTGTTAACAGGCACGAGAGAAACCACCAGTGATGACAATGGCTCTCAAGGTACAACTAGTACAATCCGCGGAATGTGAACAGCGATCTGGAGACAAACACCCACGAAATCACTCGATCGAAGGCCAATGATGAGGACTTATCGTTGAATGCGAAGAACTTGCCATTGAGGCATGCAATCTCCAAGGTACCGGAAGGGAATCTCTGGATCAACTTCCTGGATAATGAGCCGAAGTCAACAGGAAGTGACTGGTCGAAGGAGAGCCATAATGTTTCCCACATCATCGACACAAGATATAGGAATAATATGATAGTGAATCAAGACTAATTAGAGGATCAGTGGTTGAAAAATACAGAAGGAAACTTCTCTTGAACAGATCGGCGACACGACTCCAAAATTTGGCAGAATTTGACATCAAGCGATCTAAGGTCATGGTGACGTGGAAAAGAGAAGATGAGAGATCAAAAAAGATAACCCAAATTCATGGAGGAAAAATGATGAATGGGATGCCTCCAACCCGACACGAATTGCAAACAAGTGTTATGTTCAAGAGCGACATACTGCCGAAATGACTGAGAACTGGTTCCATTTTCCCCCACCATTTCTGGCGAGTACCCTAATTATTTTTGGAAACAAGCTTGAAGGGGATAGCATATGCTTGTCATATAAGTTTGTCCTTTGGACAAATCCATCATAGTAAATTTTACGAGCCTTAGGAAGGAGGAACTCGGTAACGTCATGGTGATGATTCCTGATATCTTATAGGTTTTAATGAGTCTGAAAAAGGAAGAAATTGACATCTTTTCATGTTTAGAGAGTTTGAAAAGAAGCGGAAAATAAAAATCCAGCATGTCCCTTTTCGTAGGTAGTCTCACAGATTCGAAAAGGTAGAAAACAATATCTGGGAGAACCTCTTAGTCATAATCGGCTAAGGTATTCCTTTTTCGTAAATAATCTGTCCTGACCTGAAAAAGGGGTATACGTATACTGGGCAGATGACGTTTCGCATCCTTTAATGAGTTCAAAACGACAAGAGTCTCGGAAATATTTTCAATTTTAGAGAGTCAAAAAAGAGCTGAAAGATGACTCCAGGGGGTGACTTTTTCGTGTTTTTACTGAGTCCGAAAAAGTAATAAAATACAACTCGTTACTTCATCATAATCATGCTTAGGACCTATTGCTGCATAAGAAACGCATGCAAAACCCATTTTTTGAGATAACACATTAAAATAATAGAAAAATAAGTTTAAAAACCTAATTAGGGTTTTGAAAAGGTTATGAAATGACATAAATAGTAAAAATAAATTACTTTTCACCTTTTCACCTCTTGTGAGAATTTTACCATTTTCAATTGTGATCTTGTGGAGCTAGCAATGGAAAATCTAGGATACCAATCGTAAATCTGTTTTATCCAGTTAAGAGCCTTCATCTTTGCTTGCATTTTAAACTGTATTTCATTGCCTGCATTCTTAGTTTTTTATGTATTTGGGAGTATATGGTCCAAGGTTGGGCGCGGAGGTCGACGCGGGTTCCGGGCATGGAGTCACGCCAACCCACCTAGAATTCTAACGAGGAGGTGCCAATCAACACTGATGTTTATAAAAATAGCCGTGCCAATCATCGTGACCATATTTGCACAAAAATTCTATTAAATAGCTCATTTTAAGCAATTCAAAAGTTAATCATTTGACTAATGAAAGCCCCAATGATGGTTTTGTGGGTGATTAAAAACCAAAATGGTCATTGAATGGAAGGAAAGAGAGCACGGGGAGGAAGATGAGATAGCCATGAGAAATGTGAGATGCATGGATGCCATGAGAGACTGTGTGCTCTTGAAATTCTTCATGGCACCGTGTCTTCGAGCTCAGCTGGAATTACTACAGTACTTAATCAATGTATGGGACATCGATCGGGAAAGGTTTATGATTCACAATCAAGATTTGGAGATAGAAGTCTCTGACATATATTTCATCACCGGATTGTCACATGGGAGCAGCACCGATCCTAACAAGTACCCATCCAATGGGTGATAGCATGGGTATGCTCATAGACAGAGTTTTCCAAGGAGCAAAGAAAGGATCAAAGAGCAGAAAAAATAGATATATCCAGCCAGAAAATACTCAATTTGGCACTAAAAGTAGTGTTGCATACTATAACATGAGCTGTCGGATCTCAAGCCCTTCACGAAGCTACAAAAGCATAGCTTCAACTTGCTGTGGATTCTATGACTCCAACCATTTTCTATTGGGCGAAAGCTGTGACAATCAACCTGAAGCGCTAGTTCCATCCTGGTACCATTCATCCTAGAACAATTTCAAATATTTCAACATTAGGAGGTAATAATACTTGCACCACCAGCTCGAGAGCCACAGATGGTCTGTTGGGCAGAGTTTATGCCTCGATCGAGAGGTGGTAAACATATTTCATGGAAGCCGAAATTATTTGACTAGCTTCACCGACAAATCATCGTCGTAGAGGACTGGCCCTATACCAGCACCGACTTCATGGGTGATCCAGACCTTCCACTCCTAGAAAGAGAGGATTGGTATGAAGCATTGGGTAAAAACTCATTTTTTTATTTTGAGGAGTATTATGATTTTTTTGTTTATATATGTTCTGATTATTTATCCTTGCCATGCAGGTGTTGGCCCAGAAATACTTGCAGGTATGTCCCCCATAGCATGGAGGTTCCCACGTGATTTCGAGGCGGCCCCTCATGGTGAGCGAAGCAAGGAAGAGGAGATCACACGCAACTTGGAAGGACTCACAAGCGGGATCCGAGATTATGTGAGATTCGAGGATGTTCCTTGTGTGTCTCAAAGGCACACTGCAGGGGTGTCTAACTAGATCCATCGTTTACTAAGGCGGCTTGTGTGTGCAGTGACATGCTATCATGAGCATAATTTTGATTAGACGCCTAGGCTTTATTTCTACATATTTTTGAGAGACGTGATGTCTCAGGATGTAACCAAAACACACGTATTTTTTGAACTTATGATGCATGTGCATGCAAATAATCGATATATGTGTGTGTGTGTTTGTGTGTGTGTGTATATATATATGTGTGTGTGTGTGTGTCTATATATATATATATATATATTTGTGTGCACACACACACACACACACACACACACACACACACACACACAGATATATAGAGATGCATATTTTCCTGTCTAAATTTTATTATGTGATTATGATGATTTTACAAATTATGAAAATTTCTATCTAATACAATATTGTCTACTGCATCAGTTAACACATTAATTCTTCTAGGAATATGCTACTATGTGATATAATCAAAATTCCTTCTAATAAACAAACCCACAAATACAACCTTAATATTTGAGGATTTATAACAGAGTAATGCCCGTTAAGCTGAAGAAGAAAAATCTGAGATTCTAGGTTCACAATTAATGCACAAATGTCGAGAGAAATGGCCTCGGTTAAGAGTTCGATGACATCACTACATTCAACGACATTGTTTGTTGTTCGTCCTAGAAAAATACCTTGAATATCTATCAACTCACCATTCGGATTATAAATCACCCAGGCTGCGAAAGACAAATTCTGGGTACTGCAGGAGGAACCATCAGCGAAACCAACATAAGGAGTGACAGACATTTGCACAGTAAGAAACGACATAATAAGTAGGAAAAACTACTCACAAAGCACACCAAGCCAAAAAATGTACAAAAATGAAAAACACACTTATGTAAAAAAGGACATCCACGAAAACTCATGCATAGTATTTTTCAAGGTACATCCCATTTCTAGATTGATTCGAAGGATATTGTTTATATTCAATTAGCTCATAAGCCTCGTTCTGTAAAAATCGCTTAAAGATATAGGGCCCATGCCACATGGGTTCGAATTTTCTTGCCCTCAACTTATCATGAGCTTAGTCATACAAAAAGACTAGGTCTCCTTATACAAAGGTACGAGGGGAAACTATCTGATCAAAATGAGCTTTGACCCGCTTTTTCTCTGCTTCTATGACTAGAGAAACAAAGTGGCGAGTTTCATCAAGCCTCTCCAAATATAGAAGGTGCTCTTCCTCTGGCGAGGTATTAGGCAGTAATTCAACAACTATTTTGAGAGAAGAGATTTCGCAATCAATCGGAAGGGTAGCTTCCAGACCATAAACAAGATGGAATGGGGTAAATCTGGTTGCATCCTTCACCGAGGTTCGGTAAGCCCAGAGAGATGGAAACAACATGAGATGCCAGTTAGACTTGTGCATTCCAATCGTACGCTGAAGCATAGTGACTAGAACCTTGTTCACGACTTCAACCTAGCCATTGGCATGAGGGTAGTACGACGTTGAGCTGTCGTGACAGAGACCCAACTTAGAAGTCAACTCAGCCATCATATAATGGCAAAAATGAGAGCCATGATCAGTGACAATGGCTTGAGGGACACCAAACCTGGTAATGACATGATTGAACATAAATTGTGTAGCCGTCTTACCGTCAGCTATGAGTGTATGCATTGCTTCAGCCCATTTAGTGAAGTATTCCATGGCTACGATAATATAAGCATTCCCCCCAATCGAGTGAGGGTTATACGTTATAAAATCGATGCCCCACTTTGAAATGGGACCAATGATAATGGTAGGATGGAGGTGAGTGGGTGGCTCATATATCTTGCGCTGGTAAATATGGCAATCATGACACTTACGAAAGCAACAATGCATCCTTTAAAAATGGTAGAACAGAAATATCTAGCACGAAGGATTTTTTGTGCAGTAGCATATCCAGACATGTGACTGCCACAGTCACCAGAATGGTTGTCATTGAGGACTTTTTCAGCCTCCTCGAGGGTTGAAAACAGGTGAAGAATAGAATCAACTATGATGCAATATAGAGTATCTCCGACTATGCGATAAGGTTGTGAATGATGGCGGATGCGTCGATGAGCATCCTTTGTCAACTTGGATCGGAAGGTGGAAGTCTAGAGATAGACGATGATATCATCGTCCCATGGATCGAGGGTGCTAATGAGAAAAAGGGTGTCGTTCGGAATGCGTTCCTTAGAACCAAAGGGAGCAGAGGCAGACGATAAAGAGAAAATAAAATCGGCAAAAACCAATGATTTCTTCGATTTGGCAGCAGTGAACTCAAAATCAAAATATTGGAGGATAACAATCAACTTTGAGTATTTCCCCCCAGCAATTTTCAAGTCAATATATAGGTCATGGGGTTGCAATTAGAAATCAAAGTTACTATGCGAAGTAGAATATAATGGTGAAAACATTGGATGGCTTGAACAACAGCCAACGCCAATTTCTTGACGTGTGTAACGTGTTTTGGTATCAAGAATATTGTGGCTCAAATAATAAATGACATTCTCATCACTGTCGTCGTTGTATTGTACCAGAACCATGGCAATAGTGCTAAATGCAGCAGCCAAGTAGAGGGAGTAGTCATAATGATAATTGGGTGGACACAAAAGAGGAGCATTGATAAGAAATGTCTCCAGTGCATCGAAATATTTTTGGGTGATCTCATCCCAGAGGAACGGAATGCCTTGCTTAAGAAATCACGTGAATCCTTTGGCTACTTCAGCATAGTTTGGTATAAAATGGCGTAGGAAATTAGCTTTCCCTTGCAGACTCTGCAATTGATGTAAAGAGGAATGGGAGGGGAGATTGACAATAACTTTGACCTTAAGAGGTTCGAGATGAATTCCGTCTTTAGAAACGATAAACCCAAGGATTCTACCAAATTCAACATAGAAGACACACTTATGCAGATTAAGTCGAATGTTATAGCATCTACTGTTTCAAGAAATTATACCCTAAAGGTCTTGGGTTGATAACCTTCACAAATCAGGGCCATGCCATTACACAAAGGACTCACTTAACCAAATTTTATGATAATAACTAGAAACTACAGGTTTCCGAACTTACTCGGATATCCCTCGGTTGAAGTAGATCCCACGGGGTGCAAACCCCCTGTAACTCTTTGTGCTCCAAAATCTATAAACCAGCAAATAACAAACAAAAAATCCTAGTTGTACAACATATATATGTTCTAGATGTTAGTGAAAATCATGCATAACATCATAAAAACAATTTTAAACGTTCAATTAATGATCATTACACATATAAAATATTATTGACACGTAAACATCAGGAACAATATGGCTTCTTCTATTATTAACGACATGTATAGTAAATAAACGGGGAGATATCACCTAAAATCTGCCACGACCTTCGAGCATACCGTCCTCTAGATCCACCTAGCCCTAGCCTCTCAAGATTTCTTCTAAGATGAGTGCACAATGGATGTCATATAGGTGATGAACATCTAAAGGAAATAAGGGTTTCCGGAATATATCTAGGAAGTGCAGGAGGCACGGGAATATATCAGACTTGGATAGGGCTCCAACAGTGTATAATATCTATATTTCTCTCTCTCTTCCTCCCTTAGGCCATTCCCTTGAGGGGATTTTATACTCCCTCAAATTAGTTTTTTATAGTTGGGAACAGTTGGGCCATGGGATGTGGTGGTTAAGTTACTGGAACAACTGTAAAGCCCACCTAAAAATAGGGGAAATATATATTTTTAATGATTAAAATGGCATACGTGGTTCTCTATAGATGGACTCGCGTGTATAGGTGAAAAAGTCTTGGCAGCGTCATGTATGGGTTTTAAGATACTGTTTTTTGAGAAAATGTCCAAGTCTGAAGGGAAGGGGTGCCCAAGGCAAAATCATAAATTTTCAAGTATGAGCTAGTGATAAATGATGCTATAACATCTAGAGTGAAGAAATATTTGGCGGAGGTGATCTGGGTGGTCTTTATGCTTAGGAGAATGAGCCGGAAGGTCATCCAGGTAAGGTTGAACAATGCGCTTAATATCATGGAAATTGTATGACATTGATCTTTGAAATGTAGCCCCAACATTATTGAGACCAAAAGGGAGATTCTTGTAGGCAAAGGTCCCCCAAGGACAGATAAAGGCAGTCTTGTGTTGATCAGCCAGAAGAATATTGATCTAGTTGTAACCAGAAAACCCGTCCATAAGGGAAAATATCTCACTCCCAACATATTCGTCAATGATCTGGTCAATGAAAGGAGTGGGATAGTTATCCTTAGGATAGGCACGGTTGATGTCACGGTAATCCACATAGACACGAATAGTACCCTGCTTTTTATCCATAAGAACAATGTTAGAAACCCATTCTATCAAGGGAATCGGATAAATGAAGCCAAATTTAAGAAGTTTTTCAACTTCTCCCTTGATGGCAGTTGCCTTTCTAGGGTGCATGGCACAAGGATGTTGGCGAAGCAGCTTCGCGTCAAGATAAGTAGGGATCTCGTACACAACTATACTTGGATCAATGTTGGGCATTTCTTCATAGGACCAAGTGAAAACGTCTCGAAACTCTCGGAAGAGACTAGTATAGACCTCGATCTCATTAGGAGAATAGGTCACCCCAATGTGGATGTTCTCTACAACCCCTAGTTTAACGGAGATGTCAATAGGCATTGTTTGCATAATGTTTCCCAAGTTACCTTCCGCGAAAATTTCATGTGTCAAAATGGGCGTTTGAAGTGGATGGGAAGGAGTTTGGGAAGTGAATTTCTCAAGACAAGTAGACATGGCCCCAAGGCCAGGCATAAAGGAGGAATGATGATGCCTATCTTCCCAAGGAGGATCCTCAAGGTACATGGTTTCCACGATAGCCTCATCAGTGGGAAAAGTCTCATTCAACAGATCAGGAGAATCCGAAGTGCTGAGCCAAGGGGATTGAGAATATGTGTCAAGAGACACACTCAAAGGAGTATAATCAGAGGGAGGAGGAGCCAAAGCCAAAATAAGTTCACAATAATCAATTTCTATTGGGCTTAACAGTATTGTGTCACCAAACGAATCAGCCTACTCAGGCGTAGGGATGAAACATGGATCAAAAGACGTGGTAATCATGTTGACCTGAGTAGTGTTGGGTGGAGGAAGAGAAAAAAGTCCCATAAGGGAAGGATCTTTTAAAAGACCTAGTCCTATGCTCTCATAAGGCATAGGAATACGATCTACATATGGAATGTTTCTCTTGGAAGACGTGGAAGTGAAAAAGGACAGTTGATTGAAAGAGATGATCTTTCCTTCGTGCGGAAATAGAAGCACACGAAAGAGAGTGGATGGGACGCATAGTATGGCGTGAGTCCAACTGCGACCAAGGAGAATATTGTAACTAAGTTTGGCATCAATGACTTGAACCTCAACATTAACCATTTTCCCTTCTAACGTAATAGGTAAACTGGAGAAAACACCAAGAGGGCGAGATTCCCTTCCATCAAAAGCTTCTAAAGCATTTGGAGATTGATTGCGGGCTGGAGAACCAATGGATTTCCAACATGTAGAAGACATGATGCAAGTAGATGCACCCTCATCGCAACTTCTCGATGGATATTCTTTCCATTAATCCAAACTTGGATAATCAATGCAAGTTGGTGAGGAAGACGCAGGATGAAATTTTCCAAATTGAAAGTGATAAGGCTGGAATCGGCAGGGTCAACCCCTCTGATGGTAGATAGCAAAGCCTTCCATTGTGATGGACAGCTCTAAAGTACTTCCAACACAGACATAGTGGATGGCGCTTGAGCCAAATCCTTAACAATACTGTAATGTTGAGCGGCACGAGAATTTGGGTTATACGAAAGCTTTAGGAGTACACCTTTAGAAGTTGGTCATACAACGGGCTCAGTACTGGGCCTTTCAATGTGAAGAGGGCCAGAAGCAGGTGGGGGAGGAGGACCATCAACGATCTCTTTCCCTACTGCCTGATGCATTTCGGTATAATATTTCGATTGGGTAGCAATAGAGGTGGGTTGTTAGGTCCCTATATTACTAGTATAGTCCCTTATTGTTGTTAGTGTAACCCCCTTATTGTTATTATTGTACCCTTGTAACCCCCATTTTGTTATTATTGTGCCCTTAAATTATTATTGTTAGGTCGGCTAGGATTACATTGTGGCCCACTAGGATTACATTATGGCCCCATGGACTCCTATATATAGAAAGGAGGTTTTGTGAATTGTATCATCCAAGAATTGTTCATTAATGTAATGTATTGGAGGTTGCCCCCTCGAAGTGGCTTATTTCAAGGCGTTCATATCCCTTTTCTTCTCTTTTTGGAGCTGTTAGAGACAATATTTGGTATCGTAGCTTTGGATTCTAGGTTTCAAGTACCCAAATAGGTCATCGTGGAATTTTCGCTATAACGTTTTTTATACGAAGCTTAAAAAGCTGAAATTTTTAGGGTGCGAAGCCGAAATCTAGAGGAACATCGTCAAAAAATTTCAGAGTTTTGTTCGCAATATTTTTGGAGATATGATCTGTGGAAGTTAGGTCTTGTTTTAGGCTCCTAAACAGGTCATCGTGGAATTTGCGCTATAACGTTTGTTCTACAAAGGTTCAGAATCTGAAATTTTTAGGGTGGGAAGCTGAAATCCTGAGGAAACTCGTCAAAAAATTTCAGATCTTGGTTCACAATATTTTCGGAGATATGATCTATGGAATGTAGTGCTTTTTCAGGCTCCAGAATTTCATCTCAAAGAGGTGATCGTGGGAAAATATTCATAACTCTCTCTCTGAGCATTGGATTGGAGTGCTGTAAAAAGTGGTCGCAATTAAACGGATTGTAGTTTCTTGGCTATAAATTTTAGAGCTGAAGGACGAAAAAGTGACACGTGGCAAGTCATACAAGTTCACTCTACTGAAACAGTCCATAATTAGGTCATTGTGGGAGATTGGACACAACTTTGTCTTGGAGAATCCAAATTAGGTCAAACCTGTGGCATTCAAAAGATAATTCAGAGGGATATGTTGGTACTAAAATTCAAATATTTAAGTAATGCAATCACAGATATAATACAATTTCAATATCGAGCTCCTCAAAAGCAAGAAAAAGGTGTGTATTTTTTTTCCAAATTGCATAAGTCTTGTTTGAAGAATCAATTTGAATTGATTTGAAGGGCATATTGTAGAATAGATATCAGTATTGGGTTCTAAAAGATGCCCCATAAAAATAATTCAACACCCATTAAGCCTTCAGAAGGCTCTTCTATGATTCATGAAGATGAAGAATTGCAACATGATCTATCAAAATTACAAGAGCAAGTGCAACAAATTTCACTCTCGCAAAGAGCAACAAAAAATGAAATGGAAGTTTTGAAGAAAGGCGTGGAAGTGAAGATGGACGGTTTGAAGAAAGGCGTGGAAGCTAAGATGGATGGATTGAAACTTTACCAACAGGAAGCTGGAAGATGGAACACATGAAACACAAATATGGAAAACATGAAGAATGATCTAAAAGCAGTATACGAAGGCTCGGGTATGTAAAGTTGATACAAAAAATGTTTCCTAACGGTGAAAAGATAGTAGAAGAACCTCATGATGAGAACAAAATAAATGTTAATCGTGATTTCATAAACTCTAATGTTGGCGGGAAGAACCACCATATTCCAAAAATGGATATGAGGAAGTTTGATGGAAAGGATCCTGTAACATGGATACTACAGATGGAGCAATATTTTGATCTCCATAACGTGCAAAACACACAAAAATTACGCATTGCAACTTTACATTTAGAACAAAATACATTTGTATGGTATCGATGGCTTTGCTCCCGTAAAAAAATTGTCACTTGGTCAATTTTTACGGAGGAAATGATAGCACATTATGAGGATACAAAGAGCAACACCTTCTTTAGCCAATTGATAAATCTCAAACACAAGGGTTTAGTGGGGAAGCACATTGAGGGCTTCCAAAAATTGAATATAAGGGTAACTGATATTCCAGAGGAACACAGGATTGATCTCTTAATAGGCACTTTAAAGGATAACATCCAACATGAAGTTCACGTTCTAGAACTTGATTCATTGGAGAAGGCATTCAGGTTGGCAAGAAAAGTTGAATGTAAAATTATGGCAACAAGGAAGCCTACCACTCAATTCTATAAAGAAGGAAGTGTGGCTACGCCTAGATTTCCACAACCTACAAGGCTGACACCACAACAATTGGAAGAAAAAAGAGCAAAAGGGCTTTGCTACAGTTGTGATAGCAAATACACTAAAGGTCATAAGTGTGCTGAGAAGAAACTATTTTACATAGATTGTGAAGAGGAAGAAGAAAATGAACAAGAAGAGGATATACACCAGGAACCAGCCCCAGAAGAGGAAGAAATGAATCCAACCATATCGTGTAATGCACTGGCAGGAATTACCACTCCTCAAACTCTCAAGATAAAAGGACAAATCAAGAAGAGAAAGGTAATAGTGTCGATTGATTCAGGTAGCACCCATAATTTTATTCATTGTAAGGTAGCCAAGGAATTAAATTGTTTCCTATACCCAGCACCAGAATGTCAAGTGATGGTTGCAAATGGAGGAACTATAAATTGCTCTGGAAAATGCCATATTATCAAGCTAACCATGGGGGAATATGTATTGAATAGTCCAATGCTTTCCATTCCTATGGGAGGTGTTGATGTTGTACTAGGAGTACAATGGTTACAATCATTGGGGACGGTAGCTTTTAATTTTCAAGAACTTTTCTTGAAATTTTTTTCAGAAGGAAAGGAAGTCGAATTACGGGGTATTGAAGGGAAGCCAGGAAGGATAATAAGCTCTAATGTCATGACAAAGCTTCTAAAGAAAGAACAACGAGGTGTAATTTCACAATTATGCTCACTAGAAGTTCCGACATCAAAATCATCTATATCTGCAGATCTCCAACAAGTCTTGGACAATCATTCCAAGGTGTTTGAAACTCCCAAAGGACTCCCACCTATTCGTGATCATGATCATGCTATTCATTTGATTCCGGGAAGTGTTCCTCCAAACATCCGGCCTTATAGATATCCTTACTTCCAAAAGAGCGAAATTGAACGCATGATTGCAGAAATGTTAGAGGCGGGTACAATTCAACCTAGTCAAAGTTCTTTCTCTGCTCCTGTAGTATTGGTACACAAGAAGGATGGATCATGGCGAATGTGTCCGGATTATAGGGAGCTCAATAAGCTCACCATTAAAGATAAATTTCTCATTCCTATGATTGATGAATTATTGGATGAATTACATGGAGCAATTTATTTTACCAAGTTGGATCTTCGTTCAGGATATCATCAAATTAGAATGAAGACTCAAGATATTCCAAAAACAACATTTCAAACTCATGAGGGTCATTATGAATTTTTGGTCATGCCTTTTGGCCTTACCAATGCACCTTCTACATTTCAAGGGTTGATGAATTCCATTTTCAAACCCTTCCTTAGAAAATTTGTGCTAGTATTTTTTGATGATATACTAATCTGCAGCAGGTCTTGGAAGAATCATGTTGAACACGTTGACAGGGTGCTCAAACTATTGCAGGAGAAACAATTATATGCAAAAACATCCAAATGTTTCTTTGGAGTACAAGAGGTGGAATATCTGGGTCATATTATATCTCACGAGGGTGTTGAAGTAGACCCTAACAAAATTAAAGCCATTAAGGAATGGAAAGTCCCCACGACCATAAAGCAGTTGCGAGGATTTCTCGGGTTAACAGGGTATTATCGCAAGTTTGTTAAGAATTATGGGAGAATAGCAGCACCTCTAACAACATTATTGAAGGAAGATGCATTTTCATGGACTCCTGAAGCAACTAAGGCCTTTGAACATCTTAAAGAGGCAATGTGCCTAGCACCGGTCTTAGCTACGCCAGACTTCACAAAAACCTTTATTGTGGAATGTGATGCCTCAGGAAATGGAATTGGTGCAGTTTTAATGAAAGAAGGAAGACCCATTGCTTTTGAAATTCGTCCAATCAAAGGAAAGTATTTATAGAAACCTATATATGAGAAGGAAATGTTAGCAATACCACATGCACTAAAGAAATGGAGAACTTACCTAATGGGAAGACACTTCAAGGTAAAAAATGATCATGATAGTCTTAAACACTCTTTGGAACAAAGACTATCTTCAGAAGAGCAGCAAAAATGGGTCACAAAGATGTTGGGTTATGACTTTGAAATAATCTACAAAAAAGGAAAGCTTGATGTTGTTGCAGATGCACTCTCAAGAAAGAATGAAGAGGTGGAAGCATTGCTTTGTGCCATTTCTATTATCCAACCAGATTGGATAACCGAAGCAAGAGATCAATGGAAGAAGGACAAAGATGTATGGACACTCATTCAAAAGTTGCAGCAAGATCCTAGTACATCTGATACATTTAGTTGGAAAAATGATTCCTTATGGTACAAAGATCACTTATATCTTTGTAAGAATTACCAACTAAAACAAAAGATTCTTCTGGAATTGCACACTTCTCCTTTAGGAGGACACTCAGGATTTTTAAAAAATTACCACAGGGTGAAGAAATAATTTTTTTGGGATGGACTTAAATCTGATATTCAAAATTTTGTGGTGGAATGTTTGGTTTGCCAGCAGAATAAAGTGGAAACAATTGAAACCCCGGGACTTCTACAACCTTTATCCATTCCAAGTCAACGTTGGGAGGAGATTTCAATGGATTTTATCACAAGTTTACCTAAGTCCAAAGGAAAGAGTGTCATCATGGTGGTAGTTGATAGACTTACCAAGTATGCACACTTTTGTGCATTATCTCATCCATTTAAAGCAAGTACAGTTGCTACTACATTTATGGACAACATTCAAAAGCTACATGGAAGCCCAAGGGTTATTGTGAGCGACAGAGATCCCATTTTTACTGGAAATTTTTGGACGGAGTTATTTTCTTGTTTGGGTACTCAATTAGCTCATAGATCATCTTATCATCCTCAATTTGATGGTCAAACCGAGATCGTAAATAAATGTTTGGAAGGATATATCTTCGTTGTTTTGTATCTGATAAACAAACACAATGGGTCAAGTGGTTACCTCTTGCTGAATGGTGGTATAACACTTCCTTCCATACTGCAGCAAAAATGACCCCATTTATGGCACTTTATGGATATCATCCACCATCCATCACATCATCTTTAAGGGAAAATTAGAAGGTTCAAGCAGTGGAAGATCACATCGAGCATCAGCAAGAAGTTCTCCAACTCTTAAAAGATAACCTGAATTTGGCACAAAATTGAATGAAATAGCAGGCAGATCAACATCGCAGCGAGAGAAATTTTGATGTAGGAGATTGGGTATTTTTACGGCTATAACCATACAAACAAATGTCCCTCAAGCAATCTAAGAAGGATAATAAATTATCTCCAAAGTACTATGGTCCTTACAAGGTGTTGAAAAAGATTGGTACTATGGCATACAAATTGGAGCTTCCTTCTTCTTCGTGAGTACATCCAGTTTTCCATGTTTCATGCTTAAAGAAGGTTATAGGTGAAATTCTTCTAGTTCAAACAATATTGCCAGAACTTGATGAGGAAGGAAACATCATATTGGAATGTGAAGCGGTCATGGACACAAGAAATCGACAACTACGGAATCAATCAATTTCAGAGTATCTCATCAAGTGGAAGAACTTACCCACTGAAGATTCTACATGGGAGGATGATAATTTTATACAGAAGCACCTAGCGCTACTCAAGCGTTGAGGACAACACCTTTTTGAAGGAGAGGGGCATGTTAGGTCCCTATACTACTAGTATAGTCCCTTATTGTTGTTAGTGTAACCCCCTTATTGTTATTATTGTACCCTTGTAACCCCCATTTTGTTATTATTGTGCCCTTAAATTATTATTGTTGGGTCGGCTAGGATTACATTGTGGCCCACTAGGATTACATTATGGCCCCATGGACTCCTATATATAGAAAGGAGGTTTTGTAAATTGTATTATCCAATAATTGTTCATTTATGTAATGTATTGGAGGTTTCCCCCTCGAAGTGGCTTATTTCTAAGGCATTGATATCTCTTTTCTTCTATTTTTGGAGCTGGTTACACGACATGGGTGCAGGACCGTTCATCATGAAAACCTGAGAGCCAAATGCGGTGGAGGACTGGGGTTTCTCCACCATCTGAGTTTTTTGTGATGGGAATGGTTCTTCAAGAAAAGCTGGAGTGCCTTGAGTGCCTTTGATAAATCGACTCGCCTCGTCCCATCGTGGACAGTCTTTGGTGTAATTTTCATCGTCACAAATCAGACAAGGGTACTTTGATTTGCGTTTCAAACCATCATCAGTACTAGGTTTCAGAGAATCCTCTTTGGGGCATCAACTTTGGCCTTACCTTTACCCTTTTTCTTACCCCTTGAAGGTTTATCCACCAGATTGGACTGGACAACATTAACTTCTGCGGTCTTACCAGGATTTGAAGGTGGCTAAGAAGAAGTATTAGTGGAAGAAGTAGATTTTTGCTTCATAGGATCTGGATAAGAATTACGAGAAGTCTGAGACACATAACCAATGATACCATCAACATATGGTGTCGCTGGTGCTTTGGTAGTCCCATGTCGTGGAGCATCAGGCAAGAGTTCATAAAACGTGCCAGATTGAGAGTACACGAGATCAAAGTGTTGGGCACGAGCGATGGCTTTTTCCTCAGTAACACATGCCCCCATAGCAATGTCCTTAGCAATCTGACCAATGAAAGAGGTAGTGAACCAATCAGTAAAAATTTGATTAGGAATCTCACACTTGATCAAATGATGATGCCACCTCCATTCATGAATATGGTTGGAGATATGAGTAGCCCGATCTTGTTTCAAGGATGTGAGCAAGTGTGTCCTAGTTTCATAACGAATTGGTAACTGAAAGTGCATGAGAAATACCATGGAAAGAGAGTTGAAATCTTGAAATATGCCACGAGAGAGTTCAATGTACCACTTGGCAGTAGCACCAGTGAGAGTCCTTTGGAAAATACGTAGTAGAATTGTGTCGTCAACCAAAGAGTTAGAGGAGCACCAAAGATGGTATGTCATAACATGCACTTGGGGGTCTTCTCCGGACTTGCCTTCAAATTTTTGACAATCGCCAGGGATTTTAGTCGGAACTGGAGGCCAATATGGATTATAAAGGAGAGTATCATTTGTCAACTTCAACACATCAGTCAATTCTAGTGTAGCAAGAAAGGGAAATTGCAGATTAAAAGGCATTGCAGACCTTTGATAAAGACCAGTATTGGGATTCCAACCAGGTTGGGAAAAGTTCTGACCCCATATGTTTTTTCCTGGAGGATTTTGTCCATAGGGGTTATAATTCTGATAATTCTACCCACACACCGGTTGAGGACCATCATATTGATTCTGAGTGAACCACTAAGGCCCTATCTGAACAACATATGGATTTTTTTGTGGAATGTAAGTAGTGCCTTGGGGCGGACCTTGTACCATCTGAGATTGACCTTGAGGAACAAAAGGTGGGCCTTGAGGTTGCACGGGTTGCCCCTTGGGTGCAGGTTGACCCGGATGCTGTGGTTGAACAGGTTGTCCCTAGGGTGCAGGTTGGCCTGGATGTTGGGGTTGGACAGGATGTCCCTGAGGTACAGGTTGGCCTGGATGTTGAGATCCACCAGGATGTCCCTAAGGAATAGGTTGGCTTGATGGTTGAGATGAGCCAGGTTGCCCCTGAAGACCAGGTTGGCCCGACTGAGCAGTAGAGGGTTAACCTTGCTGTACAAAAGTTGGGCCTTGCTGAACGTAAGGCTAGTTCTATTACACAAAATTTTGTCCTTGAGATGGATAGGTTTTCCCCTGGGGAACGTAAAACACTCAATGTTGAACATGAGGTTGACCAGCAGGACCATAGGGTTGTCCCTATTGGACCGAAGGTTGTCCCTAAAAGGGCTCTCCTTGTGGACCATAGGGTTGTCCCTGTAGGTATGTAAATTGGTTGGGGTAAACTGACATTTTAGGTGTTTGAACATACAATGGACCACTGTGTGGAATGGGCCCATGGTAATAGATGTGAGTTCCATGCTCATCATAGTATTGTGGTTGATCAATGGGAGATGGCATCTGCTAAGAACCCTGGGGGAAGTAATGTTGTTGCTGAATGGCCATCATATACTGGTCGTATGTGAAACCTTTAGGAATCGGATTAGAGGCAACATGCACACTACCTGCAGGTTGATGGACTCCTGATACGTGAGGCTGTGATCCACTCACGGCGGGCCCAACGGGTATCATGGAAGCAATGGGAGTCATCCCATGAACAATATAAGATGGTGGTAATGACAGAATCACACTAACAGACAGATCAAATGAAGCCACACAAATTGTGGGCTTGGTTGGGAAAAACGTAACAATCGTCGACATGATGGGAGTCGAGGGGGATGGACCCGATAAAATTGACACCTCTGAGGGAGCCGATGTACTTGACCATATTGGATTCTGATACAAAGATGTAGCACCAAAAATCATCTGACTCAATGAACGATAACCAGCCGAGAGAGTGGAAGGCTTTGAGGAAGGTTGACCTAAAACATAAGGAAAATTCTCTGCAGGGAACAAATATTCTCCAGTAGAAACATAAGTCGCTTCACTACTAATGGGAATCGTAGCATCCATTTTGGATGAAGACATGTTGTCAGCGAAAAGATGACGAGAAGTGGCAAGTAAAGCATGTGTTAATGGCGATTCAAGAGGTTCTGAGGCGAGCGGTTCTGAGGCTAAAGGAGGATCTTCTTATTCCCTAAAATGAGCCCAAACATCTAGAGTTTTCCAATTAATATAAAATGGTTCCTCAAGAGGAGATCGAGTAGCAAGAGGTTGAACACTCGAAATAATAGAATTCCAATAACCTAAATTCCTAGTAGACCGAGATCTCTCTCAAGAAACTTCAGGAGAAGAGTCTTCACTACGAGGTAATGAAGGGGATGACGAAACTGGTGGTTCTGCCACTGTGACTTTCTCTCGAAAATAGGAGAGAAAAGAGATGATCAATTCGGGGCTTCAAGACCAATCACTAAGGAATTACTTATGAATAAGCCAAGAAAATAACTTTGATGGGCATGTGATCATAGGTAATCAATTTTATGACACTAAAACAAAACTCTACCTTTTCATATTTTAAGACTCTAGTGACTCTAGTTTCTTTCAGGTTAGAGAAGCTTGAAAGGACAAGTGCTCGATGATATTTTCAATTTTAGGGAGTCACGGAAAAATCAAAATGACTACTCAAGAAATCTAAGCAAGAGGGTGTACCAAGATCCCATGAACTACAATATACACCTTAGTGATCAAATGAATGAGAAATGACCAAGGACTTAACATATGTGGAGGCAGTCTCCCTGAATGCTGTGTTTGGTGTATCACAGTTACAGGGTGGCAGATTCAGCTTCTTATGGATAAAGGATTGCAACCTATGAGGGTCTCCCATTATATACTCGATGGTAAGAGGAGCACAAGTTCGTGCTAGCGCTGTCTAATGCCAGATGGTGAACAACAGCTACTAGGCTTAACAACACCGGAACACTTCACTAGCCTAGACCTCTAAATATGAGCGTTAAGTTTCAATTATTCCTTAGGTTGATTGAGTTCATTTTAAATTTGATCTTGATATTATGTTTCAGTTTTAGGGCCTTACTGAATGTAATCTCGAATCTCTAATGCAGAACTACATGCGAAAGAAAATCATTCCAATTCGATGAATAGCTAGCTAAGAGAGATTTAGAAATTCACAATGAAGCAGAAAGCAATAAAAATGCAAGAAGAACTTTTCCTAATGCTCCTAAGACAACCAAAGAAGAAAACGAAAGGTTCATATCTTGTTATTCACTTTTTATGAGAAAGCTACTAATGCAAAAGAATTCTTTTCATTTTCAAATAGAGAGAAAGAATGCAAATTTTGTTCTTTTAGATGAATGAGAAGAAATAATGCACTGTTACACTAAAAAGACAAAACAAATACTAGTTTTGAGCCACTCAAACAAAATTATCAAAGACAAAGAGACCAATCCAATGCGAATGTAAAACACACTCAAAACATAAACACATTTCGTCAAGAAAAATAAAGGACTTTCAAACCGACTTAGTGAGCAATGTAATCTATGCTCAAGGTGACAGATGGAAGGTCAAACTAACACCAAGATGACATTTCAACAGCCCAACAACACGTAGAATCAAAATAAAAGATCGAAAAATCAGTCAACAAGATGAAAAGATGAAAGACTAGACTGACTAATACTCAACTCAGAAGCTTAGTGAGGAGGTGGTGGAACAAGCAACATAAGACACCTAGAAACCCTAGGATGATGGACCACACTGATCAGATGAGGGACAAACAACTGAAAGGAATGAGATAGGAAAGTCAAATTAATTCAAGTGGACTAATTCATGAGGGAAAAACCAATCTAGAGGCAAGATCATACTGGAAAAAATCAAGCAGAAGGCCCAAATCCAAACCTATAGGATTCGGCGCGACTGTTCAGCTGTAATCCACATTGAATAGGGTAAATCACACCTGTAAAATAGGCAAAACGCACCAATCAGCGTGACTTTTAAGGAAACAGAAGCACTAAGCGAGAAAACTCTATAAAGAAAAAAATCAGTTGAAGAAAATCGAGGCTTAACACTCTGAGAACATGTATGATGGCTGGAAACAATCAAATAAGAAAAAAAAAGCAGAAAAGAGGCAATACGACCAAAGTCGGACAGACAAGAAAAACACTAGACGAACAATGAGAGACGAAAAACAAATTGATCCCCAGTATGGTCACCAACTTGTTGAGTAGGAAAATCCCCTTGGTGGACAGAGGCAACCCCTCTAGCTCTAGGGTGGGTCTAGCAACAAGGGAACATGCTAGACTTTTGGACTCCTAGCTTATAAATGAAATATGAACTGGAATAGATACCCTACCTCGGTCCAATGCTTTGTCTTGGCTTGCAGCAACGATCCTCCAACCTTTGTCTTCACACGTCATGATCTATCAGTGGTGATATTCATGTACATGCACAAAGATCAGGTGAACGATGATAGCATACGAGAATATACCTTAATTTATAGCTATTCGATTGGTCAAGGAGAATCAAACATTTTGCATATAATTAAACAGAAAAGTGGAACCAAAAAACCAGTCATGTATTATTGATAGAGAAAATAATTTTACAACCTTAATGCCTGGACATTGCAGATCTCCTTCAGCGGGTTCAGTCAGGCGCATCTCAAGGATTCGTTTGGGATCATATTCGATGAGGAAGTGGGCCTAAACTCTCTCTCAACAATGGATTCCTCTCTGCCTTATTCTACACACTAGCTATAGTAATGATTGTTCAGCTAGTTGAATCAATGTGAGAAAGAAGTATTTATAGGAGAGGAGGAGGTGGTTTGGGATCTCTCATAAGGTGGAGGAGAGGTCTATCCCTTTGGGAAGTTGCACAATTGTAGGAAACAAGAAGCCAAAGGGAGGACTTCGATGTTATTCAGTTGAAAAAACCATGATGACTCCGCTCACGAAGTTGTTAAGCAGGAAACTTTGTTTCTATTTTAAAAAACTTTCCAAAAATAGCTCGGCACAGGTACCCTTCTAAGACAGAGTGCTGGGGCTCAGTGTTAATTTCTCCATGGGCACAAGGCCATAACTGCCTACCAGCGCCGACCCAAAATCACATGTTTTTGAAGCTTTGCTTGAGGAATGATCAACATAGGAAAATTTCTTGACATGCCAAGGGATGCAATGACACTTATAGCAAGGTATGACAATACACAGAAGTCACTGAAATGGTCCTTCAATGTTCGGGATGGGGATTGCAAGGATAGTGACAAAATATTGTGTAAAACATCCAAGCTTTTTTTGGTTTTGTGATCTTGGGACCAGTTTAGGTGAGATCACGATAACTTGAGGGTGGAGGTGCTTTAACCTCTAGAGTCCCTAGTTAGTTATGTCTTGGTTTATCCCATGATATCTTTTCTTGCAATATGGCACGGGGGTGATTGGTTGAAAGAAATATTTGGTTCAATCCAATCTATGGTCAAGTGGTACGTGGAAGTCCCTGACTTCATTGGATTTTTAATATGTAACAATGTGTTATTTTCCTAATGTGATGAATGAACATATGTACTTGTTATTATGTTGATTTCATGACATATTTTTCATGGTTTCTATTATGGTTATATGTTGGTTATATGATGTGTTCTAGCTATGGATCTTGTTCATGATTTGATAAGTTAATAAATGGTTAATGAATGCATGGGCTAACAAGTGTTGTTGTAGTTAACTTGAGAGGGCATTGATTCTTCTTATTGATTCTCAGATGAATTTCAAACTCTTATGACCAAATATGAATTCGTGACATGTAGCTTTTATGTTTACCATATGTTTGACAAAATGTTTGTCATGGATTAGGCATGGCTAAGTCAAGTTCTTGTTAAATTTCTAAATGGTTAGCATTATTAGCATCTTTTTTATGCTTCTGGAATGTGATAGGAAATTCTAGGTTATGGTTATAAGGCTAGCCTAGAAAAGTGGCTTAGATCTTAGAATTGTTGGCACCGAACTAGAGTTTTGGGGTCATAACTACATGGAAACAAGTCTGTGAGTGAGGTTATAGCTTTCCAATTACATGCATGAAATTTCAAGGGTGTGGTTACAGAGCTAGGTTAAAGAAAAAGGGTTTTCACTCAGGGATTGTTCACTTGGGGTGGATATATGGCTCTTGAGTGGTTTTTGGTCCCTAAGGGATGTCAGATAGGTTTTTAGTTTATAGGCCCCAATTCCATCATGGGAACTTGTAGGTCTGATCATGTCATAGTGAGAATCAACTCATGTTTACCCTATAGGGCTGTAAAAGTGGGTAAATGTGGGGTGGGGCATTACACATTTCCTCCCCATATGTAATTTAATTTATAAAACAATATCATTTAAAATGCATATGTAAAATATAATAATAAAGTCAAAAGAAACTAAAAGCCATAAAATGGATATTAAAGTGATCAGAAACCCATAATCATCTTTAACAATAGACAACCCCTATCATAAGAAAATCGCAATGACAATTGTAGTAGGGAAATTACAATGATTCGGAACTGAAATTTCATTGTTAATATTGATTACATCTTCATTCATGTTGTTCTTTTTTTTGGTGGATTCTCCAAAAAGAAAATTCCTTGGGAAATAAATAGGTTGAAAACCTCGCAGCACATATCCTTTTTTTTTCTTTTTAGAAATTCGAAAAAAACCCAAAAATTTCCCTACCTTTTGTAACTAAATTTCATTTGGAAGCCTCCAAATTATGGTATGTAATTCCTCTTAAACCATGCCAGGTACCCTTCTGTGGCACCTGTTAGTGTCAGTCTTGTCATACTTCCATCAGTGATCAAACTTACTCTTTTTCATTTGCATATTAGGAGTCCCATACCATAAATTTTCATCATTCAATTAGGTCATGAATTCATTGATGGTAGTGGTATCTCATCAGTTTTCCCTCATGTTAAACTTAATGATTCTCCTCTCTATGGTCTTCAGTCATGATTCACTTTCACTCCCCATTCATATTATTAGGTCATAGGGTTGGTCTCATTAGGTCCTAGGGTCTCATCATAGTCAAATTAATAAGTCAAGTGTCAATAAATATCAGCAAGGTCATGAGGAGGTCAAATAAACTTAAAGGCACAGTATCTGGAGAGATCAAAGAATTTTTCTATTGAGCTTGATGTAATTTTCACCTCAAAACCATGTTTTGAGGTGAAAAGCATGGTACTTTTTATTTATTATTATTCCTTATGTACTTTTATGTCTACTTATGTAATAAGTTGAAATTCAGAAGCCGCCATCTCCACAAAGCCACCACTCTACCTTTCAGAGGTTTTTTCCACAAAATTTTTAGTGTAAAATCATGTTCTAAGTATTACCATCAGAAAGAGCCCGGAAAGAGCTTTCCAACGGTATATTATACCCTCAAAACTGACTCCTAGATTGAAAAATATGCCTAAGTGAACAAAGGTCCTCAATAGCCTAACTTTACCCCTTTTCTCATTTGTCCCTTGGACTTTATTTCATATAATTTTGAAGTTTTTTATTATAAAACCCTTTCCCTCCAATCTGATTGCAACTCCTTTTCTTCTGATCCGATCACATCATCGCAATCACATACTCTCGATTGACCCACCTCTGACTGACTATCTCCGATACGATTAAGTCCCTTCGATCCGATCATATCAAGACCGTTGATATTTTCAACGATCCGACTACCAATATGTAATCGCATCGCCTGATTGCATCGCAGCTTCACAGTGTCCCCGCACCCATAATTCTTCCGATGCGATTGAATCCCGACGCGCTCCCCCGATTGCATCTCCACCGTCAATCCGCCCTTCCGATCGGACGGCTCATAAGCCCTCGCACCATTGCAATCGGCATCTCTCACAGTTCAACTCCCGTCCCACTCCTCCGCCAATTTGTGATTGCGATTGGCCTGGGTCCCACCATAAACCCTTCCACCTTTTCCAAACAAAAATGGTTTTTTCCTTTGTATTCGATTATTATAATTTCATAAGTTGTTTCTTCGCAAAGTCTGAATCACATCACACTATTCCAAGTCTTCGCCTATCCCTTAAAACGCCTCCTCATTTCCTCCGACGTGATTAATCACCAATCTCAATCAGCAATTTCCACAGTCCTTTGCTTTCACCCCACTCCCATTCTGATTCCCGATTGTGATTGCGATCTACTCCCCCGGTCCCACCATAAACCCTTCACCTTTTCAATGAAAAATTGGTTTTCCTTTGTAAAAGCGCAAAGTTTATTTTAATTTGTTTTCAAAAGGATTTACCCCATTACTCCTTTGGCTTATCCTTTTACCCCTATTACACTTATTCCAATTGCATCGCAAGTTTCATTGCCTCATTCCAATGTGCCCACTCCTCTCCCACTACCATTCCCTATTGCGATTGCAATTATCCCATGCGACTCCCCCTATACACTATCGCATCGCAAACTCCAATCGTATTCACTCCATTATGTGATACAACCCCTCTCCTCTTCTAATTGCGATTTGCGATCACATATGGGCCCACCATCCTTTACTTTTCCCTTTTTCACCCAGAAAGAGGATTTTTCTTCATTTAAATAACAAATATAGTTTTTCATCATTTTTAAAGGCATTTTCTTCGACAATTGGTCTTTCTTCAAAGGATAAAAGGTCGTGAACTAATTATGAAACAGAGGCACGACAGCAATGATAAAAAAGGAAGAATGGTTTCAAATTTTTTCTTTCTTTTCCTCTGTTTGAGCAACAGTAAACCTTCCAGATGTTCAAAAATGTATTGTTTCCCCTTTTTTTCAGGGGCATACTGTTGGTCTTTTTCCTATGTTCAGATTTTTGTTGCTGAGCTGGTGAAATAGCTCCTTCTTCTATGGATCTACTCCCCTCAAATTTTGTATATTTAATGTAATTCTTCATCATTGTAAAATGGGGAATAAAGTGTGGAATAAGTTGGAAATCATTGAGGACGCTCTGCGCTCCATTTGTAACAGTTTGACAGGGAATTAATAAAGATATGCAGCTCTTATTTGTGGGATCCCTGTGGTACGGATTTTAGCATTGTTTTTTCCTTTGTGTTCATCCTTTAATTGTTATGTTTTCCATTCATTTCATTCACATTTCTGGTTGAATTCTTCCAAGATAGATAGGTATAATCCATTGTATAATGCTCTTCCTTGGGAAATCATTCAAAATTCTATGTTTTCTACTGTTTGAAAGGGATCCATCTCTTATGCCCTTTTCAGCTCCTCACCAGTCTTAATCATCTCATCATTATTTAAACTAAATTGTTAAAATCCCTACCTACCTTGCCCCATGAAATACCCTGTATCTCTGATTTAACTCCCCAGATTCAAACTGCCCCATCTGCTCCATACAACCCTGAAAATTTATAAAAAGAATTTCCTATTATTAAACCTAGCCTAAAATCAGTTTATTGTTATACTTCATTGAATATTTTTCCTGGAGAGAGCCCTCTCCTGACCTTGTAGGGCTAGCTACAAGGCTGAGCATGGTTTGAGGTTACCCTGATTTTCCTTCTTTCAGCCTAAGGTTCAAATTAGCTGCTAACAACACCTTCTCTCCATTTTAGGGTAAGTTTTCACCAGTTCCACCAATGCGACCTTCGTGAAACAGTTGGTGGGAAACTTGTAAAACTCTCAATATGCCACCAAAATTTGGCCCAATGTTGAAAACTAGGCTCTGATACCACTCGATATTGTCCCCAACCTCACGCCAACAACACTACGCAACCATAACAAAAGAAATAATCTATTTTCCATAAGTTACCATGTGCATAAAAAATTATAATTAACTAATCATTGAAGTACCATCTAGCACACACATATATTTTACATTGCACACAACAAATATCACATACCATAATGAAAACATAAGGCACCTATCTGAGCACACATATTAGCATGATTACACAGTTGAGAAATTTATAAAATTATGTGAAACCCTAGCTAGGGTTACAATCTCTACCCCACAAATTATAAGGTTTATCACACACATATGGAGGTGAGATACACAAATACCAAAACTTCCCATCTTAGGGTTTACCATCAGAGCGTATAAAAACATATGAAGACACCCATAAATCATTTTAGGGCACGTAACACACAACATTCATAAAAAAATATAAAATATACACAACGAAATTACCAAATAATAATAGACAGCTAAGCACGAAACCCTAGAATTAGGATTTCTCTCTATTTTAGCTCAACACTATCAAACATAAACAAAAAAACTGATACAGGTAAATATGAGGCACTTATATATATATAAAAGGTTGACTAGTTATGGGATCTCCACGTTCCACCCAACCACACACTTGGTGGTTCATAAGCTCAACCACTGAGCCACCCTCAATATGGGACAATAACTCCAAAGAAAATGGTAACCGAAAATATCCACACATCCATGACCAAGGGCCCAACCCAATGATCACGCTGCTCCAAGGCTCCAGGCACCTTCTAGACTATTTTCCAAGGTGCCAACCCAACAACAATGACACTCTAGGGCTCCAGGTACTATCTAGGCCATAAACTGACATTAATTTCCCAATAAAACTCCATCATCACCAATCCATAAGCATGGTCATCACACCCTTATAGCACCAAGCTCCCAAAGACAACATAGGGGCTCACATCATAATGGGATGCATCCATATGGAAAATTTAACTTAATAACCAAAACTCATCCAATATAGAGTCCAACCCCAGGACTCACTCACCATTAGGAAGTCTTAGAGTCCACCGCATAACTCATTAACTAATTCCCCCTCTAACCATCCCTTGGATCAATGGATGAATTTGTAGGAAAACATAACATTTTATAACTACATCGCCCTAAATAGCCAAGTGGCAATCACTTGAGCCCCATGGGCCCTAGGGATCACTTTTCACCAAAAGAACACTATCATTCATGTTTTTCTAAAGTTCCACCCCTCAAACTCATTTTGTGGAGTGGTCTTTGTAGCTAGCCTTATTTTTATTTTTATTATAATATTTTATTACATTAATGACACATCATGCTCTAAGGCCTCACAACCTTTCCAGGCTTATAAATAATTGGGCACATTGGCCCCAAAATATATTTAACTTCATTACATGGACACATTGGCCTCAAAATATCATTCCAACTCACAAGCCTAAATAATAATATTTAATGAAATTATGAATGGCGAGGGTATTACAATCCTTATTTCATTGATTCTTTTGACATTTTTTGGAGCGGGGTCCCCTGGGATACACTTTTTGGTATCTTTTAATTGGTCCAAGGTGGCATTAGGGTTTGCTTGAACATACCTAATGTAACAATCTAATGCGCGATCTTGGAAAGTAGTGGCTAGTTGTGCTTTCCTAATATCATTATTATTAACCTACTGAGTGTGCCATACGGCCTCAGTCACAAACCAAAAGTTCTAAGTATGTTTGTTTCCAGTGCCTCTGAAATTAGATAACTTCATTGATGCGACCATATATGCTTCTAGGGAAGTTGGAGGTGGCCCGTGGAGATGGACTGCGCAGTGGAGTGGGTGTTTTGTGATATGCATGTAGAAGTGGAGTGGATGGGGTTGGAAAAAGACTCAATGGTTACTGGTTTGATGAACCTTCTTCTTCAGAGTCACTAGAGCTACTAACTTTTGGTTCACCTTCACTATCAGATCTAGGCTTTAGAGGGCTATAAATAATTTTTTCTAGATCTTCACAGTAAACTTTTCCACTGCGCGTAGTTGGGCCCCTTTGAGGCATTCAAGAAATATGTTCACACACATAGCCATGTTCACATAATAGAATTTTCAAAAACAACTTCAAAGAATGCAGGAACTTACCTCTAGGACCTTTGAAAAACCTCCTTTCTGCTTTTGAATAGGATACAAATTGATCAATTGCAAATTCAGTCAGAAATCCTCCCAAGAGGCGATCAATCCAATGATCTATTGTGCGGGTGATCTTATTGTCAGAAATCCTCCCAAGAGGCATTCCTTTACATGAGGGAAATATTCCTCCTGTTGAAAATTCCCTGAGAAGAACTGTAAAAACCCTTGTTTTTGCCTCAGTGCAAGTAGCCAGTTACACTCCCGCGCAGAGTTGGAAAATTAACATTGAGCCTACGCTAGTTGACGCTCTGTCCCAGTTAAGTGCCCGTGCCAAGTTGTTTATGGAATGTTTTTTAAAAATAGAGCTAGAGGTTCCTTTCCAACAACCTCGAGGATGAGTCATTGGGAGTGGTTGAACTGAGAAACCATAGACTCCTTCCTTTAGTTAATGGTTTCCACCTCCCTTGGAACTCTCCTAAAGGATAGGCCTCCCTCCCACCTTTGTAGTGATCCCAACCTCCTCCTTTTTCTTTATAAAAGAATCTATCTCTCTTTGCATCAACTAGATGAACTTGGAGAATTAATACTATAGCTGAATAACCGAGCATAGATTGAAGAGTTGCATTGTGAAAGAGATTGAGCAAGGAGGAACTACGTTGAGACAACTTTATTCCATGCCCTCATCCCGTCCGAATCCATTAACAAGTACTGAGACGCGCTTCGGCTGAACCTCGCTGGAGGAGACTGTGGTGTCAAAGCATTGGTTGTACCTCTTCCTTCTACTTATATATATACATGAATAGCATTTGGGTTCCTGTTTTGTGTTATATTTGTTTGATTTAATGCAACATGCCTATCCCTCTTTGACTGGTTAGTAATTTCAAATGAAATTATTATATTGTATGCTTCTCTTGTGTACTGTGTTATGTGCAGGTATCTGAGCGTGACTGTGAGCAGATTGTGACTTGCCAAGACAAGAGCGAGAGGTCACCACCAATGCAACTGCAACAACGACATTGGACCCCAGGTAGGTCAATCTACCATGTACTCTTTCATTCTGTAGTTAGGAACCTACATTCTAGCATGTCTCTTTGTTTCTAGACCCACTCTAGGGTTAAAGGGATTGTATCTGTCCGCAGAGAGGATTTACCTGCTTAAAAAATTGGCGACTCCATTGGGGATCAATGTGAGTTTGTTGTCTTAGCTTGTTGTGTTAGTTTTCGGATGATTAGTTTGCTTGTTTGTCTTTTTTTTGTTTTTCAGCTTGCTTGCCATCCTCTGTTCAGCTCAAGAGTGTCAGGATTGACCTCTGCTCATTGGATTTACCCTTTTTCTATAGTCATCTAGCTTGTCGCTCTTTTCATTTGAATAGTCATGCCAATTGGTGCAAGTTGCTCTTGGTGCAGTCGCGCCAACCCCTGTTGGCGCTGAATACAGCCTCACAGTCGCGCCCATCCCTGTAGATTTAGGTTTACCTTTGTTTGATGATTTTTTGGTCATTTTTCTTGCCTCTGGGTTTATTTATTGTGTGTAATTAAAACCTTTGAGATTTTTTTTACTACTGTAGACTTTATTTTCTCAATCGTTTGTCCATCTTCCTGTCAGTGCAGTTTAAGGCCGTAGGGTTTCTACATGTCTTTTTGCACTGAGCCTTCTGCTTGAAGATCAAGCCTCTTTGATTGTCGTCTGTCTCGTTTTGGGTCGATTTATGCTGAGTTTTCTTGATCCTTTTTTAGTGTTTATTTTGGTTGAATGGTATTTTCGTTTTATCAATTGATCCTTCCCCTTATTGCTCCAAGAATCGATTAAATTGCTTGTGTTGGGTTGTTGAGGAAAACTCTTTCTTTTTTATTGAAAGATTGCAGCATTCGTTTGAGTGTTCTTCTGTGTTTGTTTAGTGTATGATTGAGTCATTCAATTCCAATTCCTACATTCACATACTCAATCTCATGCTTATTTTTCATTTGGATTAGTGCATTGTGTGCCTTGTTTCATATGAAAATTTCAAAAAAATATGTTTTTCATTCTTTCTTTGCATTGAAGTTGAAAGGTTCTTTTGCATAACTAGAATTTGTTAAATCTAGGAAAAAGTTTCATTTTCGATTGATTGGGTTAGCATTAGAAGTTTTTATTCGTATACTTTCTTTGCTTGTTATTGTTTGAAATATTTCTATCCTTCTCATAACTAGCATTCATCGAATTGAAAATGATGTTCATTTGCATATAGTTTGCATCTAGGAATTTGAGCTCCAAATTCGATAGGGCCTTAAAATTGAAACATAATCCAAGATCAAATGTTAAAATTAATTCAATGAACCTAAGGCAAAATTGGAACCTAACGCAACATTTCTAGTGGTCTACGCGAAAGACGTGTTCCGGCATCTTACGGCGTCTTAAAACCTAGTAGTTGTCATTCGCCTTTTGGCTTTAGATAGCGCTATTATGGACTTGTGCTCCCCGTACCATCGCATATATAAAGGGAGACCCCTCTAGGTTGCAATCCTTTATCCATAGGAAGCTGAGTCTGCTGCCTTGTGACCATGATACACCGAACACAAAATTCAAGGAGACTACCTACACGTATGTCAAGTCCTTGGTCATTTCTCTTTCATTTGATCACCAAGGTGTATATGGCAGTTCACGGAAACCTAGGCCACCCTCTTGCTTAGAATATTTGAGTAGTCATTTCGATCTTTTCGTGACTCTTTAAAAAGATAAGAGATCGTCGAGCACTTGTCCTTTCACACTCGTTTCAAATTGAAAGTGACTAGAGTCATATTTTTCCTGTTTCTTGACTCTTAAAAAATGAAACAACGAATTTTGGTTTCAGTGTCATAAAATAAATCACCTACGATTACACAGCTGTTAAAAGTTTTGTTACTTGGCCTGTTCTTGTTTTCCTTAGTTTTGATCTTGGAGCTTTCAATTGGTTTTCTCTTTTCCTTCTTGTTTTGATATAGGGTCAAAGTGGTAGAACGTCCAGTTTCATCGTCCTCACTGCCTCCTAGTGGTGGTTCTTTTCCAGACGTTTCTTTTGAAACCCCTCAGTCCACTAGGTCTACTGAGTTTTCGTAGCCTATTCTCCTATCTGTCCAACCTCTTGCTACTCGATCTCCGCTTGACGAGCTAGTTGAGTTCAATTTGCCTCCTTCAAGAGCTTGGTCTAGTTTTGTAGAAGAAGGAGAATTTCCTCCTCTTACGTCGGGAACACCTTTTATTTCTACTACGATACCTCCTGGTCCCTATAGTATTTTCAAAGATCTTACGGTAGAGTCAGATATGGATTCCTCGTGTCCAGTTGGTAGTGAAAAAATGCCTGTTTCCTCAAGAGAATATCATCTTTTTCCCAAAGATCTCCCCTGTGTCTCTATCCAATCTTCTCCACCATCAATGTCACTACCGCTCGGATATAGGTCATTGAGTCAGATTATGTCTGGTATTGCTTCCATAGCACAATATAGCATAGTAACTCCTCCTCGGAGTTCGGTCCTCCCTTCATTAGGATTGTCACCTTCGGCATCAGATCCGTCAGTTACTGTTACGTCTATCCCAGTACAACCTACTGTCTGTGTGGCTTCATCTACATCGGTTGTTACATCTCAGTCATCTAGATATTTTCACATTCACAGGTCCATTGTTCTCAATCCCACGTGGCCTGTTAATCCCGGCTCAGGTAGATCACAACCCTGCGCCATAGAAACCCCGCTTGCTTCTTCCACGCCTACAGTTTCTACCTATATGTTTGACGAGAAGATGTTAGATATTCACCGACGTTATGCTCCCTCCAATTAGGCCATGCCTTCTTCTAGTGTTGTTCCCACTACCCCAGCGATTCCTAGTAGCCTTAATTTTGAAGACTATCTGTTGGTCGTTCACTAGCAGAGCTCTCAGGGTTCTCAGAATCCTCTTTTTCATCATTATGATGTTGTTGGTAACCTTTTTTATTCATTTCCACCTCATTATGATGAGTGTGGTTATCCTGTTAGTTTGCCTCCCATTGATCCTCATCAGTCCAGTATTCATCAAGGACCTTTGTTACAAGGAAAACCCTTACAGGAACAACCTTTAGCCCAGCAGGGACAACCCTCTAGTCCTCAAGGCCAACCTTCTAGTCCACAAGGTCAACCTTTGGTCCAACAAGGACAACCTTCTAGTTTATTTAGTCAACCTTTGAATCAACCAGGTCCATCCTCTGGTCCTGGGGGGGAAATCTATCCACCACAGGGACAACCTGTTGCCCCTCAATTGTAGCAACACGTTCAGTATGGCCCCAACTTTGTGCAACCAGGACAACCCTACGGTCCTGCTCCAGGTCAACCTAGTTATCAGGGACAACCTGGTCCATCGCAACCATCTAGCCAACCTTTCCCACAAGGGCAACCCGATGGTCCTCAATATATGATTCAACAATCGGTTCAACCAGCTCAACAATTGTTTCAACCTACCCACCAGCAGATTCCTTTGGTTCCGTAGCTGGTTCTACCTATTTACCTTATTTAGCCAGGTCTAGTTGCTCAGCAGCCTGCTCAACCTGCTCCACAAAGTCATCCTGCTTAACCGAAAGGCATTTATTACCCTCAAAGTCAATATCAACTGGTATATAATGCGCCCCATGATTTTTACCTTGCAAATCAACCTCAAAGCCATGGTTAAATTTCGCAAAAAAATCCATACATTTCTCAACCAGGGCCTTAATGGTCTCCTTAGACTCAATATTCAGGTCCTCAACCCTAGTATCAATAGACTTATCCTGCTTCCAACCCTTATGGTCATAATCCTTTGGGACAGAATATCTGGGGGAAAAATTTCTCTCGAACTGGGTGGAATGTGAACACGGGTCCTTATTAGAGACCCCCCATGACTTTCAATCCTCAATTACCATTTCTTGCCATGTTCGAATTACCAGATGTGTCGAAGTTAACAAATGATCCTATTCTCCACAACCCATATTAGCCTCCAGTTCCGACCAATATTCTTGTTGATTGTCCTAAATTCGAGGGCAAGCTTGGAGAAGACCCCCAAGCACATGTTATGACTTACCACTTGTGGTGTTCTTCTAACTCTTGGGTTGATGATTCTATTCGGCTCCGTCTTTTCCAGCGAAATCTTACTGGTGTCGCTGCAAAGTGGTACATTGAGTTGTCTTGTGGATTTTTTCAAGATTTCAATTCCTTAGCCATGGCGTTCCTTACACATTTTCAGTTACTGATCCGCTATGAGACTGGGACGCATCTCCTCACTTCATTGAAACAAGACCGAGCTACTCATATCTCGGATCATATTCATGAGTGGCGGCGTCGTCATCGCATGATCAAATTTGAAATTCCAAATCAGCTTCCGACTCATTGGTTCACTACCTCCTTTGTCAATCAGATTGCAAAAGACATAGCAATGGGGGCATGTGTAACCGAGGAACAAGCCATTACTTACGCCCAGTACCTTGATCTTGTTTACTCTCAGTCTAGTGCATTATATGATATCTTGCCTGATGATACTCAACCTAGAACTTCTAAACCACCAATGACTCCATCCGTCGACGGTATTATTGGTTCTGTATCTCAGAATTCTCAGAATTCTTCTTCATCCAACTTTGGGAAGCAGAAGTCTAATTCTTCTCATATTTTTTCTTCTCAGCCAACCTCGAATTCTGGTAAACCCACAGAGGTGAATGCCGTTCAGGCGAATCCTACGGATAATGCCTTTAAAGGTAAGAAGATGGGTAAAGGTAAGGCCAAATCCGATACCCCGAAACGGGATTCTCCAAAACCTCGTACTATTGATAATTCTCAACGTAAATCGAAGTAACCTTGTTTGATTTGTGATGAAGAGCACTTCACCAAAGACTATCCTCGACAGTTTGAAGTAAGCCGATTGTTCAAAGACACCCAAGGATCTTCGGCCATTCTTAAAGAACCTTTTCCATCTCAGTAGACCCAGATGGTAGAGCAACCTCAGTCCTCTGCCCCATTTAGCTCTCAAGTGTTCATGATGAATGGTTCTGCACCCGTTTCCATTGCCACTCAATCAAAAGATTATTCTGGCTTGCATCAGGTAGCGAGGAAGGAAGTCACTGATGATCCTCATCCTCCACCTGCTTCTAGCCCTCTTGAGATTGAAAGGCCTAGCACCAAATCTGTTGTACGACCACCTTCTAAAGGTGTGCTCCGTAAGTCTTCTTATAATCCTAACGCTCGTGCTACTCAGCATTACAATATTGTTGAGAATTTGGCTCAGGTGTCATCTACTATGTCTACTCTAGAAGTACTTCAGAGTTGTCTCTCTCAACGAAAGGCTTTGTTATATTCTATAGGTGGGGTCGATCCTGTCGATACTAGCCTTCTCATTTTCGATTTAGAGAATTTCGTCCTGCGACTTCCGCACCAAATTGCGCTCATTATCCAAGTTGGTATCAAAGGTTTGAATATACACCGGGTAGTTGTGGACGAGGGTGCATCTACCTATGTCATGTTGTCTACTTGTTGGAAAGCCATTGGCTCTCTAGCTTTCACTTCTTCACCCAATGCCCTTGAAACATTTCATGGAGGGGAATCTAAACCTCTTGGTGTTCTCGCTAGTTTACCAATTACATTAGAAGGGAAGACAGTCAATGTCAAGGTTGAAGTCGTTGATTCTAAACTCAATTATAATCTTCTCCTCGGACGCAATTGGACTCATGCCATGTTGTGCATTCCTTCCACTCTGTTTCGCATTTTGAAATTTCCACACGAAGGAAACATTATTACTGTTGATCAATTATATTTTTTCATTTCTACTTCTGAGAACAACATTTCATATGTGGATAAGATTCCTACTCCCTATGAGAGCATGGGGCCGGGCCTTTTTAAGGACCCTACCCTCATGGGTATTTTTCCCCTTCCACCACCAAATACTGTTCAAGTCAACATGATTTCTGGCACCGATGACCCATGGGTTATCCCTTCGCCTGAACAGATTGATTCCTTTGGAGGTTCGATGCCGTTGAGTTCGACTGAGATTGATTATTTTGGAATCTTAGCAGCTTAGGAATCTCCACCTTCTAATTGTGCTTTGTTGAGCATGTCTTTTGACGTTTATTCTCAATTCCCTTGGCTTGGTGATTCTGATTCACCTGATCCTTTGAAAGAAGTGTTTCCCTCCAATGAGGCCATCATGGAAACCATGTCTCTTGAAGATCTACCATGGGACAATGGTCATCATTGTTCCTCATTTCTGCCAAGTCTCGGGGCTATGTCTACCTGTCTTGAGCAGTTTGCTTCTCAGGTTCCCTCTCCTCTGCTTCAAACACCTATTCAGATACATGAAGTCTTTTTGTAAGGTAACTTGAGAAACATTACATATATGATGCCTATTAAAATTTCCATTAAACCAAGAATCGTCGAGAACATCCATCTTGGGGTCACTTATTCTTTAGATGAAGTAAAACTTTATACTAGCCTTTTCCGTGAGTTTCATGATGTCTTTGCATGGTCCTACGAGGAAATACCCGGCATTGATCCTAGCATTGTGGTACATTAGATTCCTACTTACCCTAGTTCGAAACCTGTTCGTCAGCGTCTTCATCTGGTGCATCCTTGGAAAGATGCTGCCATTAAGGCTGAAGTTGAAAAGATTCTTAACATTGGTTTTATTTATCTAATTCCATTGACAAAATGGGTTTCTAATATTGTTCCTATAGATAAGAAACATGGCACTATTCTTGTTTGTGTTGATTATCGTGATATCAATCGTGCTTGTCCTAAGGATAATTATCCTACTCACTTCATCGATCAAATCATTGACGACTGTGCCGGAAGCGAGAATTTTTCCCTCATGGATGGTTTTTCTGGCTATAATTAGATTAACATTCTCCCGATTGATCAACACAAGACTGCTTTCATCTATCCTTGGAGTACTTTCGTATATAAGAAGCTTTCTTTTGGTTTAAAGAATGTTTGGCCCACATTTCAGCGCACGATGTCTTATGCCTTTCATGATATCCATCACATCATGCAGTCTTATCTAGATGACCTTCCAGCTCATTCGACTAAGCATAAGGATCATCGTGACCATCTTCGTCATATTTTTCTTCGTTGTAGATGCTACAATGTTCAGCTTAATCCACACAAGTGTGTCTTTCACATCAATACCGGTAGACTCTTAGGGTTTATCGTGTCCAAATACATAATTCACCTCGATCCTCTTAAGGTTGAGGCTATTGTCAATCTCCCCTCTCCCTCCTCATTGCATCAGTTGCAAAGTCTACAATGGAAGGCTAATTTTCTACGTTGTTTTATACCTAACTATGCTGAAGTAGGTAAAGGATTCACACAATTGTTGAAGCAGGGTGTCCCTTTCTGTTGGGATGAAATTGCTCAAAAATATTTTGATGTGTTGAACACATTTCTTGTCAATGCTCCTCTACTTCGCCCTCCAAATTATCATCGTGATTTTTTCCTCTATTTAGTTTCCGCTTTCAATACGATTTCCATGGTCTTGGTACAAGATGATGATGAGGGTCACGAGCATGTGATATATTACTTGTCTTGTAACCTTCTCGACCCATAAACGCATTATGCTCATGTCGAGAAGTTAGCATTAGTCGTTGTTCAGGCAGTCCAACATTTTCTTCATTACATTCTTTTACGTACTGTGACTGTGAATTCTGATTACAACCTTATGACCTACATAATGTCTTGAAAATTTCTAGGGGGAAATACTCGAAGTGGATTTTCATCCTCCAAGAGTTTGATTTGGAATTTAGTGCTGCCAAGTCTAAGAAATCATTGGTCTTTGCTGATTTAATTTGTTCTCTCCCTTCTGACTCCGCTCCTTCTCGTTCCGAGGAGTAAATTCTAGACGATTTTCTTTTCTTGATTAGCACCCTCAATCCTTGGTATGGTGATATCATCGTCTATCTCCAGACTTCATCTTTTAGATCTGACTTGATGAAGGATGCCTGTCGACGCATCCGCCATCAGTCGTAACCTTATCGTATAGTTGGAGATACACTCTATCGCATCGGAGTCGATTCCGTACTCCGTCGATGTTTGACTCTCGAGGAGGCTAAGAAAGCCCTGAATGATTGCCACAGTGGCGCCTATGGTGGTCACATGTCTGGTTATGCTACTGCACAAAAAAATTCTTCGTGCTGGTTATTTTGGCCTTCTATTTTCAAAGATTGCATTGCTGCAGTTCGTAAATGCCATGATTGCCAGATTTACCAACGCAATATGCATGCGCCACTAGTTCCTCTTCACCCTGTCATTATATTTGGTCCCTTTGCGAAGTGGGGCATCAATTTTATGACATGTAACCCTCACTCGGTCGGGGGGCATGCCTATATTATCGTAGCCGTGGACTACTTCACCAAATGGGCTGAAGCAATGCCTACACTTTCCGCTGACGATAAAAAAACTGCTCAATTTATATTCAATCACATCATTGTTGGGTTTCGTGTCCCTCAAGCCATTGTTACCAATCATGGTTCTCATTTTCGATGTTATATGGTGGCGGAGTTGACTTCTATGTTGGGTCTGTGTCACGACAGCTCAACGTCATACTACCCTCAGGCTAATGGCCAGGTTGAAGCTATAAACAAAGTTCTTGTCACCATGCTTCAGCGTACGATTGGGATCGACAAATCCAATTAGCATCTCATGTTATTTTCGACTCTTTGGGCGTACCGAACCTTAGTTAAGAACGCAACTGGGTTCACTCCTTTCCAGTTGGTATATGACTTGGAAGCTACTCTTCCGATTGAATGTGAAATACCTTCACTCAAGTTGGCTGTTGAACTGCTACCAAATACTTTGCCAAAAGAAGAGTGTCTCCTTTATTTAGAAAGGATGGATGAAACTCGTCATTGCCCTGCTTTGGTTATCGAGGCACAAAAGAAGTGGGTCAAAGCTCATTTTGACTAGTCAGTTTCCCCTCGTTCCTTCATCGAAGGAGACCTCGTCCTCTTGTATGACCAAGCTCATCACATGCTAGGGGTAGGAAAATTTCAACCCATGTGGCATGGGCCCTACATCGTTAAACGTGTATTGCAGAATGGGGCCTATGATCTCATTTATTATGAAGGTCGTCCCCTTGAACAACCCAGAAATGGGTTGAATCTCAAAAAATATTATGTGTGAGGCATTCATGCATAATTGGTGTACATAAGTGTTATTTCATTTTTTGTACACGTTTTTTTGTTTGGTGTGCTTTGTGATCGTTTTCCTGCTTATTGGGTCTTGCTTATTGTGCAGATGTCAATTACCCCTTATTTTGGTTTTGCGGATGGTGCTTCCTGCAGTACTAGGAATTTGTCTTTAGCAGCTTGGGTAATTTATAATCTTGCTGGTGAGTTGATAGATATGCAAGGTATTTGTCTAGGACGTGCTACAAACAATGTCGTTGAATATAGTGTTGTCATTGAACTATTAACCGAGGCAATCAACCTTGACATACGCGCATTGCTTGTAAATCTAGACTCACAGCTTGTCGTTCTACAACTCAATGGTCATTATTCAATTATAAATCTGCACATTCTGAGATTTTATTTATGTATTAGTTTGTTGGAAAGACATTTTGATTTTATTACATATCAAAATATTCCTAGATGAATGAATGCATTAACTAATACAGTGACTAACATTGTATTAGATATACATTTACGTAATTGGTAAAATCATCATCATATGTAAAAGATCCATGTAGGAAAATAGATGTATATATATATATATATATATCGAATGTTTGCATCAGTGTGCATCATAACTTCAAAAAATATGCGTGTTTCTATTACATCTTGAGATATCACATCTCTCAAAATTTTCAGATAAAACCTAGGTGTCTAATCAGCATGATGCTCATGATAGCATGTCACTGCTCGTACGAGCCACCTCAGCAAGCGGTAAATTCGGCTAGGCACCCCTACGGTATGCCTCTGATAGGCGTGAGGAATGTCATCAAACCTTGCATAGTCTGGGACTCTGCGTGTGATTCCCTCCAAATTGCGCACAATCTTGTCTTCCTCGCCACCCTCACCTTGAGGGTCGAAATTGCGAGGGATTCGTCTCGCTATCAGTGACATGCCTGCGAGTATTTCTGGGCCAACATATGAAAACACATCTATTCAATGTTAGAACATGCATAAGTAAAAAAATCATAATACTAATGAAAATTAAAAAATGAGTCTTACCCAAATCTTCATCCCAATCCCTCTCCCTGCGGGAGTGGGAGATACGGATCATCGATGAAATCTGTGCGGTAAGAGCCGGTCCTCCACGACAATTAGTTGTCGGCGGGGCAATCAAAGAGTCGGTCTCCGAAAATTTGTTGAATGCCCCTACCCTTGGCATCGGTGTTGCATCGGAGCCATCTGTGGTTATCTCGGCGGTGGTGTCGGGACTATGACCTCACATCGCTGAAAAATGGGTAGTCGTTCAAGAAGAACGATAGGATGGATCCATAACCAAATTGTTTTCAATTTGGACTTCTTTCATTTTGTTGGTGGCGCTTCGTGTTTTATTGTCACGACCTGCGCCGGATTGTAGATGGTGGGTGCACGGCGGTCTATAGCAAGAAGAAAGCTAATCTTGCCTCGTGTGGTGCTTTGTCCATGACTTGTGTGATGGTATGTAGCACCACTCGTAATGTAAAATGCAGGTTAGTTTGGATATAAAATTTCCCACTACCGGTCCCCTTCGTTCTCTGGACATACCTGTCTATCACCATAGACATGTTTTTCAATGCGGGCGGGAGGCGATTGGGATTGGTGCTACTCCTCTCATGATAATCTGTGATGAAATACACGTCGAAAACTTCAATCTCAAGTTCTTGATCTGAAGGATGAACTTCTCTTGATCTTCGTCCCATATGCGATCGGATATTGTAATAAATACGGTTGGGCTCGGATACATGGCATTAAGAATAATTTTTTTCAAACCACGAGTTTCGAGCTTGCATGACTCTCTCATTTTCCATGACGACTATCTTCTTCCTTGTGAAAAATTGGTTCATTAGGTCATCATTTTCCTCTTCTTTCCTACAATGCATTCTTTTTTTCAGAGTTGGCATGGTATCCCGAAAGTTTTGTTTCTTAGTGTGGATAATTTCATGTTGGCTTGATCTAACATTTTGGCCCAGAAATTTTCACCATTGATGTGACCTGTTTCTCAAACGAGTCACGCCAGTAGGTAGCACCTAGTGTTAAAAATTGAGCGTTTGAGTGCGACTTCGTGCACGAAACCTGTGCTGTTATTGACGCCTAATTTTGCATTTTTCTTCCCCAAAATTCGAAATTGAAACTTGCGAGATAGTAAGAAATGACTTAAAATGACGAGGTGGATCTCGACTCTTGCAGGTTGTGATTTGGGTGGTTTTTGGATTGTACTATCGTCGCGCGAAGAGATTGCGTAATTGAAATGGGTGGCTATTGCTCCACCAAAGAGGTAAAAAGTGAAAAGTAATTATTTTTACCATTTTTGGCATTTTATAACTTTTTCACAATCCTAATTAGGTTTTAAAGACATGTTTTTCGATTATTTTATTATATTGTTTTTCGAGAAATGGGTTTTACACGTCTCTTGTGAACGAGTTTTTCATGCGACGATGATGAAGTAACGGGTTATATTTTATACTTTTTCGGACTCGGTAAAAACACGAAAAAGTCACTCTTTGAGTCATCTTTCAGCTCTTTTCGAATCTATAAACTTGAAAAGATTGCCGAGACTCTTGTCGTTTTGAACTCGTTAAATGGTATGACGATATCTACCTAGTATACGTTTAACCCTTTTTCGGTACAAGGATGGATTATTTATGAAAAAGGAATACCTTAGCCTATCGTGGTAAGAGGTTCTCTCGGACACGGAGTTTTCTACCTTTTTAGATGCGACGAGAATACCTAGGAAAATTTCTTCGGGTTTTCTTTTAACGCTAACTTTTCAAACTCTCTAAATATGAAGATGCGAGGTTCTCCCTTTGTCGGACTCGTTAAACCACATTGACATCGGACTTCGTCACCATGACGTTATTCGAGTTCCTCCTTCCTAGGGCACAAGTAAAATGTACTAGGTTAGTTTTCGAAGGAAGAACTTACGGTGCAAGCATATGCTATCCCCTTAAAGCTTGTTTTAAAAATAATTGGGGTACTCACCGAAAATGGTGCGGGGAAAATGGAACCAAGTTTTAGTTATGTTGGTAGTATGTCGCTCTTGAACATGGCACTTGTACGCATTTGTGTCGAATTTGGAGACATCTCATTTCGTCATTTGCCTCCATGGGTTTGGGTAATCTCTTTTGACCTCTCATCTTCTCTTTGCCACATCATCATGACCTCGAGCCTTTGATGTCCAAATGCGCAAATCCGGTGTCGTTGCTACTTTTGATATGTTGAAAGTTTTCCTTTGCGATTTGTCAACCTTCCTGCGATTCCCTGTTGGTCTGATTCACTTTCATCATGTTCCTTTGTCTCGTGTTGATGACATGGGAAACATTATAGCCCTCCTTTGACAAGGTCACTTCCCTATTGACTTCAACTCATTATCCGAGAATTTTATCTAGAGACTTCCGTTCTGGTACCTTGAAACTGCATGCCTCGATAGCGAGGTTTTTCGCATTCGACGCAAGGTTCACATCATTGGCCTTCGATCGAGTGATTTTGCGGATGTTCGACTTCAAATAATTGTTCACATTTAGTGGATTGTACCTTTTGTACCTTGAGGGCCATCATTATCATTAGTGGTTTCTCTCACTTCGTTAACAACTTTCATCATTGTCTAGTAATTAGACGATTTTCTTGCATGTTCGAATTCGGCTCATATATTCGCATGCTCGAAATTGTACTTTCTTGGGTCAATATGGGTATGAAGACCTAGGTTTGTTTAGATCTGGGAAATTTGTGGATTTTTGTGGATTATTATGACCTGTTGCATGACTCTTTTGATTGGATGGCTACGACCATACACGAGTCTATTCATTGATGTCATACTAGTTGGATAGTTGCGTCTCATACCTCGGATCTCGATTTGTATGCTCTGTACATGGATGGGCTGGCCCATGCCACATGATTCATGTATCACGGATATCGGTTGTATTTGTAATTGTAGGTCTTTCGACAACGGTGTTTGGTTCGAACGCGTTCTCATAAAGAATTTTATCCCTCCTCTCCCTCGGACTTCATGCTTTAGGGGGCATACGGCCCCTTGACATTTTCTTCAATATCCCCGAAATCCCCAACTCACATTGGAGGTCCATTTTTGTGACCAATAAGTAGTTTCATGCTTTACAAATACCATCCTTGCATCCCTTTTGATGAAAGTAACATTTTCTTGTTGAAATTTCCTTGTGCGAGAGCTGGCAAAATCCTATTTTGCCTTGGCACGAGTAACGATTCACCCTGCTGTAGGAAATTTAACATTTAGCCACGCCAATTGGCACTTTATGCTAGTTGAACACCGTGCCAAGGCATTTGTTTATGGAATGACAGAATAGGCGGAGGTTCCCACATTCCAACCACCTCGAGGATGAGTCATTGGGAGTGGTTGTTGAAGTGGCTGCGAACTCCTTCCTTTATTTAGTAGTTTCCACCTCCCCTTGGAACTCTCCTAAAGGATAGGACTCCCCTCCCCCACCTTTGTAGGGATCCAAACCTCCTCCTTTTCCTCTATAAAGAAGCTATCTCTATTAGTACTAGCCTTCTTAATTGGGAGAATTCTTCATACTATGATGAGCTACTAGAGAAGATAGAATATGAGGAATTATGTTGAGAAGCTTGAGTCGATGACTTCTAAGAGAGCTTGAGTCCATGCCTTCATCCGAGTCCCGATTCCACGATGAACATTTGAGATGCGCTTCATGAACCCGTGGGCTAACGACGTCGAAAGCATCGGTTATTACTCTTCCTTATATTCATTAATATACATGACTAGTGTTTGGTTCCAACTATTGTGTTATGATGTTTATTTGATGCAATATGTTTATCCCTCTTTAGTAGCTAATAGTTGTGAGTTAAACTAATGCATCATATATTGTTCTTATTCTTCGTCTTTTGTGCGGATATGAGCGTGACGACGAACGGATTGTGATTTGCCAAGGTAGGTCAATCTACCATGTCTTTTTTCATTCATTAACAATGAAGCAACAATTTAGCGTGTCTTTTTGTTACTAGACCCACCCTAGGGCTAGAGGATCGTCTTTGTCATGGTTACCTTCATAACATAGGGCATAACCAACATCAAAGGCACCTTTATAGGTGAGCACATTGGAGTTGGTGGAGTTGAAGTTCAAGTTGAGAGAAACTCTTGACAAAGGATACATTAGGCCAAGTGTATCCTTTGTGGGGTCTGCCGTATTCGTGAAGAAGAAGGATGGTACTCTCGAGGTTGTGCATTTATTACATGCGGTGAACAAGGTGAAGATCGAGAATAGGTACCCATTATCGGAAGTTGATAGCTTATTTGATCATTTTAAGGGAGCGATGGTGTTCTCAAATATTTATTTAAGATCGGGATATCATCGGGTACACGTAAAAGAAGAGGAAATGCACGAGACTATGTTTAGAATTTGGGTATGAGCATTATGAGTTTTGTAGTTCCATTCGGTTTGAATAATGATCAGCTACTTTTATGGTATTTTATTAATAGTGTGTTGCATCCTTATCTAGACAAGTTTGTTATTGTATTCATTGATGACATCTTGGTATATTGACATCTTGTTTCCAAGGCTTGCATAGCATTAGATCTAGAAAAGATAAAAGCTATCATGGAATGGGTAGCTCCTATAAATGTGGATGAAGTCGGATCATTCATGGGACTAGTAGGTTACTACATGAGGTTCATCTGAGGAAATTCTCACACATTTCCTATCCTAGTACATCATTGAAAAGTTAAGAAGTTTGAATGGACGAGTGTGAGCTAGTTTTGAGAAGTTGAAACATTTGTTGACCAATGCTCCGGTGTTAAAGATTGAGATCCGAATAAAGAGTTAGTAGTGTGTACAAATGATTGAAAGGGGGGCTTGGTGAAGTCATATGCGAAGAAAAGGACAAGTGATATGCTATGAGTCCAAGGCGAATGAGAAGGAACATAATTATACGACACACGATCTTGAGTTGGCATCGATCATACATGCATTGAAGATGTGGAGACATTATATTCTTGGAAATAGGTTTGTGTTGATGAGCGATCATAGTGGAGTTTGAGATATACGTTTGACCAACCAAATTTGAATGTTAGGTAAGCTAGATGGTCGGCTACCCTTAGTGAATTTTGAATTTGAGATCAAATACATTAAGGAAATGAAAACGAGGGTTGCATATGCTCTCGGCGGGGGAAAGTGTAGTTCAACCATGTTGCAACGGTGAGCTCATATGGTACGGTGTACGAGGATAATATCTTACGAGGTAGGACGACGGATGAAAGGTACGAAACTTATGCTTTCAGAATTATAGAAGGGTACGAGGTGGTCGATGTGGAATACCATCTCACGATAAATGGCTTGGTGAGATTTAGGGACATGATCTGTGTGTCGGTGTGAGTGAACTCAGCAAGCTTGTAGGGGGTTTCATGCCAAACCATATTCGGAGTCACCCGATATCAAAATATGTTGACAATAGTGAAGAGGTTCATTATTGGTGAATATAAGAAAGGACGTGGCAAATTTTATGGCTAGATGTTTAGGCATTGGTAAGTCAAAGCGAGTGTAAGCATCCAAGTGGGTTGCTTCAACCTATTCGATTCCATAATGGAAATAGGAGGTAATTTCCATGGATTTTATTACGGAGGTATTTCGAGGACAGGGGCGACTGTAGTTCTATCATGGTTATGGTCGAAAAGGTTAAGAGAAGATAGCTCACTTCATTCCATTGAAGACTACTTATTCAACTAGTGAGGTAACACATGTCTTCATCAAGGAGTTTGTGAGATTGCGTGGTGTTACGAGAGATTGTTTCGGACAAGGATGCCCCGGAGATTAATTTTCCAAGTTTTGGAAGGATTTTTGCGGGATTGGTGATAGAGTTGGCCTTCAAAAAAACTTGTCATCACATAAATATGGACAAACATAGAGGGTCAACAAGATGCTGGAGGATATGTTGAGGATGTATGTCATGCATCGATAGAAAATGGGAGGAGCGCTTCCATTGGTTGAGTCTTCCTACGATAATGGTTATTAGGAGTCGAGGATGAGTTTTGTTTGAGTCACTCTATGGGAGGAGTTGTAATAGTCCCATCACTTGGAGGGATCAGGTGAATAGGGTACTTATTCGACCAAACATGTTGGAAAACATGGAACAAGAAATGCAAGTTATCCAAGAATAATCTAAAGGAAACATAGGACATGCAAAAGAGTTATGCGGACCAACAGGGAATTTGGGAGTTTAAGTTGTGGAGCATTTATATTTGTGCATCATGCCAAGAAGAGCTTATTGAGGATTGGATCATTTAGCAGTTGGAACCATGGTATTGCGAGGCCTTTTGAGATCCTTGAGAGGATTGGACCGATTGGCCTACGGACTTGCACTACCTACGTGAAAGTCCATGATGTTTTAATTTTTCATTGCTTAAAAGATATGTAAATGATTTTATCATGTTATTGATTAGTTTGTATTGCTAGTGGGGAAAGAAAGGAGAATTCTAGTGAAACCTCGGTGCATATTGAAATGAAAACATCTCATGATTTGGAACGGAGATAAATCAAGCGGAGTTAAAGTGCGATGAAATCACTTTGAGCTTGATGAAGCTACATGTGGGAGATGGATGTAAATGCGGAGCTATATATCCTTCATTATTTGTCGTTGAGGCAATTGAGTTTTGGTATTTTCACATATTTATGTATGGTTTCTATTGTAAATACTACAATGATTTGTGTTTTTAAAGCTCCAATAGCGATGTGGTTGTCATGTTTGTCATGATGGTTTTGTTTTTGAGCGGGGATGTTATTGTAAATATTGCAACGGGATAAGTTATAAAGCTCCAAAGGCGGTATGTTTTGGCTTTCAACGATTTTTTTGATTGTAGGTGTCTGAGAACAACGAGGATGATGTTCCCACAGGGGGAGGGTTTGTAACAACTGCGGATTAAAATTTCATGTAATAAAAGTTAATAAAGAGAGAGAGAGAGGAAAAACAAGACCACGGTTAAGGGACACTTATTCCAGAGTGAATGTTGGGAAAAATATCCAAGTGGGCATCACTTGTTGTGTTTTATCGCTAAGGGGAAATCGAGAAAAGAAAATGGTTAAGGCTTTGGAAAGGAAAAACGGTATTTTTGGCATTTATTTATGAAAATAAAGGAAATTAGGAGAAAAGGAAGGTGAAAGGTCACAAGTTTCATGTGACGAGGAAAATGAAGAAAAATAATGGAAAATTGAAGAAACTAGATGCCTCATAAATAAAAAGACCTCCAAAGCATCAATTAGTAAGATTTTCGATTCGATTTGGAATTAGTCTCGAGAGGGGAGAAGAGCACCAAGAGGGAGAAATAAATCAAGCAAGCAAAGGAAAGGAAAGGAAAAAGAAAAGGAAAGGAAAGAAAATGAAAGCGAAAGTTAAGCAAGGAAAAGTTGGAACAAGCAACTTGGGCGGGAATACTTGTAGGTACCGAGTTGTATGTGTGATTTCCTATGTTGGTTTCGGCTGTGCATGGTATGTGCATTGTGCATGTTGTTATTTGGTTCTTTTGCCATCATTAGTGTTTGTGCTCAACCTAGTGTTCCTAAATTGAGTTCATTAATTGTCAACCGGGGCTAGTAAGCTGGCAAGTGTGGTGCACTATATGTGCTAGGTATTTGTTTCTCACTACGTTGTGTTTAGTGTTTTATGATGTTTTTGGTTTTATGGTTTTATGTTGAAGGAAAGAACTAAGTCTTTGGTGAAAAGAAGCTATTGGTTGTGTTAAAAACGAGAACAAAGCCTAAACTATGGATGGCAAACAACAAGTGCAAAGTTTGATAATGACTTCGGTCTGAGAAAATAAATCACAACATGAACTTAAACTTATCGATTCATTCATTAAAGATGTGTTGGAAGAGCTTGAAAATTGACAAGTTAAGTATAAATGAAGTTCTCCTAATTAAACAATCCAAACAATCAACTTACAATGTTACAACATCTCATCCATGATTAAAGGTTTATTGGAATATATTTGGAAAAGAACATTTGTAGCACAATAATATTTCTACTCTAAACCTTCTTCTAATTACGTGCAACGACTCAATTTAACACCACTAGGCCTCACTCAAAAGTTATAGATTTCATTTTTAGAATATTCTTTGAGAAAAGCATTTGTGAAATGGTAAAGGTTGCAAAATACTCCGGACCTTCGTGATGCTAACCTACATCCGGATGATTATGTATTAATATGAGTTTGGAACAAAAGTTTTGTAAATAATGAGAGCCGTCAGTATTTAAATTTAACAACTAATACAATTTAAAATGCAATGGATAGCAACTAAGCGGAATGTTAATACGGTGAGCTAAGACTAAAAAGTAGGTGCTACTTAGTCTACTTCGTACGATTGAACGAGTGTTAAACTAAATGCCATTATCAAGGCGAAATGTGGTAATGATGAACTAAATGCATTACCTCGAATCTTTGTAACTAAATTAACATGCAACTAACTGAGAATTCTACAACCCATCTCGTTCAATATGAATGATATTTTGGAAGAGTTTGTGAAAGCAAGTATGGATGTATTATTCAATGCAATTGAACATAAACATAAAATTGAAAGAAAATACAACTAGAATCTAAGACACCACAGTTGTTTCTTATTCGTTGTTAATAATGTTTTGGAAGAGTTTGTAAGAGTAAGACCGGCTGTGACACTTAGTGTAAACAAGCTTAACTAAAACCTACAATACCACATCTATGCTTTATTCATCGTAATGATATTTTGGAAGAGTTTATCGGAAGTAAGTCTAAGCTGTGATAATTAACGAAAGGAAATGCAACTAAAACCTACAATACACGACTATTCCTTATTCATCGTAATGATATTTTGGAAGAGTTTATTAGAGTAAGTCTAGCTGTGATAATTAACGAAAATGCAATAAAACCTACGATACCACGGTATGCCTTATTCATCGTAATGATATTTGGAAGAGTTTATTAGAGTAAGTCTAGCTATGATAATTAATGTAAACAAGTATGAACATAAACTTCAAAAACTTGCACAAGCTAGAAATGAAACGAGACTAAAATACTTGTCTAAACGCCCAGGTATAAACAAGGCTGTGCTCGGGCGGGGCCTCACTTGCCACGAGTAGCACAAAATCTACTTCAATATTGATTCAACACTTTCGAAATGATTCTTCTTTCATTAAAGAGAAATTACTTCAAAGCAGTGTTTTCGGACTTAAATCTAGCAATCAACCATAAAATCTAACTTTGTCCCTCGGTTTCAGGAGACATATTTATAACAAAATTACATAGTATACGAGATAACATGGGAATAATTGTCTTTCTAATTAGAATCGAGCTAGAACTACGAAGGTGGTCTGCGTAATATGATTAAGGACATACAATTTGTCCTTATCTGGTAGGAGTCTACCTCCTAATTTGAGTTCCCACGTGAATAACGCCTACGAGTTCCGTTAAAACTTCGTGGAGAGCAAAAAATGATAAGGAGATGATGTGGAATACGACCATATGTGCTTTTTCTGCGAGATGACACCTGGAACTGTGTAGACATGAGCGGTACAACGAGAATTGGCAGCCTTCTGAGAATGTACGTGCAGCAGCTAGATTTAATTCAAAAAGTACTACAATGACAAAATCATAAAAACATAGCAAGTCGGTCATGATATTCATTCTCGAAAAATTTTAACTAATTCTATTGATCATTTGAGCAGAGATTAACGATGGACAAAGAAATGGAGTGGAATGTGGTGGAAAGAGAAAGAACATTCTTGGAGCTCAACATACCCCCACATTTAGATTCTTGCATGTCCTCATGCGATTATTCCCATGAACACAAGGACCTCTGCTTATCCAACCCTCTTCTTAAGCACCTACTGGTAGTTAAAAGGCCTGGGCTTCCGATGACTAACTTGAACCTTAAATTGGTAAGTGCCGATTAACTTTTTTGTTTCTCTTTTCAATTTTTCATTGGCCTTTTTCCACTTTGTCCATTTGTAGAGCAGGGTTGAATTCATATGGGTTTTTAGTTTAACTTGCTCCTTCAAAATATCATTTTCGATCTGATATGCCTATTAAGTACTTCTAGCTCGTACTTATCTCTTCTTATACATCTATTTCGGACTGCGAGTGGACTAGGGGTTCTATCTCTACTTTCGAAGCTCTTCTCTCCAATGACTCAACATAGTTGTAAATTTCTTCTTTGTGCGAGGGTGTATTTAAGTTTCTTCATCAAAATCTGCTCGGTAGGTGTTTCTTCGTCTTCTATGTTTATGACTCAGTTTGTTTAACTTTTGTTTTCTTTAGTATCCCCCTAAGTCTGTGGCTCCTTCTCGGTTGAGATGGCCCTTCTCCTTTTCTGGAAAATTTTCTTATGATCCTCTCTTTCTTCGTACTTCTTAATCTGAACTAATTTTTCGGAGAAATCATTTCTTCTTGCTTTCTTGTATTGTTTTACCGATTTCGAGTTTTTGGAGGATTTCCATTTCTGCTTCTTTTTGTAGGTTTGTCTTTAGGTGGAGGTTCCTTTGGTTCCTCAAAGTGATTTCTCACCAAAGTCATCCCAAGTATCTCCCATTTTTGCTAAGTGATGTTGATTAAATCTTGACTAAAACATGGTGGTATAAGGTTGTTTTCGAGAAATTGAATTCTCTTTTGAACCTTGAAGCCATTTTCTTTAAAATATGAAGCGAAAAAGGGCAAGTTGAGTTCTTCTTCTAGAAAATGAATTATCAACCTAATATGGTAAACATAGAAAGTACCATATCTACCTTCACAAGTGATGAATTTTTTTGCGAGGATAAGCAACATGTTCCTCCATTTTTTCTTTAATGCGAGCTCGAGATACCCTTTTAAAAACGGTGACATCCATACTACTGTGACTTGAGTATACATGTCTTCGTTGTGAAATTATTTGTTCTTAAACCACCTTTCTCCCTTGTCTAGGAAATCTGTTATGCACTGATAAAATCCTCTGTGACGGTGAATTTAATATCTCCAACTTCAACCTCGGCTCCATTAAAGGATCTTGCAAAAGTTTTAGTAACCTCTTTTTTTTTTTTTTTTTTTGTGGAAGCCAGCAAATTTTTTCAAGGAATTTGCAACCATCCCCTACTTGTTGTAAGATTTCTACGATTTGGGGATAGCCTTCCAAGTACTTAGTGCCAACCAGTTGGAGTTCTCAGCATATGAGGCCCATAACTCTTCTTGATCCTCGATTCACTAGTCATACGCTCCACGGTGAGAATAGTAGTTAACGAGTTGTTTTTTCTCCATAAATGTTTCCTGTTCACGGTGATAGGTATTCTGAGAGATGCCTCTGTCTCATACTAAATGGTTAAAAGTTGGCTACGGAAAGAGTATGGAGTGGTTACGGAATGAATATAATGAGGTGAGGATGATGTATATGAGTTGAAAGATATCACGAAGAAAATACCGCGGAGATATTTTGTAACGAATTCAAAATCATCATTAAATGCTTAGTGACGTGACTAATCGATCACTTGACACTTTAACCATTTTAGATTTTTAAATGATGATCGGATATGGGTTTTGAAATGGCGGAATAGAAGGTTTTTTATGCGAAGTTTTTGCGGGAGGTTTGTTAGAGCATGATCAACAAAATTAATTAAAACAACTTTTTGAATCATATATAAGCGGAACTATGCTAAAAAATTTCATGATATGTCACCATAATAATTTCATACCTTTGCCTTTTCTTTGATTTTCTTGTGATCTTCATATGCTTTGTTCTCTGAAAATCATTACTTTTTGAGTCTCCATAACTCCCTTGAATTTGCTTGTTCTTGGATATGTAGGATCATTTTGTTGCGGATCAAATGATTACTAGATAGTGCTTTCGAGGCTCTCTGGTACACGGAGTAATACATGCATTAGAATGTACATTACATTCTGAGAATGTCGATTGATTGCGAATGTACTGTAGAGAACTTGAAATATGGTTTTTAATGCGGGGCCAGTGAAAGGTTGTATGAAATGAATAATGAAATATGGTAGGATGGAGTATGAATGAAATGAATAATGGAGTGGAATGGATCACAACTTATGAAATGGAGTGAAGTATGGGAAGTGGGCTACAATTCATGATATGTATTATTTGATTGCAGAAAAACATCAAACTTTAAAAATCTGGAATTGAAATGAGGTGAAGTATGGAATGAAATATGGAATGAAGTGAAGTATGAATGAATGAAGTGAAATGGAGTATGGATGAATGAATGAAATGGAATATGGATGGATGAAATTAGATGGACCATAAGTGAAATGGATCTGCACTTATGATTTTGTGATTTGCTTGCTAAAAAAAAAAAAAAAAAAAAAGAGAGGAAAAGTTAGAGTGTCGAGAAAAATTCTAATTTCACTCTTATCTTTCTGTACTCATGTACGATCAATGATTGGTTTCCATGTTTATACTTTTATTTTATTTTTATTTTTATTTTTATTTTTTTATTTTTATTTTCAATATATACGACTTGGAAAATTCAATTAAGTTGATGAAGAAGAAATATTCTTCTTCATTAACTTCACATCACTATTTTCTGGAACTTCTTGAAAAATTCTTCTCTTGAGAGTGGTTTGTGATACGGCTTCAATCTATGACCATTCACAAGAAAAGTAACCTCTTCTTAATATTATCCTAATTTTTATTGCTCCATTGTCAAAAATTCTCACAATTTCATATGGCCCAAGCTTGATGTGTTTGAAAATTACCTTGAAAATCCCTTGAACTTTGAATCAAACAAGAGAGCCCAATCACCTTCCTTGAACTTATTTTTCCTTGATGTACTTGTCATGCCATCTAGTCCTTTTCTTCATTGGGTAGACTTTACGAACTACATCTTGTACGATCTCATCCAATTCATTAATCTGCTCCAATGCGGCCTTTTGTGCCTGCGATAGATCGAGTCCTAGCCTAGCTGCCATTTGAAAGTTTGAATCTGAACTTCTATGGGGAAAAAAACTTTCTTTCCATAAACAAGTTCATAAGGAGTATGGCTGTTGTGCTTCTCCATGTAGTTCTATAGGCCCACAGAGCTTCGGGAAACTATACACTGATCTCTTCTATGTAAATGAACGAGTCTTTGTTAGGATCCCTTCAATGACCTTATTAGTAGATTCCCTTGACCCATTTTCTTGTGGATGATAAGGAGTAGATTTCTGTGTACGATTCTGTGCCTCTCCATCATTTTCCACTAGCCTTGATGTGAATTGAGCTCATTGATCTGTAAAAATTTCCCTTGGGACACCAAAACAAGTAAAAATATCCTATAAAAGAAAATTAAGCTGAGATGCTTCGGTGGCAAAAATTAATGGCTTGGCCTCTACCCATTTGGTAACATAATTAGTGCAAACTAATATATATCTCTTTGTCTTGATGGAGGACTAATAGGTCCTACAAAATCAAAAACCCATTTTCAAGGTTCAATATGTACTGTGGTGCAATGGCATCTCACTGAAGGAGAAGGTTTCCCTACCATACCTTTGCTTGTCACACATTTTGACATACTCTTTAGCATCTTTGAAAAGGGATGGCCAATAATATCCTAAATGAAGAGTTGTAATTTGTCCTCTTATCGGTAAAGTGTCACATACAAGGTTCATCATGACATGCTTTGAGAATCTCGGGCATCTCATCTTCACGAACACATCTCCTAATGATAAAATCTGGACTGTCCTATACAACTCATTAGCAACCCATGAATATTTTGTCTTGTCATAAATGATTTTTTCTTTATCTCTTGCATTCATTATTGAAGGAAATTTCTGAAACTAAATAATTAGCAGTATCGGCAAACCAGAGTCTGGTAAAATTGCAAAAAGATATTCATCGGAAATTGATCTTCAGGCGGGGTATTGTCTTGGATGTTTTGGAGTCTAGATAGGAAATCATCCTCTTTTGTGTTTTGTTTTCCGGGCCTATATTTAGAATGGTAATGTTGAATTCTTGTAAAAGCGATAACCATCTTATGACTACGCCATTAGTGATTGATTTATTCATTAGATATCTAATTGCGAATGATCGTAATGAAAAAGTTTCATATTTTGTTATATAGTGTATGAATTTGTTTATGGCATGAACAACAACTAAAAACTCTTTTTCGGTTACGATTATGGTTAACTGCTGCGGAGTCAAATTTTCTTGGTATAATAGATGGCATAAGGAATCGAGGTCTTTGTCCCCGATACTTCTCTAGTACATGTACGAGGCAATACATTGAAATATGAAAGGTAACTTCTAGTTAGGTCCCCTTAAAATAGGTGTTTCGGGAATTTTTGTTTTCGGGGTCTCGGAAGCTAAGCGGCAATCGAATTTTAATTGAATTCACGATCTTTGGTAAGTAATTTGGGTGGAGATGCTATCTTAGTGAAGTTTTCTATAAATCTTCGATAATACTAATAAATCCAGAAAACTCCTAACATATTTTTGACAACTTGGAATAGATAAGTTAGAGATGACTTCAACTTTTGACTCATCAACTCTAATCCCATCCCACGAAATGTGATGTCCTAAAACATTTCACTTCGATAAACATCATAAAACACTTCTCATGTTATTAAGTGAAAGATTTTCTTCTTTACATCTTTTTAAGACTTTTTCCAAGTTTACTAAGGCTTCTTCAAATGTGTTTCCATAAACTGTGAAATCTATCCATATATACCTATACACAATCATGTATTAGATCTGAAAAAATTCCTAATCTTGCCCTTTGAAATGTTGCGGTGCATTTGCATAATCCAAATGAAATACTCGGTAAACATACCTACCCCAAGGACGAGGTAAATGTGGTTTTGTATTGATCTCGAAATTGCTACTTGAATTTTATTGTAACCATAAACCCATCTAGAAATGAAGTACTTTTTGCCGGCTAATGTATCAATAACTTGATCTATGAAAGGTAAAGGAAAATGGTCTTTAAGGTAGCTTTGTTTAATTCTTAGTAAACATACCCTCCATTTACCATTTTTCTTTGGCACAATTACGAAAGGAGAACGCGACTATACGAGCTGGGATAGATAAAGTTGACATTCAACAATTTACGCAATTCTTCTTCTTTCCCAATCTCCCCAAGATTTGGATTCTGGCATCAAGTCTTTGAGGTTGTCGATTGGCTTACAATTTTCCTCTATGTAGACGTGATGAGTGCAAGTCTTGGGGCTTATCCATTTCATATGCGATTATTGCTCCCCATGCATATGCGAAGAATGGCCTAAGATCTTGACTAGCTCTTCTTGTTGAGATTTTTCTAGGTTCTTGTTTTATGTTTAAAGTTTTGCACAAATATCTCACTTGTAGAAGACGCAAATTTATCCATAGAATGAAGAGACATCTGTCTTGATGATAAAAACTCAATGTTGGATTCTTCTTGAAATTTTCATGTTTCATTCGAAGAGGATTCAAAGTTTTCTAAAGTATTCGAGAATTTGACTATCTTCACTAATTCTGAAATTGTGAAGAGGTTGTAAATCTTCTTCATCCTCTATCCATTGAGTATCATCTAAATACGTAATTGTCCTTGCTTTCTTTGGAGGATAAAAAGTGAATTTCTTAGTTGAACTACCATCGGAGATGTACATATCATAGGATCTACAACTAATGAAAGCATCATCACAGCTAACCAAGGTCTCCCTAATATAATAGGATGTCCTCCTAGATTATTCTTAGAGTTAGGATCATAAAATCCACGGGGTACTCCCAAGAATCTGGGGGAAGCTGAATGTCTTATTACCCCATCGGAGTTTGATCACGGATACATCTACTTAATTGTAATAATGTGGGTGTAAGAGAAGATTAGGAAGTTACGATTTATCCATAATTTGTCTACTCACGATATTGATTCTTGCTACTAAATTAATGAGTGTGTTTTGGATCTCAATTCCATTGATGTGAATTTAACAATGGATTTCCTAGGTCTAGATACTTTGGAATAGCAATCTTACCCATCATGATATCTGCTATTTTCTGCCCGATTGAATTTTCTTTGTCTCTCTTATTCTTTTTCTTGTTTTCTTCATACTCGAAGCTCCTTTATTGTTTTTGCTATAATTGGAATTTCCTTGATGGCTTGTAATAATGGAATCTTAATGCAAACATTTTCTCGGCCTCATCTAGGAAATCATAATTAGGCACCATAATTTGTTTTTCTACACCTATCGATTTGTAATCTTCTGGAAAGGAGGTGTAGAGGTGGATGATGATGGTTGCTCTAACTCTGAGGAGTTGAAATTATTGGTTCTTTTTGTTTGATTTTCGATGTTTGGAGTCTGGCAAGATGTGTCTTCTTGAGACTTTATTTTCCGTGAGTCACCTCGGAAGTTGTCTTGCTCTTGTATAATCACGAGAAGGTTCCTCTTTTGAAGTATTCTTCTAGACCTAAGTTAGACATCACTAAGGTCTAGAGGAGTAATTAAATAAGTTGGAAAGCTGGCCTTATCATGTATGTATTTTTGAGGATTTTTATTGTTGGGGTTTGGTATGGGTTGGTAATTGGCGGTTGATTTACGAGGAAATGGTAATGGGAGTGGTTGATTTTGATGTTGTGGATTTTGAGGATTTTGTTGAGGATTTTGTTGAAAATTTTGTTGAGGAGAAAAATGTGGATATGGTGGATAGGATGGTGGATACGTGAAGTGCGAGAGTATCTTCCATAGGGATTTTGTGAACCTTGTGCCCAAGCTTGAGATTGATTTTGAAATTGGGGCCAGGTTAACATAAATTCAATTTGGTGGGGGTTTATTATACATTTGATCGCAGAAATCCTTGTGTTTGAGGTCCTTGCTGAGAGCCTTCTAGAGACAAAATTAAGAGATTACGTAGAATTTGCAAAAGTTTCCTCTTGAAAGACGGCTTTAAGACCGAAGTGAAGGACAACTCTTGGTCTCATGTTTTTAAAGAAAAAATTACTGGAAGTCTCTCTGACTTTTGCATCGAAAAGGACATTCTCTCAAGGCATGCTTCTTTCTACATTTGGGACAAAAGATTGTAAGGCATGGATTATTTGCTTGTTTTGTAACTTAAGAAAATTTATTATTTTTCCTTTGAGACTCTAAGATATCAGATTTGAAATCATCCAAGCATATGTCCTATTCTGCCCTACTTACGTCGAGCGAGACTTACTTGCCACTTGCAAGAGCGGGGTCTCTTGGGCCTTTTACGATTTTGGATTTCCCTCTTGAAAGGTTAATACACTCATATATTGAATAATGTGAGTTGTATCCCCTTTTCCCATCATGTTAAGGATATCCAACCATTCATCCCTAATTGTCTTCAACAAACTTTTAAAGTGTCTTGATCTAAGTTCTCCATTTTTCTCTTTTGATGTTGTAATGAAATCTCTCCGAACAAATCTTCCAAATTTTCATCTTCTTTTTGTAACATCTTAAACACTTCCTCATATGATTTATTGGCATACAATAATCCAAATACCTCTCTAGAAATGCTTGTTTCATGTCTTCCCATGTCTTTAATAGAGCGTGATCCAAACTCACAAACCACTTGACTTGCTCCCTTTCAATGTTGAGAGAATAGTTTAAGTTTTTGAGCATCTTGTAAGTAGTCATAAGTTCTGCAAGGGACTTCAAATTCAAATAGGAAGGTTTCGGGATCTTCGGTTTAAGTCCATAAGTTTGGAAGGACGGTGAAATATTTTCATAGTTGTATTGGTTTCTTCATCTACTATAGGAAACCCAAAAATAGCTTCCATCTCTCTCTTCTACCTCTTCCTCCTCTCCTCCTTCACCTTACGCACCTCTACCTCCTTCTCCTCTACCTCTACCTCTACCCCCTCCAAATAATGTGTGTTCTCCATTAAATACTCCTCCTCCCCCCTTCTTGCCATAGTTGATTCTTCGTAAGAGTGGGAAAGTTTGTGTCTCCGGCGAAGTCCTTGAATATTATTCTAAGACAGGTTGAGTGGATGAAGTGGAAGGTCTTTCTAATGGAATATCTGATCTTAAGTCTTCTAGAAGTCTAGGATCAGTAAAGGATGGAATGTGGGTCTGAGTTGGTGTTGTGATGGCTCTTGGTCTAGGTGAAACAAGTGGTGTTCTATGAATCGAGCTTCTGCTTCTACTTCTTATGAATCTACCCCTTGAGTCTCTCTCTCTACGCATATAATTATTTTTGGGAGTTAAGAAACAAGGCTACCTAGTTACACTTCCCCGACAACGACACCAAAATGTTTGTGCTCAACCTAGTGTTCCTAAATTGAGTTCATTAATTGTCAACCAGGGCTAGTAGTATTGGGAGAGTGTGGTGCACTATATGTGCCTAGATATTTGTTTCTCACTACGTTGTGTTTAGTGTTTTATGATGTTTTGGTTTTATGGTTTTATGTTGAAAAAGGAAAGAACTAAGTGCGGGTGAAAAGAAGCTATCGGTTGTGTTAAAACGAGCAAGCACAAACTATGGATGGCAAACAACAGAAGTGCAAAGTTTGATAATGACTTCGATTACAAGAAAATAAATCACAACATGAACTTAAAAAATTATCAATTCATTCATTAAATATGTGTTGGAAGAGCTTGAGAAATAGTTAAGTTAATTATAAATGAAGTTACTCCTAATTAAGCAAATCAAACAATCAACTTACAATGTTACGACATCTCATCCATGATTAAAGGTTTATTGGAATATATTTGGAAAAGAACATTTGCTAATAAGATTTCTACTCTAAACTAACTTCTAATTCTGTTACGCAACTCAATTTAACACCACTAGGCCTCACTCAAAAGTTATAGATTTCCTTTTAGAATAGTCTTTGAGAAAGGCTTGTTTGTGAAATGGTAAGGTTGAAAATATAGAACCTTAGGCTGATACTAGCTTACGTCGAGATGATTATGTATTAATATGAGTTTGGAACAAAGAAGTTTGTAAATAATGAGCCGTGGTATTTAAATTTAACAACTAATACAATTTAAAATGCAATGGATAGCAACTAAAGCGGAATGTTAATACGGTGAGCTAAGATTAAACTAGAGTGCTACTAGTCTACTTAGAGTACGGTGAATAGTGTTAAACTAAAATGCCATTATCAAGTAGAAATGTAGTGACGAGAGATGAACTAAATGCATTCTACCTGGGAATACGTAACTAAATTAACATGCAACTAACCTAAGGAATTCTATAGCCCATCTCGTTGATATGAATGATATTTTGGAAGAGTTTGTGAAAAAAAAGTAACCATTGTATTATTCAATACAATTGAACATAAACATAAAAGCGAAAGCAAATACAATGGAATCTAGACACCACGAGTTGTTTCTTATTAGATTGTTAATAATGTTTTGGAAGAGTTTGTAAGAGTAGAAGACCGGATATGACACTTAGTGTAAACAAGCAACTAAAACCTACAATACCACGGTTATTCCTTATTCATCGTAGTGATATTTTGGAAAGTTTATTAGGTAATTCTAGCTGTGATAATTAACGAAAGAAATGCACCTAAAACCTACGATACCACTGACTATGCCTTATTCATCGTAACGATATTTTGGAAGAGTTTATTAGTAAGTCTAGCTGTGATAATTAACGAAAGGAAATATTAAAACCTACAATACCATAGCTATGCCTTATTCATCGTAATGATATTTTGGAAGAGTTTATTAGAGTAATTCTAGTGACGATAATTAATGTAAACAAGTATGAACATAAACTTCAAAAACTTGCCTAAGCTAGAAATGAAACGAGACTAAAATACTTGTCTAAGCCGTATAAACAAAGGTTGCTCGAAGCGAGGGCCTCTACCACGAGTATGCAATGTGTACTTCAGATTGATTCAACGCTTTCAAGAAATGATGCTTCTTTCATTAAAGAAAATTACTTCAAAAGCAGTGTTTTCGGACTTCGAAATCTACAGCAATCAACCATAAAAAAATCAACTTTGTCCCTCGATTTCCCCAAGCACTTATTTATAAAAAAATTACATAGCGTATCTGAGATAACATAGGAATAATTGTCTTTCCTAATTAGAATCGAGCTAGAACTGCGAAGGTGGTCTCGTAATATGATTAAGGACATACGGGTGTCCTTATCTGATGGAAGTCTACCTCCTAATTTGAGTTCCCACGTCTTGTTTCTGGAGTAGTTCAAACTTCGTGAGCAACAAATGATAAGGAGATGATGTGGAATACGACCATATGTGCTTTTTCTCTGATATGACACTGGAACTGTGTAGACATGAAGCCATTTGAGAATTTAGCGACTAACTCTGAGAATGTACGTATGTGGCTAATTTAGTTCAAAAGTACTACGATGACAAAATCATAAAAACATAGCAAGTTAGTCATGATATTCATTCTCAAAGAAATTTTAACTAATTCTATTGATCTCATTTGAGCTGAGATTAAAAATGGACAAAAGAAATGGAGTGGAATGTGGTGGAAGAAAGAACATTCTTGGAGCTCAACAATTAACATGGGTTTTGTCGTGTTTGACGGTGGATTTTAGCCTAGCCTTTCCATTGTGAGATAGCCATGGTGTGATGAGATTTTTGTAACATCCCTGGTAAAATCCATGTAAAAGTTAATAAATTTAAAATAAGACCTTGGCCATGGTACACGTATTCAGATGAATGGTGGGAAAAACATCTAGAGGAGGTGTGTCACTTCGATTTCTTATGGCTAAAGGGGTGGAAAAGGCTTTGGAAGACGAAGAAAGAGACATTGTTGCCATTTTATTTTATGAAAATAAAGGAAATTAGGAGAAAAGGAAGGTGAAATGTTAGAGGTTGCATGTGAGGAGGAAATTGAAGGAAAATAATGGAAAATGAAGAAAATAGAGGCCTCATTGATAAAAAGGCTTGAGGATCGGTTAATTAATTTTGTCATTTCTATGGTGGAGCTCTCTTCTATTTTCTCTCTCATACTCTTATACGCTTAGATTTTCTTGGAGAACTCTTGTAGAGGTGTGTAATACTTAGGATTTGGAGAAAGAAGGCAAAGTAAAAGAAGGAAAGTGCAAGGAAGGACATTTGGATCAATGACTATAGATAGATTTCTTTGCGGTCTCCAGGTTGCATGTGTGGTTTCCTTGCTAGTTTTGGCATGCATGGTACATGCATGTGGTTTCCTGCAGTTTTCCTAGCTTTTCCATTTCCTGGATAACCATGGTGTTGTGGGTTTTAATTTTCTTCTAGTTAGTTTTGTTGTTCCTTTGGTGTGGGTTGAGTTATTAGATCTGGAAGCTTTGGTTGGACAAATGCTCTGGAATCACTGTAACAAATTGGGTTGAGTTGCTAGTCCTAGAAGCCTTGGTTAGAAAAACACTTGAAAGCCCTTGGTGGGTTTGGTTACTAGTCTTGGAAGCCCTGGTTGGAAAAAAAATTTTGGAAACATGACGATAAGTTTGTGGGTTGAGTTACTAGTCACAGGCCTAGACAACTTGGGTAGACACGATTTGATGTTGGTTAGTGATGTCAGGCCATGGGGAGGAATCCACAGCTGAGTGGAGGTTGAGGTGGATAGCCTTTGGAATCCACGATTTGGTTTTGGTTGGTTTATTCCATGAGATCCCACATTCATGCTTGGAATATGGCATGAGGGTGACTAGATGAAAAGAGATTTGGTTCAACCTAGTCTATGGTTGGGTGGTACGTAAGTCCCAAACCTAGTTGCATTTTTTCATATCTTTAATAAGAGCTTCTTTACTCTTGCAGTGATGGGTAAATATGCACTTGTTATGTGATTTTATGGTTGTTATATCCTTGCTAATTATGTTGGTTATATGTTGGGTATGAGCGTGTTTTATGAGAATGGTGATGTATGGCTCTCATCATGTTTTTATCTATAAATGAATGAAAAATGAGCATATGACCTAATAAATAATGTAGCTAGCATTGATAAGGCATCGATGGTTCTTAGAGATTCTCATATAGAGTATGAGACCCCCATGCTCATATTTCTTATTATGACATGTAGAATGTATATTTATGACATGTTTGATGAAATGGTTGTCATGGTTGGGCTTGGTTAGATCAAGTCCTTGATCAAGTTTTACGTTAGAGGCTTTGACTTGGTGTCATTCATTGTCTTGGAAAGTCTCATCAATTTTTCGGGTAGTGGTTGGAGACTAGCCTTGAAAAGTGGCTTAAATATCACGGTCTCTCGCACATAATTGGCTTAAAAGGATTGCCGTGTCTCCCTTGCGGGAATTGTGGGAGAGACGGTAGGGTTCCGGTCGCATGCATGCCTTGTTATCGGAGTGACTCGGGTTTTTTTCGGTGAAAAGAGTTTGACTTGGGGCTTGGGCACCTAGAGTGGTAGATTAGCTACTAAGGGTCTGGGCAGCAAGGGGAGGTATGTAGAAGTGTTGGTTCGCTAGTTCTACTTCTTCGCCACACACTTAGGGAGTTGAATCATATCATAAGTAACTCTTCGTTACATGTTTGCAGGTTAGTAGGTTACCTTGGTAGATGTGGGAGGAGGGTGTTACAACTTTTCTCGAGTTTGAGCTTTGGATTGCGAGGAAATTTTCGATCTGGGTGAGGTGGTCTCGGGGAAATTTCAAGGCCTGAGTCCCTTTCCTTCCAGTAATGGCGAGGGATACACGGTAAATATTGGGGGTTGGAGATGGGAAAATTCCCTCGGGGTATTGGAGAATAATTATGAGGCATCTGACTCGTTTCGGTTTTTTGATCTCGACACTCGTTTGGGTGAGATCATAGAATGGTAAGTGTAGATGGTTTAACCTACGGATTCCCTTGGTTGTTTTTAGATCGGTTTATCCCATGTGATCCCACATTCATGCTTGGAATATGGAACGAGGTCATTAGATGAAAGAAATAATTGTTTCAGCTTGACCTATGATGCAGTGGTACTTGGAAGTCTTGAACCTAGTTGGATTTTACTTTATGTCTAATAAGAGATAATTTTTCTCTTACTTTTCATAAAGGAAATGTAATTTTTTATTATATGCCAATGGTTGTTGTCTCATTTTATTTATTTGGTTATATGTTGGTTATAAGCATGTTTATGTTAAAGATCTTAGTCATGGCTATTTATTCATGTTTTTACTTGTAACTAAATGAATAATGAATGCAAGACTAATTGATGTTATAACAAATAATGTGAGAAGGTAGTGACCCTTGATTAAACCTCGAGATAAGTTTTTAAATACATTATGATCAAACTTGCATTCATGACTGTGGGTGCATATGTATCGAAGTGTTTGAATAATTTCAGGTCTCGGTTGGGGAAGGTCGAGGTCAAGTCTGGTTCCGAGTTTTTGTTTTTACAAGAATTTGTCTTCATCTCTTTTATGAGTTTTGAAAGTTTCATAGAGTTATGGGAAGAGGAAATTTAAGCCCCAACCCTGGAAAATAACCTTAAATCTCACAGTCAATGCCGACATATGGCAGGAAAAAAAGGCTACAATTACACTCGAGGTAAGCTCATGGGAGCGACTAGAGACTCATAGTCGCTTGGAGGCCTTGGCAAGGGAGTGGTAGGGCTCTAAGTTAGGAAAAGAAAGTTATCTCGGGGTTGGACAAGTGAAGAGGTTGGGTTCTCTTGGGGTTCCCTATGGCACACGAGGAAGTCGGTAAGGTCTTAGTTTTCGACTTCATTTCCCTTAAGGTCATATAGGAGGAGTTGGAGTCTATCATGGCCTGACACTCAACTTATGTTTACCCCGGGCAAGACGGAGTGGGGTGGGCTAAGTGTGGGAGGAGGTGCATCATAGCTTTACCCTCACTATTTCCTGGGGGTTTTGGATGAAAGGTGTGGTAGCCACCTAGTACCCCCTTGGCAAGGGTTCGGGGGAAGCACCCTCGGTGAAAATTATATGAATAATTTACTTGTAAAATATTGTAATTTCGTAGTCAATATGGGTCATTCATTAGGCGGATGATCGACGATATAATTTATGTTAATTTTGGGACATTTCCTTAGAAGGAAACTACCTCGATTTGTAATTTTATTAGTTGGGTATTATTAAGCGAGTGAAGAAAATAAGGGAGGCAGGTGTGAGTGCAAAGAAGGAAATTACAGTTTTGTTGTAGGTTTTCTCTCTTCATTTTTCTGGATAATATAGAAGGAAGCAGTTTGTTTCTCATGGACGTAGCCCAAATTGGGTAAACACATATATAAGTGTCTCTATTGTTTTATTCTTTTCCATTGTTTGTTTTTGCAATATTTCATATGTTCCATTGCTCTTTATTATTTAATTTCTAATAAGATTATATGTTTGACCAAAGTTCAAGATTATGCTAAACTATTTAAACGTTGAATATAAAGGATGGCTTTATTTGAGTATGTTTGACTAATGTGGTTGACTATGTTTGACTATTAATATTCATCAATAATAATAATAGGCGATTATGTTTAACGAATTTGAAGAGTGTTGACTATAAAAAAAATCCAAGCATAGTCAGGGTTGCATTAATGAATATGGTTGAATAATTTTGTAATGTCGCATTACGACATTGTATAAATTTAAGTACCATTCCAATGTTAGAATATTTATTATTATTAGTCAACTTTTTTATTAATATTAATATTGATCATGAATCAATTAACTCTCCACACATGTGCACCCCATAACTATATTTAATGCGAGATGACTACCAACAGTTTTGACCATGCAACATCACATCAAGTGATTACAAACTTACGGATAACTCCTAAATTTAGAATTTTAGTCCCCAACTCCTCATATTCACCATATTGTTGTTAATTATCTTGTTTGACCTCACTAAAAACTTAATGCACACAACCACATTAACACCTCAGCTCAGATACCACATGCCTCATTCCTACTTACGATGCTTTGAAGCAGAAGAAGTTGGTATTATCTGCTCCATGATCTCGTTGTATTTGGAACACGATAAAAATATAGAAACTCAAGCTTTATAAACACGGAGATGCAACAAAAAATAGCATTTCATTAATATCAGCAAATTTAAATATGCTTACGAGGCATAATGGAAATAAACTAGCTCGGGTGATGGTAGCTTATCTCTAAGAAGAGATGTGGAAGATACATACCTGCGAACTATTTTACGATGAGTTTCAAAGCCTATTTATTATTCGGGGAAACAATGGAAAACCTAAACATCCAAAAACCTAACCTTAGGAAGATAGAAGCACCAAAACTACGGGCCGTTTGGGTAAATTGGTACATCGACTTCTCGGGGTTGTAACTTTGGCACACGATCTCCTCTTCCGTTTGACGCGCACAATATCTCGTTAGAAATATCTTTCAGGAGTAAAATTTTTGAGTGACCCAACATCAATAAAATTACCATGTTTCTCGTGATTTTCCAAAAAATGTCGTTTAGGGCCACAAAACGGCTTTGGAAGTTGAGGACCCCAAAAGCTGAAAATAGTAAACGATCTTAAAATTAAGTAAATTGAAAAGCTGAAAGAAACAATGGTGGGGGTCAAAGTGGAATAGGTGGGTGGCCACCAATATCCACTGGATCATTCCTCCCCCTTAGAAAGTAATGGTCCCCGTGTTGAGTTCCTCCATATGAGATGAGGAAACCTGTGAACTTGGTCCCTAGTGAGCCACATGCCTTGGTGTAGGAGTTGGCCATATTGAACAACACAATATAGATGTATAATGCATGTGAGTGTTCTTGATATACGTGTCCATGATACGATCATTTTCGGTATGTTCTTGGTCATGGTTTAGCTTTTGTTCGTGTGAGTTGTTCTGCAATTTACGTGTGTCCGATGGTGGAAAGTAGGTAAGTACCCCGAGGAATGGTGCTTGTCTTGGGCTCGAGCATTCTCCACGAAAACCTTGGTGATTTTGTATGGTCCATGTCGGGCGTGCGAAAGCTTGTGGTGGATTCCAATAAGGCGATCATACACCGTCTTGGCAATCACTTTTTCTCCCACGGAACATGTCGGCGCCGTCTTGATCATGTCACTATTTTACTTACCAGAACTGGCTCTGTCAATATGTCATGGACTTTGTTGAGTGGATGTGTTGAATGTAATCGATGAAACTATTAGGTAGCACGGAGATCCAGGTCCTTGAGTGAAGCCACTGATGGTGTATAGTTGTGGGTGTGTTGTACTGATTGGTAGACTAGCCACTTCCTTGACCTGCGATGTGAAATGAGGTTCTTTTGGCTCTTCTTCATCGAAAATGAACTACGAAAGGGGAACCGCCATCCCATACGGGAATGAAAGAGGCGCTCCCCTCCTACCCGGATCTTCGGGTTATTCCTTCTAGATCTTGGTGGTGGCGGTGGTGGCAGGATCGGCATCGATGTCCTTCCATTTATCATTCCCCTTTTCGTTCGACTCGGTGTAGGAACATGCATCGATTCGAAGCCTTGACTCGGCCAGTGACTACTTGGCAGAGCACCTGTGTTATAAGTGGAGGTATTATGGAACTCACACCACTTTCCGTGTCTTTCTTTGGCTTCATGGTGTTTTTATTCACTAGTGGCTTTGATGGGTTTTCTGAGCGCCACTTGTTAGCCTTATCCTTTGTTTTGCGATTTGGGAGTGATTTTTCCCTTTCTTCTAATTCACATATCCACGAGTCTTAGCTATTACATTTGAATTTTTGCTCAATCTTGGTAGCATACGGTGTCTTTCACCTTTGTTAACACTTTCATATTTAAGCACACACATGTTGTATGAGGATAATAACACACACGAGAGACTCAGCACACGATGAAGGATAGCGTGAGGCTTTCTTATTTTTCCATTATACATGATGCTACATTTATAGTACAATGGTGTGACTCTTGGTTTCATATTCCAAGGTCACTTGGACTCCATTGTGACTTTTTAGCATTCCACCTACCCATGTAGGATTAGGTGTTCAACATCCCCCTTAATCGAAGGGGTATGTGTGAGTCAGGGTTGTACAAATCTGCAAAGTATGCATGTGGTAGAACTTGGGCTGAATCAACTCTGAAATGTTGGAAAAAGAGGTGGTTTTAGGATGACCCTGAACATTGGAACGCAAAACTTGTTGCGGTTCCGGAACTCTTCCAAAGCGCGAAAGTGAGAAAACCTGGCTAGAGAAATTGTCCCTCATAAAAAGGGGAGACCTTCAACTAAAAGAAGGGAGGTCTACTACCTTGTTAGTTTTTAGGATTTACCAACAACTGCGGAATGCTTTGAAGCATTTCCACCGGAACTCAACCAAGCGCTAGAAGATGAAGGGGGGGGGCATTGGTGAAGGCTTGCACTAGAGAAGTGTTCCTCATATATGAAAGGGAACCTTCGACCTAAAAGAAGGGAGGTCTACTACACATGATGGTTTTAGGTTATCCACCAACCAAAGAAAATGATGGTTTAAGGTTGTCCACCAACCAAAGGCATGCTCATGGGCATCCGTGTCTACGGCTACATCTACGAATACCGGAATGACGAATTGTGGATCGAGCTCGCTTGAGCTATTTGTGTCTCGGCTACAAATACGAACATGGAATGAGGTGTGGCTCGAGCTCGCTTGATACGTAAGTCGAAGCTTGTACATGACCACAATTTTCCCCCTATTGGGGAAAAGGTGAGATGATGGCGAAAACTCAGCTGCAAGTTTGCTCGATATGCGAGAACTTGGAAGTTCGACATGTGTCTTAAACATCTTCTTAGTGGCGATGCCCATTGCCACGAAGCGATCCATCCAAGATGAATCTTGGTTCTTGCGAGAGGCTTGTGTCGAAGCATTTGTCGAAGAATGGGTGTGCCGACCACAGAGTGCTTGCATGGATGAAGATCAAAACATTGATCTTTCATGTGGCCAGCAGTCACGGTGTTGGCATTTCACAATACGATGTTGTTGTTGTGGAACGAGGATGGAATAGGCACGGGTGGTATCATGCATGAATGCGGCACTTTGAAATATGATGGGCTTCGTGTAGTGGAGTATGAAAGGTCACATCCTTGTCATATCAGAACCGGTTCGGTGCTTGTTGTGGACAAGCTCTCTTTGAGTCGATGATGGGCTTAGGAAGTGCGAGGCTAAACTCTGCATCTGCATGTACATCTGCTCTAGTACGATAGTGAATGGGAATCAATTGCATCTTTATCTTCTTTCTTCGATGAGAGTCCTTCACGGTATTTTGAGCAGAAACGGAGTTCAAAATGGTGACTCTTCTTGAAGTTCATCTTGCAGGTTGAGGATTCAAGCTGTAGAAAACTCAATCTTATCTTGTGCATTTTGCAAACAACTTTGAATGTTCTGAAGAGCATTCTTGCTCATTTTTATCACATCATCAACATTTGAATGAATGAGGTTATTCAACAACACTAATACCTCTCATTGATTTTATGCATTTTTCAACAACTTAGGCTCAAAAAATGAAGAATTTAATGGAAAGCTCTGATAGAAAATGCACAGATTTACAATGTGATACGATGACTATGGAAATATAAAGTACAAAATGTCCTCAAATGATGGATGGCAATCAACAATGACTTACATCAACAACTCAAATTACTCATTGCAACTATGAAGAAGATGCAAATACAATGTCAATATTTTACGCGAAATATTTTGTAGATGTGCGGTGAAAACACTATACGAAGCCTTTAAAATGGTGAATTTTCTTTCAAAGTTGTTTTTGATGATGGAAAACTTGTCTTCAAATGTGAAATTATTCAAAATCACCCTCTTATATATGCCACAAATCATAAAATGTCAAATCTTGCCAAATTTCTCTATGTATTCGGTCCATCTACTCACATGTCATTTCCTCTTTTATAGCTGTCATATTCTCTCTTTCTTTCCTCTCTCTCTCTGCTGGTTTTTTTTTTTTTTAAATTAAAAATTAATTAAAAAATGAATTAATTGAAATAGGAATTAATTAAAAGGGAAAAAGGGATTTTTAATAATAAAAAATTAAAATGGAAAAGGGGAAAGTAATTTAAAAAAGGAAAAGGAGCTTTTAATAATAAAAATTAAGATGGAAATGATATACGTAAGGGAGGTATTATATGTGGGAGGGGGGTATATTAAAAAGAAATTTAAAAATATAAAAACGAATTTTAAATTAAAAAAAAATGAGTAAAGAAAGGTCGCAAGAAGTGAGAGTGTTGTGAGTAGTAGCGGGTGAGGGTCATGGGCCGTAAGAAGTAGGGAAGCGTCTGGTGTGAGGTGTTGGGAGATAGGCGTAGAGCGTAGGGAGGGTCGTTGAGGAGGAGCGAGCCATGGGCTGCGCGAGGAGAGGGCGCGTGAGGGATGTCGCGTAGGAGTCGGGTGTAAGTGGGGATGTGTCTTTGCGATGGGTTGTAGGGCATATGAGTGGTGGGTACGGGTGCGTTTGCGAGTTGTGAAGGCGAGACGCCCGAGAGGTGGTGAGAATGTTGCGAGGAGGTGGCGGGGGCGCGAGATGTGTGAGGGAGACGATTTTATTTATTTATTTATTTTTATTTTTTTTTTTAAACGAGTGAGAGAGATTCACTTTAAAAAAAACGAGAGAGAGAGAGTCCGAGCTCGAGAAATTTTTTTCGATAGCCCGGCAACGAGAAAATATTTTCCGGCGGTAGAAAAAACCGGAAATTGCGAGAAATTTTCCCGATGGTAAAACTCGGTGATTTTCTTCTGACCCAATATATAAATAGTATCGAGCAGCTCTTCGAATTGCGGATTTTAATGAGCGAGAAATTGCGGAAAGAAAAAGGAAATTAGAATGAAAACCTTCGGATAGAGCGTGTTGCCTTTCTTCAAATCAATGCTGAATGCGCCAATTTTTACGAATCTTTTGCTCCTTCTCCAAAACCACTTTACGAATGCGGCAAAAGGCTGGCACAACGAAACTCTCCAAATCTTGCAAAAATTATCAACAATTTTGCGGATATGCACGAAACCATAAACACGAATGGCTCACTCGATTTGGACGGAGACGACAATGCTAAGCTACGATACCATGTTAAGCACACACATGGTGTATGAGGGAGAATAACACACACGAGAGACTCGGCCTCGATGAAGGATAAGCGTGAGGCTTTCTCATTTCCATTATACATGATGTACATTTATAGCAATCCTGATGGTGTGACTCTTGGTTTCATATTCAAGGTCACTTGGACTCCATTGTGACTTTACGCATTCCCACCTACCCATGTAGGATTAGGTGTTCCAACATGCACCAAGCAAGGAGATGTCGAACTCCCATTTCCTCCTTGATGTAACTATGTCGAAAACCGGTAACTAAGCACAAATGTTTCTGCGAATCTTTGATACCCAACTTTGTGCACGAGGTATGGAGCAGTTCGTCGGCTCATGCACATCTTGATCCCTTTGTTGCCCACGAGCGTAGTCCATTGTATGTACTTATCCTCATAACTCCCCACGGGGGTAGTATTGTTCCTTAATGGCATCTCAAAAATAATTACAAGTGGGTGTGAGCGCGAGAATAAGGGAGGATTCCTCATCATCCTTTTGTTCACGGTATGTTTTCCCATCGGTCCCTTACATGCAGGGCGGATTTGAGAGTGAAAAAGTAATCTTTCCCCGATTGGAAAAGCTATGAAGCGAAATATCCTTATAATATATTCAACCATCTATCTATGAAAAAGTCTACATCTATTTTCCTCAAATATGGGAATGTAAAGTTAACTTGTATCTTAAAGGAGTGGCACTTCGCGGTGGGCGTCGGATGAATGTGTCGCTTATGGGTAGCCATCGAAGGATGTTTGGATAGAGTTATCCATCACCACATTCATGCGATTTCTTGAGGGCCTCCTCGAGCAATATTTTGATAGAGATCTCATGCTCCCTCGTCTTTCTTTTCCTCCACCATGGGAGCGATCTGAGTCTCGAGGCTAAACCTGCAAAGGTTCGGCTAGATCAAGCCTAACTCGTTACCACGACCTTGTTAGGGACATGCAAAGAAAGATCGGGTGGAAATGTTGCTCGATACCAGCGATTCATGTTTATGCACGAAACACGATAAATACGAATAAACATAAATGCAAAGATGTAATAGAAAATATACTTCATTTCATTAATGTGAATAATTTGAAATAAGCTTACGGACATAATGGAAATAAACTAGCTCGGGTGATGGTAGCTTATCTCTAAGAAGATGTGGCGGCTACATGCCTTTGAACTATGTTACAATGAGGCTCGAGATTGTATTTATTATTGATAAACGATGGAAAACCTTTAAAATCCAAAAGCCTAACCCTAGGAGATGAAGTGCCAAAACTATGGGCTACATTTGGAGTAGAGGTGGTACATCAACTAGAGGTCGTAGCTTTGGCATACAATCTTTGTTTAATGCGCACAATACCTTGTTAGAAATATCTATTAGAGGACTACAACTTTCGAGTGACCAACATCGGTTGCAATTCAATTTTCTTTTGGTTTTCCAAAAAAACTTTATTAGGGCCTCAAAACGGCTCTGAAGTTCATGACCCAAACGCAAAAAATAGTAAATTTGATATACGATTAAAAATGAAAAACTAAAAAAAATGGTGGGGGTTCAAGTGGAATAGATCGGTTGGAAACAAATATACACAAGGATTAGTCCTCCTCCCTTAGGAAACAATGGTCCCCCATTGCATTGACTTCCTCCATGAGATGATGAAACTTTTACTAAACTTGGTCCCTGGTGAGCCACTTGCCTTGGTGTAGGAATTGGCCAACTTTAACAACTCAATATTTTGGATCTTATATGTGCAGTGTTCTTGATCGACGTAATCGCAGTCCAATCGAGTTTTAGCCTTTTCCATGCGGTCGGGGTTTAGCTTTGTTGGTGTGAGTTGATGCATTATCGAGTGTGTCCGATGTGGTGGAAAAGTAGGGTCGAAGGCGGTCCACATTGAACATTGGTTGCGGTTCCAAGGAATGGTGGAGTACGCACTCGAAGCCATTGTCTTTAGATAGCCTTGGTGATGGTGTATGACGCGAAGTGGGATAAGCTTGCGATGGGGTACAACGGGCGCTCATACACCAAATGTTGCTAAGCTTTATGCCGGAACTTGTGTGGAACTTCGATGTTGATCATGTTGTTGCTTGCACTTAGCATTAGCTGTCTAAGATTTCATGGACCTATTATGTTTAGTAAAGCTCCAATGGAATTATTCGCCTTGTCGACTTTAGTGGACATGATCGATTATGCATGAGTACTTGCAAATGGTATAGACACATCAATGGGACATGTGGTTGGAATCCCCAAGCCCACCTCAAAGGGCTATGGCTAGTTAATATGTGGAGATCCTAGGTTATAGATGTGTTGGTCATAGGAGGATTTCATCCCATATGCATGGATCATCGAGTTGTACATACGCGAGAATGTGTCTGATCATCTTGTTCATGACCTTTGTTTGGCCATCGAGTTTGGGGGTGGAAATTTGTGGACTTAGTGAGCTTGGTGTCCAACATCGACAAAGACTTGACCAAAATTAATAACGAGGAACTTGATATCCGTTTGAGATAATGGACTCTAGGATCGAAGTGTACCCACACTCGTTCAAGAAGATTTTAGCGATGTGCTATGATATTCTTCTTGTTGTCATAATGGACATTTAGAGAATATGTTGACGACAAAAAATATAATCATTTCCATGCTTGGTAGAAAGAAGGCTCAACATGTGATCCATTGAGATGGATTCCCAAGGTCGACTAGGGATAGGCGGTGCGGTATATATTCCTTTCTTCTTCATGGTTTGTTTGTAAATGGCACATACGATGCACGATATGATGTACTTCACGAAATCATGTCGAAGGTTTTTTCCAATAGAAATAATTTTTTGCGGTATTGCCTTTGTTTTCTCAGCTTGTGAGAGTAATCGATGACCCAAGCCTTGAGTGTGCTTCCAAATTCATATTGGCATGCTCGCTTGAAGAACACAAAGGTGTCCAATTGGTGTAGCAGGTGAATCTGAGGTGAAAATCTAGAACTTGCTTCCCTTCCGAGAGCGTTTGGTATGTGTTGTCAAATTCTCGATCACTTTCGTAGAGATGTTTCCAACCAAAGTCTTACATTCTGCAAGAATCGAGTGTTGGGGCCCTTGTTTTTGATTGTTTTTGAAATCTTGGCTAGAACATTTTGACCTTTTTTTTTGAGTTGCGGCATGAGAGACACATAGCAGCCGCCGGCCGCGCGCAACTACCGGGAGTCGCGGGAGCTATCGAGGGTGGCGCGGAAGCATGCGATGGCGGAGATAGAACATGGACAAGTACGGATGAAGGAAACACACGGCCAGAAGACGAGGAAAGTGGAACACGCGGATAACGAGGAGAGAAGTCGGGAGAAGTTGAAGTAAAGACACGAGTGATAGTTGTGAGCGAGGAGAATAAATAACGGTCAAAATTTGTGAAAGAGGAGGATGTGAAGAGAGCTGCGAGGCTCGTGATAGGAAAAGACGCGCGGCCGGCTAACGGAAGAATCATGCATGACCTTCCTAGGGTTCCTCATCTTCTCTATTCTACTTTGTTGAAATCTGCTCATATCGGGTAGCAGCTATCATTGAGAATGCCATGTAATCATGTGTTTGGCCAAGAGAGTAATACAATGGAAGGTTGCTGTCTCAATAAGATGTTTATGTGTACGTAATGTGTTTATCTTTACAGTTTAAAATTTTATTTGCAAATGTACGAATGCTTATTAAGTGATCTTGCGTATGTAACTACGTATATGTAATCGTGCTTTGTCCTTCATGAGTTGCGTATTTGTTCCTTTCCCATTCATCCCCTTGCGTAGTTCGACACGCCTCCGGAATTTGAGACGCCTTTGCTCTCCGAGCGAGGGTGAAAATGCCGGCGTGTTCTGAACTGCCGGACCCCTTTGTTGGCCACAGCTCTTGAACTGGGTCTTGTCGCGAGGACACGACTTCTCGCCAACAAATGAGATTTAGTTGCGGGTACATGTTATGAGGGGGACCTAGATCATGGTATCGAGATTTTGAAGGAGCGATACGACGATGGTGGGATGATCATCTTGACCGAGTTCATTGCTGCGACGAGCGAGAGATGACCAAGAAAAAGGAGCGGCGATCGAGAGCTTGTTTTTCTCGACTCGGCCCGGTGATACGTACGAAATTTTCGGGGAAGGTTCCCTACGGAACTTTACGATTGGTTGTGGAGGTTACGAGCGACGGTGCCCCAAGAAGGCTTGCGGAAGATAAACGCGGTGGGCGCACGAAGATACGGTATGCTTGCAACGAGGTGGACAACGGCCGGCCGCGCGGTGGATTTTGGGTAAGGACCACGTTGGAAGGATATACTTTGAGTTTGATGCGAAGTGCTACCAATCCTTCTCTGTCCATTTTCCACTCGAGGGCTAAGAGGGGAAGGCTGGCCGAAGGGTCCCGTGGCATGGATCGAAAGCTCGATGGTGGACGAAGGGTTGATTGAGTTTCACAAAACGGGGGATGGAGACGTAAACCACCGTCTTTGGGGGAAGGGTTGAGGGGCCGTCTTTGTGTAGAATGTGAGGAGTGGGGAAGAGGGCGGGGAATGGACGTTGAGCCGCATGCAAGTTGCGGGAACGACGTGCGCATCGGGGGGGGGGGGGGCACGGATGGCCAGGTAGGTGGCGAAGAAAGTAATGCGAGATTTGAAGAGGAGATCGAGAGGAAAAAATCGGAGAAGAGCGCCTCGAGAAGACAATAACTATGGGTTTGGATACCGTGAAGAAGACGGGACAGCGGTGGAAGTGCGGTGGGTGCATGGGAGCCCAACGACGCGAAAAGAGATGATGACTAGCGAAGATAATGGAAAGATGCGACTTGAAGAGAGTTGGGTGACGAATGGCACGGCGTGATGCGACGGATGTTTCAAGATCGAGCCCGGCACCCACCCCTCCCGAGCCGGCCCTACTTCCACATGCATGGCCGGGATCCGAACTTCAATCTTGTATCAACCTTTAAGTAATATTTTTATTCGGTTACAAGCATTGAGTCGAGTCATACAATAGTTCATTAGCGTCGATAACGTCGGTAACAACGGCGTTACTAGTAGTGGTATTTTCCTAGTGGGACGGGTTACGCAACCGGGGAGCGGAAGATTTATCTGGTCAATTCTCACTTAAGTACACATGGTGGATCTTTCACCGAGGAAATGATGATGTAGAGCAACAACGGTACGTGCGAAGCCATGCGGAGGGCTTGCCGGATGCCGGATGCGAGGAAGTTAGAATTCCAAACCACGCTCGGAGGGGCTACACGATGGTTTATCCTAACGAGTATTACGAGGCTCATCCTAACCCGTAATTGCGGACGTAAAGCGGGATTTTGTCAAAGTGGCTTCCCCGGAGGCGGCCAGCGAGTGCATCGGTGTGGGAAATTAAGCAAAAGGAAGGTGAGACCGCGTGGGAATTGATGCGGCGATTCGAGACGCGATCGGAAACCTCGACTACCGTCGATCAGGCCACCGGTGGTTCATCCAAGGGCTGCGCTTCCCTTGACACGAACCCCTCTCACTCGGCGAGAGAAGATTGATAATGCAAGACGCTTTGGAGCGGCCATGAAGATTGAAGTCATGGAAGGCTACCCCGAGGAATATCGGGGGGGGGGGGGCGGCCCATGAATCCTTCTTTGGTAGGGTTGCAACACCGGATCGCCTTCCAGTAGAAGCTCAAGGAGCTTCACCGGTGAATGACACGGCCTAATGTTTGGTGCACTCATTATCTGGTCGAGGGCCATGTCGCGGCCCGAGTGCCCCGGGTTGCCGCGGTATAGGGGCGGGGACCTTCGGTTGCGGCGATCCGGGGGTCGCGGTGGTGGAGATGCGGCGATGAATCCGAGGGGTATGCCGGCGCAACAACCTTGGCGGGGTTCCACGCAGAGGGTTCCTCCACCACAAAATATTGCGAGATTTGCCGGACTGTTTGAGGCATCCTCCCTCGGATGTGCCGTCCTGGTACTCACGGTCGAATAATGTGTAATGCGAATTTTGTGTGTCCACGACTCACAACAGCCGGTGCGGAGACGCTCGACGCACTTGCGGATCGTTGGATCGTCCCTCCCCTACGGGGGTGAACGAGGCTGGGGAAGAGGGCGGAGGCATGCGGGGAGGCCGCACGGGCGGGCCCGCGGTCCGGTAAAATGTTACAATTGACGGCGGGAGGGTCACGTGGCTCGAGAATGTCCACTCCGCGACGACCTTTGGTGTTCCCGAGTGCGGGGTCAATGCCCATGCTACGGGCGGTCGGAGCTCATCAGAAGTGGGAAGAACGGGCGAGGGCGGGGAGGGCGAATCGGTAAACTCGGAGCGCGAGGACGCGGCCGGACTTGCGGGCGTCGCGATCGTGAGCGAGGGCGGAAGAAGATGGAGGGATGCCCACGGGAAGGAGCCGGCACGAGTGGTTCGGCGGCATCCGAAGAAGTTGATCGAGGCCCGAAGTCCCGAGGAAGAGTATTTCCGGGGAGAGCGAGTTGAGGGCGTTCTCCCGGAGTTGCGGAATGAGGGAGAGGTTTGGAGGAGCCCCTGTCGGAATGCAGGGCGCGAGAACATCGCAAATGCTTGTGGTCGAGTTGGCTCCGGCTATTCCTCGAGTTGTTGACAACGGCGCGGCTGGCCGCGTTTCAAGCATGCTTTGGAAGGGAGACGCGCGGGCGCACGAACTTAGAGATCGGCGGACGGCGGCCCCACCAATCGTGCGGCACGTGAAGGCGGGACAAGCAGCGAGCAGGGCAAAGAATTCGGCTTAACACTCGGAGTCGCGGATTCCAAATCGGTAACACCATGTTGGACTTAGAGGTCGCGACATCAACGTGCTGCCACGGAAGGAAGACATGGGAGGCTCTTGGAAGGCCACGGCTAGCCTACTCCACGATCCCGACTCGGGATGGCGAACCGGTCTTTGCATTACGCAATCGGCGGCTCGGTGTCGAGGTCGGCGTTGCGGGGGTGAAGACATACCGTTTGAAGGTTATTGATATCATGGGCGACAAGGATCCCTATCGCCTTACTCGGCATTGATTGGGCTTTTGAGAACTATGCCATCATCGACCTTAAAAAGGAGGTGATGATCTTTGAGGATGAGGAGGTACGGGTCACCCGGCCCTGGAAGCCGTGTCGAGCCGCGATATGCGAACGTTGGACAGAGAAGTCGGGAGGATGCTCGAGATGATGGACCACCTTTATCGGATGATCGCGAACGGCGGAACGATTATATTAACCCAACCGCGGCGGCTGCGTCGGGTTGGTGGGTGTGCGAGCTCGGAGCTCGGATCCCGGACTCGCTTGGGAGAGAGCGTGGCGACGGGGGGGTATGAGACCACCACGCGGAGATGTGCCCTCCGGCCCCCTTGGTCCCGATGGGTAGGGGCGGGTCCGCGGATATCCCACTTGTCGAACATGCGGGCGATCGATACTTTATTACGAGGTGGAAGACATGGTCCCGGTGGCCGGATGCCACTTTTGGATGTGGCCTTGCGATCCCACGTCGGCCGGTGGTGGAAAAATCCCACGCAACACTTCTGTTGCGATGGGAGTGCGTGGCGGATGCTGCGGGCACGCTTTAAAGAGGACGGAGGACCTTGCGATGCCGCTTAAGTATCATGGAACTTCGACCCGCAACACCATTTTGCGGACTGTGAGCTTGATGGCGTAGCAACGGTACCCGAGGAGCTGTGGGTCCCACGAGGTTTATCCACTCCACGGGTACGATTCCCCGGGCCTGGTACGGAGGAAGAGCGGAAACGGGAACCGCTCTTGGCGGTGGTTACGGACAAGTTCATTCGGTGCTTCTTGTTCGAAGGGGAGACGACGCGAGGAGTCTCGAGGCCCTACGAGCGATCGGAGGAGGTCTTGTTCTTCGCCATCCTAAGCTCGACGGGGGCCGGTGTCACGGCCGAGGTCGGAGCGAGTTGGTTTGCCACATAGGATTGACGGTGATCGGATGACGATGGTCTAGAGAACTCGGAGCATCTCTACTTTGACGAAAAGGAAGGCAATGACATCGATGAAAAGTAGGCAATGAAGAGTCCATTTACGACCACTAAAGACAAAGAAGGTGAACATTGGAATGGACGAAAACCCAAGCTCGCAACGGTGGGAGACTGCGGGATGAGGGCGACGAAATTTTCGACCTCCTCGGAATACGAATTTGATCACCGTCCTCGGTTGCGGACACGAAGGGGATCGGGGGACCTAGGCGAAATGCGCATCACCACGAAACGGAGACCGGCGATAGGTGAAGCAAACCCTACTGCAGATTAGACCCACGTATCAAAGAAAAGGTCAAGATGGAGATCGACGAATCTTTGACGCAGTGCTTATCTTTCCGGTCGACGAGTGGGTGAGTCCCATTGTCATCCGGAGACAAGAAGGACAAAGCGGAGATCGAGTGTACGTGTGAACTACGAACTGAACAATACCATCCACGACCGTTCCCACTCCTTTCGGCGATGAAGTTCTAGACCATGTTGCGGGAAACGAAGCTTATTCCTTCAGCGATGGGTTTTCGGGTTATCATCGGGTGCGCATCGCCCAGGAAAACAAAGCAAGACGACATTCACCAGCGAGGTGAGGATCATTCGCATACCACGTTATGTAGTTTGGTACGAAGAACGTCTGGGCTGGGTTGTTCCAGTTGTCATGTTGCTTTCCGAAGGTACATTCACAAGTTCCTAGAGGTCTACATGGACGGCGGGCCGTCTACGGCCTAGCGAAGAAACACGCTACATTGCGCGTTATGTTTGGCCCGTTGTCGTCGAACGATTTCCTTGAACTTGAAGAAACTGAGTTCCATTCGGCACACTCTTAGGCCACGTAGTGTGCAAGCAAGGGTCGTCGATCCCGCCAAGGTTGCGGTCATCGTTCACATGGAAGCCCTCGAGGCAGAAGTGAAGCGATTTAACGAGCATGCTCGGGCACACGAGGATATTACGGGCGGTTTATTCGCAACTACGCAAATATTACGGCCCCTTTGGAGAAGCGTACAGTCGAGGTGTTCCGGTGGACGGCGGAGTGTAGGAAAGGCACTCGACACCTTGAAGGAGAGAAGTTGGCGATGGCACCCATACTTGTTCATCCGTGGGATAAGCGATTCCATGTGCATATTGATGCATCCGTGTTCACTCGAAGTTTGTATTAGCGCAACTTGGGGGAACGACGGTTGACCACCCGTCTACTTCGCCGGTAGTCGGTTATCAAATGCGGAGAAGAATTACACCACGGCCAAGGCGGGAGCGTTGGCGATGGTGTACTCCCTCCAGTTGCGCCACTATCTTCGGGCGGCAAATTCACATTCTTCACGGACCGATGCATTGAAGTATCTGGTGAATAGCTTGTGTTGGAAGGACGGTCTGTCGGCTTAATTTTCCGAGGAATTCACGTTTGAGGTGATTGTCGGCTTAGGTAGGTTGAATGTTGGTCCCCGATCATTTATCCGGTTGGAGACGGGAGAGAATGAAGGTTCGTTGGATGATCGGTGGGATGCCGATCTCTTCGAGGTCGGCACCGGTACCCGGACTATCTGGTGACATTGCCACTTATCGACCACGGGACAATGCCCTCGGGATTACACCGCTCTAGAAACGCCACTGGTTGTCGGGCGGCGGGCTTCTGATTGATCGCGGGGGCAACTATATAAGCGGGCCTTGATGAGGTGTTGCGCGGTGCGTTCTTCGACCACGAACGGAAGCGGTGATGTGGGAATGTCCCACGGTGGTGCCGGGAGGCATGGGGGTGCGAGAGCCCCGCGAGTGTCCCAAGGCGCGTGGTGGCGGTACATGCGGCCTTAAGGCCACATGGCAGAGCGGCGTGATGTTTGCCGGCGGGCCGGAAGGCCTTCGCAGGACGAAGCTTCGCTACACCCAATGCATGTGTTGCGGTCGTTTGAAAAAGTGGGTTGTTGATTTCGTAGGTCCCATTGCCCGGTCGCAAGACACTCCAAGGCCGGTACATCATTACGCCACGGATTACCTCACCGGTGGGGCACCGGCCGAGCGACGGTACGTATTTGCTCGGCGAGCCGTGCCGGTTCATTTTTGAACACATCATCGGCCGGTTTGGGCGCGAGCTTGACCGGCGATCGAGTGCGCATTTCATTAATGCCACGGTCAAGTCACCTCTGGACATTTATGATTCGGCATCATAAAGCGACCCATACCACCGCAGACGATGAGTACGTGGAAGCATTCAACAAGATTCTCGAAAAAGGCTTGACTAAAATTTTGCAATGCTCGGCGCGATGATTGGGACGGCGTCTCCCGGCGGCGTTGTGGAGCCTGCGGACCACGGTGAAACGTTTGACCAACCGGACACCATTCCGGTTGGTGTATGGCGGGGGGCGCGGTTACGCCCAGAGTTTACGGTCTTCGATCGCAACGTCTCTTCGGTTCTCGGAAAGTCACTTCGGGGAATGCCTCCGGGGAGCTACGGAGCTAGATGAGGCCGATTCTGGCGGAATTCCACGAGAGGGTTCGAGAAGGCCGGGCGACGTGGCACGGCCGCCACATCAAAACCAAAGCCTTCCAAGTCGGCGGCAAGTTCTCTTATATGATAGCCGGTTCCAAAAGTTTCCGGGCAAGCTCCGGTGCCGGATTTGGGACCCTACTTTGTCATCGAGATCAACGACTCGGGGGAGCGGGTCGGTTGCTTGCCAGTGGACGGTACGGTTCTCCCAGGTGGGTGAATGGCGCACGCACGAAACCCCTACCGGGGGTAGGTCCCTTTCACTTCTCATCAATAACTCTGCATAGCGAGAGAACCGTCGTATCTTAGTCGAATAACTCTCCGCCGGGATGAGCGTGAGTCTTTTCGTTCATGGCGGTGTCGAATAGCAAATTGGGAGTGCCTCATAGCCGTGTGGTCGGGTCGGACTAGTCCGGCGTGTCCACGGCGCCGATCCCCGGCGTGTCGTCGTGTAGGATCCATCCGTGCCGGTGTCGATCCGGGTCATTTCGCGGTCCTTTTGTCGGTCCGTAGGATCGCTCGGTGCCCCTCATAAATTACCATAAGTAGCACTGTCATCATTACCCCATAATCATTTGCCATCACCGCAGTTCCCTCGGTAACGTCGCGTCGCCATCCCCCATGGCGCAGTCGACGCGTCGGTGCACACGGGCATGCGATTGATCGCACGATTATCGCGAGCGAAAGGACGCCTGAAATTAATTGTCGTTGTAGGTCTCATCACCTCGCTCGTGCCGGTGAATGACATAACTTGCTGGAGACAACACCCGAGGATCCCCTGTCTCTATTATATCTACTGGTGGCCCCGGTGGGCGGTTCGGCGGCCACCTCCCCCGGATGGGACCCCTCGGCAAGACGGGTACAGGTGGGTATGGCCACTTCCAATGCGGCGGTTCTGGGTCCTTCCTCTGAGACCTCCAGCCGATCGGCGGCCGGTCGCCCGGCCTTTGCGAATGGGTGGGAGCGAGGGCGCTTCGAGCACGGCAAAGTAGAGAACATGGGGTACGAGCCGGTGTGCCTACTCGTCGAGCGGGCGGCCCTCGGCGAGACGATTCATTCGAGCTGCGGCCGGCGGGGTGCCTTTGGCGACACCACCGTCACGGCGCTTGCGGAACGGCGCGATCGGTGAACGGGGAAGACCTGCCTGCGGGGAGCAGGTCACCATTGCGCTCGGTGTTCTCCGCCTATGTATTTGAGGGCTCATCATGCCCTACGACAATATAGAGGAGGAAAGTGTAGCAACCCGGGCTTACCACCTTCGGTGCTGATGGTCTATGCGAGAGAACCGGGAACTCAGCGGCGTTAGCACGGCCTACCCTTCCGGATCCACGGATTGTTTTTACTCGGGGACCGGTGGTGCCAGCGACTCGGGTAGTTAATATGCGAGCGACTCTCCCATTCCCGAAAACGCGGGCGAGGCTTACGCCCTTCTCTGATGCGAGTGCTCACTCGCACTCCTTTGTCCAAACGCGACTGTCTCTTCCCATTTAACGACGATTTCAAGTGAAATTCAAGAGACGCGGATCGACACGGTTAGATCAGCTCTATGCCCGAGAGGCGGACGAGCCGAAATTCAAATGCAACAAATTGAGGCGAGCTCGGCGAGCGAGCGAACAGGTCATTCGGGGAAATTCGTTCGCCGTTCGAGCCGGTCTTAGAGATCCCCGCCTAGCAGTGGATGCCAAGGCGAGACCCGGCTGCCACGGTCGGTACATCCCGACATTGTAAGAGAGGCAGCAGCCACGGAGCTCTGAAGAAGCGACTTGCTTATGCGAGGAATGGCCGACGGTGTCGGACTTCCGCCGAGACTTAAAAAAAAAAGATACGGCGCTCGCGAGGGGGTCCGGAGTTGGGGCCCTTGTTTGAGCAACAACGAGGTGGGCCACGAGCGGGGAAGGGCGCGGGGGCGAAGGCACGAGCGAACGAGCAGGGCCGGCGGGGCAGTAGGTAGGCGGCCCCGGCGCGGTTGACTCGGGGACGAGTCGAGGGTGTGGTCGGGGCTTTGTTGGGGCCCTTGTTTTTTATTGTTTTGAAATCTTGGCTAGAACATTTTAGCCTTTTGAGTTGCGGCATGAAGAACCGCAAATCGCGGCGCGGCCAACTCTTTAGGAGTTGCGGAGCTATCAGGTGACGCGAACGTACGATAGTGTTTGGAGATAGAACATGGACGAAGTACGGATGAAGGAAACACACGGCGAAAGACGAGAAAGTGGAACACGCGGATAACGGGGAGAGAAGTCGGGAGGAAGTTGTGAGTAAGGAACACGGGCGATAGTCACGAGAGCGGGAGAATAAATATGAGTCACCTGGCTGAAAAGAGGAGGATGCGAAGAAGTTGCGAGGCTCGTGATAGGAAAAAGACGCGCGGTAATGCGGAAGAATCATGCATGACCTTCTGAGGTTCCTCATCTTCTCTATTCTACCTTTACGTTAGAAATCTATCTATATCAGATTTGTAAGCTATCATTGAGAATGCCATGTAATCATGTGTTTGGCGAATTAATACGATGGAAGGTTCTTTGTCTCAATAAGACACTGTGTGCACATGTGTTTATGTTGGTTTAAAATTTTATTTGCAAATGTCGAATGCTTATTAAGTTATCTTGCGTATATAACTCTGTATATGTAATCGATGTATCCTTCATGAGTTGTGGTTGTTCCTTGCCATTGATCTCATCCTTGCATGTGGTTGCGGCACGCTAGGGTGAGGCCTTAGCACTCCTCAGTAGGTGAAAATGCGGCGTGTTCCTAGACTACCTAGGACCCCTTTTTATTGGCCACAACTCTTGAACCTGGGTCTTTAGCTAAGCGAGACGACTTCCTGCATGTATCGAAAGGCATAATGGTTAGTGTTGAATTGGCGATTGGTGAAAATAGTCTACAACATTATTCGTGCTTCCCTTCTTGTACTTTATGTTCAAATGGGCTAATTGCGGGTATGTGGACCATTTCTTATGGCGGCAGATTGCACGCTTCCCTTGTATTTGTATGAACTTCGGGGGTTGGTGATCATGTGGATAGTGTTTCCTTCCCAAAAATGTAACGCTTCCATTGTCGACAGCTTGCACTCAGTAGATACATCTTTGTCATAGGTGGGATACTTCTAGGCGTAGCCGAAAGTGTCTCACTACGATATGTGTGGATGCCCCTTCGAATAAGAACCTAATTAGCATAGTCGGAGGCATCTGTCTTGATCTCGAATGGTTTATTCAAGTCCGTGTGTGAGCCTTGGTGTGAGAAGAGGCGATGCTTCAGCTATGTGAATGCCTTCTATTGAGATTGAGGCCAGAAATAATTTTTTCTTTCGCTCCTCACTTAGTAACTTGACTACAGACCCAAGTGATATGAAAGAACCCCCACACGAACCTACAATACAGAAATTGGTTGGGTCCACATGCGGCCATTGCTCATCAATGATGCATCCAAGATATTGAACCTAGGTTATGCAAAATTTCATTTCTCCAAATTGGCACACAACATTGTCGCGGTGTTTGAGACTGTCGGAGATATTGTGGAGGTGCTCTTTCCAACTATGGATGAAGATTAGGATGTCATCCATATACACAACCATGAATGAGTTGATGAATGGTCACAAGATGTCATCCATCGACCTCATGAAGGTTGCGGGGGAGCTTTCGTCAACCCTAAAGGCATGACCACCCATTTAAAAAGGCCCTCCTTAGATTTGAAGGTAGTCTTCCACATCGGTATTCGAATTGGTACTCGGTAATTCTCGGACTTCAAGTCGTATTGCTGAAAATATTTGGCTTCCCAGAGCTAGTTTAGAGAGGTTATCAATCTGCGGGATCGATACCTTTCCGGACGATCTTGTTCGGCACCGATAGTCAATACGAGTCTCCAAGTCCCATCCTTCTTTTGTACCAACACGGAAATTGGGCTCCCATAGGGGCGATGAAATCGGCGGATGTGAGCTTTTTTTTTTTTTAGTTCTTCGAATCTTCTCTCTTGATTTCATCGTTCTCCCGCAATAGAGTGCGTCGTGGTCCATTGTGTAGCGTAGCACTGAGGTCAAATAGATGGAGTGTTTGACGACATTGCGGAGGCAACTCTTGGTGAGGTGAAAATGTCCCCATACTCCTCGAAGACCTTGTCCCATGTTGTCATTTCAGCAGAGAGCCATGTACGGGAGTCGTGGCCATGATATTTTTCTTCCAAGAGGATGGATCATAAGGAAAAAAATCTAGTTTGGGAAATGAGCTACCTACCTTGCTTCTGGCAGTCAAAGAGATGGTGGTAGGCAGTGCTACCTCAGTATCTTGTACAACTTATTACTCAAAGTAACAATAACAACGCGAGGATGGGACTCATACACAACATGTCGCTTCACAAGTATGGTTGGCCTAATAATACATCACAAACATCACGAGCAAGATCAAATAATACCTCATCGTGAAGAGCTTCATGCTATAGGGAATGCAACATTGTTGGCCTTTGAAGATGTATTCCTTGGTGAAACCGCAATGGTGTGTGGGTGTGTTGTGATCGGCATGCCCAATTGCTTCACGATCTTTGTTGAAATGAGGTGCTTTTGGCTCCCTTTATGACAATGAGCTGGGTGGGGAACCCTTGACCACATGCAGGAATGGAAGAGGTGCTCCCCTCCTGGATCTTCGGGTTCTTCCTTGAATCTTGGTGGTAGAAATGGTGGCACTAGGCTCCACATTGATAATATACTTACCTTTGTCATTCTTATTTTCGGAGTTCGACTTAGATTTAGAACATACTTATGATTGAACTGACTCGGCCACGATTGGTGCACAACCACATTGGTGTCGATGTTGCATACTTACACCGAGGATCAAAACACATTTTCATGTGCATCTTGGGTGTCCCATTCGAATAATTTTTTCATCATTCCATTAGGTCATGAAATAATTGTTCCATTGAGTGGTTGTCTTTATTGAATAATCTTTTTCTCCCTCGAGAAGATCATGTTGTTGACTCATTCTCATGATTTCTTGAGCACTTAACAAATATAAAATGCTACATTTTTCTTTACTTGGAAGTTTTTAAAGTCAAAATCTCATTCGAAGGTCGGTAACGGTCCCATTGGTCATTAGGGTTTTCATTTCTCAAAGGTCACTCCTTCATTGAGATAAGGTCAACTCATATATGAGAGGATTAAATAAGATCATCATGATGTATTTATTATACTTTCAAAGTTGTATTTTTAGTTTAATGAATTTTATATCAAAATGTCATTTGATGAAAAATCCAAATTTTGTAATTATTTCAATTTTTTTCCAAATATAATTTTATGTTATTATATGTAATAAATACGATCCCAAAATTTGTCAAAGTGCAATCATGCTTCAGCATAAGTGAGCAAGGAAAGCGAAACTCCATCACTTGATCAAGCACCGCAATGCCAAGGTCGAGAAAGCAAAGTGTCGATGTCGAAGAAGAAAAAAGATGAACATTAGAAAAGTGGGTAATTTGAATTAAATTTCAAATTAACCAAAGTATAAAGCCCACTAGGCACTTAAAAACAAGTCATTGTTGCCATTTCGGTATTGATCTTCAACAAGGAGAAAATCACGAGTTTTTTGTGAGAAATTTGGGTGAAAATCTCTTGGCAGTGCGGTAATAGTCTAGCCCATTTTCGCTAATGTCCAGCATTGCTTTAATACCCGGTAGTCTTCAATAGTCTAGGCGTTTGCACTATTTTCCAAGAGTTGCACTAATACCTAGCCACGCTACGCTAATAGCCAAGGAACACAATGTATTTAACGAGAGGCAATGCACTAATAGCCAAGGAGCGCAAATGTATTTAACATATAGGCGATGTGCTAATGGCGGAGGGGGGGGGAGCCTTTGCACTGTGTCCAAGCGCGCTAATGTCGAAACGTTGCGCTAATGCTAGTTTGGTCTTTGAGCTTCAAGACTCGGTCAAGGTGCCTCCAAAACCTCGGAAAATTTTTATCTAAAGCCTTTTGACAAGTAAGTATAAATAAATTTCATCCCCTTGCTTTGTCATTAAAAGGATTGTCGTAGTGATTTTGTTTTTCATTGTGAAATTTAGAGAGGTTGGATAGGTCATAAAACCCTATTTTTAGTCTTCATTCCTATTGTTCCTAAATTTGCCACTCATAAGCCTCATTTTCTTCCTCTACCATATCATATTCCTAGACCCACTCCTTCCCTACGGCACCATTTCCCTAATCTAAAGCTTATTTCACTTGCCCATCCCCATCTACTTCATCCTAAGTTGAAACTTTCAATCTCAAAATGTCGGAAGAGGACGAGAGATATTAGTGAGGAACAATCACCAAATAAAAGTGATCACAAAGGAGAAGGTATCATGTTGAACGATAAGTAGGGAACTCATGGTGCTCCTATCAACGTGTCTTGTTCCAAGCATGTTGGTTGTTGAGTTTGTGAGAGGGTGCGATGATTCGATATCACTGCGAGTTGACGAAGGTTATTCATCACAAACCTTCATGATGGGAATGTCACTCTTGTTGGGGTCACATTTACCATGTCCTCTAGTGCTATTTGGGCGGTACATGGATCCCTAATGTAGAATGGTTTAAAGAAGGTAAAACTTGATTTGATCTATTATGAGCCATACCTTAAACCTAGATACGAGGATGTTAAGAAAACGGTTTTCCCATTCTCTCATCTCCTGGCGGTATGTCCATGATGAAAATACTCATGAAGTACTTCTTGTGAGGAGATTTTCTTGACTCTATTCATACCATATCAAACTCCTCATGCACTTTACACTAGAGTGAGAATGCTTCATATACCTTACTATCTCTCCCAAAGCATTGAAAAAATGGCATACATTGTACGAAGGAGGCATTATAATCATCAGAATTCAAATTATTTTCACCATTCACTCATTAAGATGGTAGTCATGCATCGACTTGAGCGGAAGAACATGTCACGGGACACATTCATTGCAAATGAAGTTTTTCACTATCCCACCTAGTCATCATGAGTAGAGCATCCCTTCATCATCTCATCCTCCCATATCCACTTCTCCATCTCATCCTGCTTGCTCATACATCATCACCTAGTCATATGCATTCACCTCATTTTGACCCTACTTCTTGACTTTGTGATGAAAGGGGACATTGAGAAACTTGGGCTAATGTAGTGATGTTGAGCCCTTTCCCAAGACCTGTCGGAGGAGCCACGAGCATGTGTTTTCTTCAATTGGAGTGTAAGGGGCCATGCTTTCTTCATCGGCAAAACGGGTAGACAGAGCGAAGAACGATCATTGAGGAGCGAGAGGACAGAGAGAAACGAGCGAGGTTTTAGTTGATTGAACTTGATGAGGATGAGGTTAGAATCACCAATGCATTGATCATAAACAAAGATGCAAGGATTAGTGAAATTAAAGCTAATCTTGACGAGCACGATATGTGATTGGTTTCTTGAGTAAGAGAATCGACGGTGAAAACAAGAAAATAATTGATGAGGTGGGACATGTTAAAGCAAAGAAAGAGGTAGAAGGCTAAAAACCTTGTTGGAGGAGATCTTGGATAGATTTGGTGAGATTGATGATGATGAGGATTAGCCTCTAGACAAGAATGGCCGAAGATAATGAAGACAAGAGATCTCTAGCCGTGAGAGGCAGTGAGTTGGAAGAAGCGACTCACTCTAAGAGAGTCGCTTGCCCTTGATATTAGTAGAGATAGAGAGTCATGGATTGATAGATCCAAAAGGTGAATTTTGAGATCTTGTTGGAGAATGCCAAGAAGGAAAATGATATTCAGAGGAAGATGGCGAACTCTATGCCATGAGAAACAAAATTGCAAGGGCCAAGCTCCAAAGCAGAGCCAATAAAAAATTCTAGCTTTGGCCAGAAAAGGAGAAGGAGATGTAGACATAATTCTTTGAGGTGTCTATTCATTCTCTAACCCACTTTATCAACAAGTAAACTCACAATTTTGACAAATTTTGGCACATTTGACACTATGGTGCATTTTTTGGATTTTTGGGCAATTTTATTTTAGTCTGCTAGCAACGTAGTGCCCTTGGTCTTTGCGCTTTTATGGAGAATCTAATGAAGGAATGGTCACCACCATCATGTTCAAAATGATTATTACATCAACTCGACGAGTTTTTAGAATATTTTGGAGAGGAAACGGTCGCTCAAAAAGGCATAAAACCACCAAAAAAACATGTTACGCCCTTGTTTTTGCCTAGGCGAAAAGCTAAGCTAATACAAGTCTTGGGAGAAATGATTTTTGACATGGAATATGGGCACCAATTTGGAAGATGAAGGAATATTTGGAAACTAGACTCAGGTACCTTTTTTCAATGAGCTATCATGGAGCTGATTTGGACACACGGAAGGCCTCCAAAAGTGGCTTGCAAGAGAGGCTATTTTTACGTCATGGCACTTCCACACTTTTGCGGTGTCATTTCACTTGCTGCATCTTGGGCATTTTTTGACTTTTTTGAATTTTGACTTGAGAAAATGAAGAAAATAACTAATGTAAATGGTCATGAGTGAATTTAAATGTGGCATGTTTTGACTTGGCATCCCAAGATAAAAAAGAATGCATTAGATAAGTCTCTAAAGGTCAAATGAATGCAGTTTTCACTCTCTTTTGAGAGCAAAATTTTGAGTTTTCATAGTCTTGGGATTCTTGTTTGGGAGTAGGTATTGATCCCTATCTCTGTGGATTCGACTCCCCTGAGCTGGAAAGAGTGGTTTGAGTTTTATTTAATGTATTTCTCATTCATTGTAATGTTTGGACTCACTTGAACAGCATCTCAAAGTTGTATTTGTATCGGTTGTCTTGGACATTAATGAGAAATTATGACTATTTCTTTGGGATCCATGTGGTATGTAGTGTTTGACATAGTTTTATTATTTTTTATCATTTTATGAATGTATTGTAGCTCATAAACCATTTTTTCGTATCTGTAGTATTCCTAATTTCAAGTTGAATGGCATAATTCATGTTTCATGCTACTGTTTTAACGAGAATTTGTGTATGGTTGTTTGTTTTCTTAGGTTTTTTAGGGAGAATTCATTTCCTTTATGCTCTTCTAACTCTCACCGATCCATTCATATCACCATAATCATATTTTAATGTCAAAATTCTATCTACCTTTCCCCCTTAGAACCCGCAAATTTTGACCTTCCCCCCCTAATTTCCTTCTGCTTGTATTTGACTCAAGCGGTCAACAAACTACCAAAAGAAAATCAAAATCAAAACCACGAGCTACGCACACAACTAATATCTTCTTTCCTCGGTCGTTGTGGTTGTGATCTATATGGAGAGAGCCCTCTCCTGGCCTGACGTAGGAGCTAAGCACTTGGCTAAGTGTGGTTTGAGATTTACCTTGGAATCACCTTTCTCGGCTAGGTTCAATAGAGTGATAGCAGGACACAGGCACTCACTTGTGTTGTGAGTGGAGGTCTTATGGGCTCACACCACTTTCATATGTCCTTCTTTGGCTTCATGGTGTTTTTCTTCGCTTGTCGCTTCAATAGGTTTTCCTAGGCTTGCCTCGCCTTGGCCTTGTCCTTTCTACGGTTTGGGGATGCCTTTTTCCTTGCTTCTAATTCGCGGATCCAAAATCTCACTTCTTCGTTTTAATTTCTTCTCAATCTTGTGACATCACAGAGTATATTGCACCAAGCGAGAGATGTCGAAGAACTACGTGTTTCCTCCTGGATGTATCCATGCATAAAATTTCAATACTTAATCACCAAATGTTTCTCTAAATCTTTGATACCTAATTTTGTGTGCGGGGTACATGGAACGAATCATTAGCTCATGCACATATTGATCCCTTTATTCTTAGCAACATAGTCCAATTGTATGTACTTGTCCTCATATCTCCCCACGGGCGGTATTGTTCCTTGATGGCATCTCGAGAAAGAATTCCAAGTGGGTGTGGCTAAGAACGGGGAGGATTCCCCCTTGTCATTTTCTCGAGGTTTCCCTCTAGTCCTTGACATGGGGGCGGCTTTGAGAGTGCAAAAGTAATCTTTTCAGTTGGAAAATTCATGAACCAAAAAATATCCTTCTAATAGATTCAACCATCTGTCTACGGTGTACGCATCTATTTGGCCCTCAAATATGGGAATGTTGAAGTTAACTTGTACCTTAAAGGAGTGGCGCTTCGAGGTATCTTGGATGAAGATGTGTCATTGGTGGGTAGTCGTTGAAGGATATGGGAAAAGTTATCCATCATCATGTTCCTATGTTTCACAAGGGCCTCTGAATCAATATTTTGATAGGATATCCTGCCCTCATCTTTATTTTCATCCTCCATGGGAGGGCTGGGCTGTGAGAGCTTATCTTGCAAAGGTTCAACCACATCGAGCCATAACTCTATACCCGATCTTGTTGGGGAAATGCAAAGAAATATCGAGAAAAGAAGCCGGACTATTATGATACGGCGATATGGATTTATGCGGGAATACGATAAAATATATAAATAAACATAAACGCGAGAGATACGACAAAAAATATACTTCATTTCATTAATATCAAATAGCGAAATAAGCTTACAACAAAATGGAAATAAACTAGCTCGAGCGATGGTAGCTTATCTTTGAGAAGAATGTGGCAATACATGCCTATGAAATGTGTTACAATGAGGCTCGAGCCTATTTATTTTCCAGAAGCAATGGAAAACCTAAAAATCCAAAAACCTAACCACAGAAGGAGATGAAGCACAAAACTATGGGCCGTTTGGGTAAATTTGTACATCAACTTCTCGGGGTACCGTAACCTGGCATACGATCTCCATTTGATGCACACAATTCCTCGTTAGAAATATCTATACGAGAATACAACTTTTATGACCAACATATGTCAATAACCCATTTTGGTCACTATTTTCCCAAAAAAATGCCGTTTTAGGGCCTTAAAACGGATACAAAAGTTGAGGACAATAGAAAAACTACCAAAAATAGTAAATTGTGCTATAATTAAGAGCGAAAAAAATGAAAGAAACGATGGTGGGGGTCCAAGTGGAATAGGTGGATGGCCACCAATATCCACTAGATCGATTCTGCCCCCTTAGGGAAGCAATGGTCCCCATTGCGTTGAGTTCCTCAAGGAGATGAGGAAAATTCTATTGAACTTGGTCCCTGGTGAGCCACTTTCCTTGGTGCGGGGAGTTGGCCGGCTTTGACAACGTCGTGGATCTTTTGTAGTAATGATGTTCTTTATACGCGTGTGCATCATTTGATCGATTGTGGCATGTTCCATGCGATTGGGGTTAGCTCTATTGGTGTGAGTTTTACGCAATGTACGATGTGTCTAGTAATGAGTGGAAGTAGGGGCGGGCGGTCCACGTGAACATTGTGTGCGGAGACAAGGAATGGTGGAAATAATGAGCTCTGAGGTGTCCTCGATAGCCTTGGTGATGGTGTACTTAGCCCATATTGGAGCGGGAAAATTTTGTGGTGGGGTCAGGCACTCCTTAAATGTAGCCAAAATTTGTCACCTACACGGAACTTGTGTTGCACTGATGTTGATCATATCGCTACTTGTACTTAGCATTGGCTCTATCCTAAGATTTCATGGACCTATTGGTGGATGTGTTGAAGGTGCTCAATGAAAATATTTGGCTTGTCGGCTTCGGGTGGACATGGCGAATATGTATGAGTAGTTGCAAATGGTATGGCCCATCAATGGGACATAGTGGTTGGAATACCAAGCCACTTGAAAGGGACTATGGCCGGTTGAGTTGTGGAGAGTCCGGTGCCAGCTATGTTGGACATATATTATTTCATCTCCCATGTGAATGGATGCTTCGAGTTATACATACGCATAATGCGTGATCATCTGATGACAACCTGTCGGCCATCAATTTAGGGGTGGAAATTTGTGGAATTGAAAATTGAGATTTGTGTCCAACATCGACCGGAGACTTGACAAAAATGTACTAAGGAACCTTTTTGTCCCTGATCTAAGATAATGGATGACAGGATCCAAAAGTGTACCGCACTCATTCAAAGAATATTTTAGCGATTAACCTGGCGTGATATTCTTCTTACACCACCATATTGGCCATCTTACGGAATATGTCAATGACCACAAAAATGCGGTCGTGCATGCTTGGTAGAAGGAAGGCGACATGTAATCTATTTAAAGATGGATTCCCAAGTTTGAATAGGGGAAGGTAGCGGAGTATATAGACCTTGATTCTTGATGGTCGGTTTGGCAGTGGCGCGGCCGGTGCAGTATATGATGTCGTCGACATCTGTCGAAGGTTTTTGACCAATGAAATACTTACCATGATGTTCCACTATTTCCTCAACCTGAAATGTTTAGCAACCGTTATAGTGTGCTAGTCATATTGGCATGTTCGCTTCAGGAACACAAAGGTGTCGAGGTGGCATAACGGTGCATCTTGGAGGTGAAAATTTGGAACTTTACGCATCGAGTGTCGTGTGTTGCGGGTCTGGATCACTTTTGTGGAGATCTTGCCAACTGAAGTCTCGTGCCCACGAAGTCGAGCACGGTGGTTAGCGCCATGATCGGCGATCGGCGAGTAGTACGCAACATTATTTGCACTACTCTTCTTTAAATTTATGTTCAATTGGGTATCGTAGGTATGTGGACCATTTATGATGAGGATAATTCTCCGACATCCATTGTGTATCTATAGTGTGGGGTACGACGATCGGTGTGGATAATAGTTTCCTTCCCCAAAATTTAATGCTTCCATTGTCGGCCAGGCCTACACGATGGAATACATCTCTTTTCATAGAGCGGGATACTTGTCTTGTTTCTAAAATTTTCTCACTATGATATGCACCCCCCCTTCTAAGTAGGCACCCCAATAGCATAGTCATAAGCATATGTCTCGATCTCAAATGGTTCTTGCAATTAAGTAATATGAACGCGGTGAAGAGAAGAGGTGATGCTTCAACTACGCAGTACCTTCTATTGACATTCGGACAAAATAAATTTTTATTTCACTCCTCCCTTGGTGAATTGACTCGGAGACGAGAGATATGAGAGATCCCCAACATGAACTTGCAATAGGGGTCGCAAGACCTATAAAGTTGCGGAGCTCTATTAGAGTGGTTGGTTTGACGATCTGAATGACTTTGATGCTCTTGGTTGGGTCACATGCACCTAAGCTCATCGATAATGTATCCAACTGAACCTAGGTCATGCCAAAAGTGCATTTCTCCAAATTGGCACACTGACGTGTGTTGTTGCCACGATGTTTGGATGACTGTCGAATGTGGTGGAGGTGCTCTTCCCAACTGCGGATGAAGATTAGGATTTTATCCAAATACACCGGCATGAATGAGTTATTAAATGGTCACAATATTTTTTCATCAACCTCATGAGAGTTGCGGGGAGCATTCATTAACCCAAGGCATGACACACCCATTCGGAAAGGCCCTCCTTGGATTTGAAGGAAGTCTTCCACACATTGGAGGATTTGATTGGTACCTAGTGATACTTGGACTTCAGTTGATGTTTCTGGGAAATATTTGGCTCCCAGCTAGTCAGGTCATCGATCCATGGGACTAGGATACCTATTCTAGATAGTGATCTTGTTCGGTGATCGATATTCGATACAAAAGTCTCCGGAGTACCATCTTTCTTCTACAACAGCACGATCGAGGCTCAAGTCTAAAACATCACATTATACCTCATCAGTGAAGCGCTTGATGTTGTAGGGTAGGTGACACTGCGGGTTGACGCAAATATCCCATCCTTGTTGAGGCCACGATGGTGTATGGTTGTGGGTGTGTTGTGATCGTTAGGACTGTGGCTTCACTACCTCTGCTGAAATGAGGTTATTTTTTCTCCATTTTCGACGATCAACTACGGTGGGGAACTCGTCATCCACATGGGAATGGAAGAGGCACTCCCCCCTCTACCGGATATTTGGGTTCTTCCTTTTGGATCTTGGTGGCGACGATAATTGTATGGGCTCTGTATCAATAATTTTCTTCCCTTTGTCATTCCCCTTTTCGAGGTTCGACTCGGAGTCGAAACATGCATATGATTGAAAGACTTCAACTTGGCCACCGGTCGTGTGGCTGCTTGGCCGGCACTCACTGTGTTGTGAATGGAGCTCTTATGGAACTCGCGGCACTTTCCCATGTCATTCGTTGGCTTCGTGGTGTTTTTCTTCGCTTGTGGCTTCGATGGAGTTGTCATGGGCCGCCTGTCTTGGCCTTGTCCTTTGTTATGTGGTTTTGGGCATCCTTCTCTTGCTTCTAATTCACGGATCCAAGAGTCTCGCTTCTTCTATTTGAATTTCGCACCGATCTTGGCGGCATACCGGTATCTTTACACCAAGCGAGGAGATGTCGAACTCATTTCCTCCTGGATATGTCTGTGTAGAAAGCGTGGTATTTAAGCACCAAATGTTTCTGCGAATATTTGGTCTGGCACCTACTGTGCATGGGGTATGGAAAAAAATTCGTCGACTCATGCACATCTTGATCCCTTTGTTCTTGCATGATGTAGTCCATTATATCTGTACTTGTCCTAATAGATCCCCACGGGGTAGTATTGTTCACTTGATGGTGTCTCGAGAAATAATTCCAAGTGGGTGTGACCAAACAATTATCCCTCTTAATTTTGCTCACGATGGCTTCCCGAGTAGTCCTTCACATGAAGCTGAGTTTTTGAGGTGAAAAAGTAATATTTTCCCGATTGGAAAAGTCATAGACAAAAAATATCCTTCTAATAGATTCAGCCATCTATCTACGACTTATGCATTCTATTTAGCCTAAAATATGGGAATATCGAAGTTAAGTTGTACCTTAAAAGGATTGGTGATTATGAGTAGCTACTAAGAGGAAGACATGTCGGCGAGTGGGTAGTCGTTGAAGGATGCGGGCAAATTTATCCATCTTCGCATTCCTCTATTTCTCGAGGGGCTCCTCGAGCAATATTTTGATAGGATCTCCTACTCCCTCGTCCTTATTTTCTCTTCCATGGGAGGTCTTCGAGGGTTTGTGAGGCCAATCTTGCAAAGGTTCAACGAGATCGATCCTAACTCCTTATACCCCAATATAGTTGGGGACATGCAAAAATATCGAAGAGAAGACTACTCGATACCAACGATCTAGATTTATGCAAGAATACAATAAAATACGAGAAATAAACATAAGAAACATATGTGCGATTGGAAAATATACTTCATTTCATTAAATATAAAATAGCGAAATAAGCTTACAAACATAGTAGAAATAAACTAGCTCGAGAAATGGTAGCTTATCTCTTAGAAAAGATGTGACGACTACATGCCACTTAATTGTGTTACAATGAGGCTCAAAGACATATTTATTATTAAGAAATAATGGAAAACCATAAACATCCAAAGAAAACCTAACCCTAGGAGATGAAGTGCCAAAACTATGGGCCTCTTTTGGGTAAATTGGTACATCAACTTCTCGGGGTTGTAACTTTGGCATACGATCTCCATTTGATGCGCACAATACCTCGTTAGAAAGATCTGTCAAGGGAATACATGTCTCGAGGGACCACTATTGGTTGAGTGATTTGGATTTATGTAGGGACACAAATAAATACATAAATAAACATAAACGCGAAGATACGTGAAAATATACTTCATTTCATTAATATCAAATAATTGAAATAAGCTTACGGACAAGATGTAAATAAACTAGCTCGGGTGATGGTAGCTTACCTGAGAAAGAGATGTGGTAGCTACATGCCTGCGAAATGATGATACAATGAGTCTCCAAGGCCAATTTATTATTTAGAAATAATGGAAAACCATAAGCTTGTCAAAAACCTAACGTAGGAGATGAAGCGCCAAAACTATGGGACCCATTTGGGTAAATTGGTACATCGACTTCCTAAGGACACTTAGCTTTGGCGTACGAGCTCCATTTGATGTGCAATATACCTCGTTAGAAATATATATCCAAGGAATACAACTTTCGAGTGACCAACATTAGCCAAAGGCCCATGTTAGTCAAAAAAAAAAAAAAAATGTCGTTGGGAGCCTCAAAATACCTCCAGTTTAGAACCGAAAAATGGAAAAAATAGTAAATTGTGCTACAATTAAGGAAACTACAAAACTAAAGAAACAATGGTGGGGTTCCAAGTGGAATAGTCATTTTCCACACCAATATCCACTGGATCAGTCCTCCCCCTTAGGAAGCAATGCTCTCCATTGCGTTGAGTTCTTGTGAGATGTAAACCTATGTAGAACTTGGTCCCTAGTGAGCCACTTGCCTTGGTGTAGGTTGTCCAACTTTGACAACTTGATACAGGCTGGATATTCTCTTGCAGTGAGTGTTCTTTATCTTTGTTCCATGATGCGATTAGTTGTGTGTTCCATGCGGTATGGATTTAATTCACATTTGGTGTGAGTTGTTAACGATGTCGAATGTGTCCGACAATAGTGGAAAGTAGGAGCCGAATGCGGTCCACATTGAACACTTGTTGCGAACAAGTAATCATGGAATAGTGAGCTGAAAGGCATTATCCCCTACAACATTGGTGATGGTATATGGCCCATATGCAGTTGGTCTAAGCTTGTGGTGGGGCCCAATTAGGCACTCCTGTCTGCAAATGTAGCCAAACTTTTCGCCCACCTAAAATTTGTGTGGCAAGCGTGTTGATCATGTTGTTGCTTGTACTTAAATTGGTATGTCCTAATATGTCATGGGATTTTTGGTGGATGTACTAAATGCGCTCGATGAAGCTATTCGAGGTTATCGAATTCGGGCCGGACATTATCTGAATCTACCCAGTAGCGCAAATGGCATTGTCATCGGTGGGATATATTGGATAGAATCAAAGCTGAGGGTTGTGGCTAGTTGAGTTGTGGATACTTTGATTATAGTTGTGTTGGACATAGGGGATCCTTTCCTCCTATGTAAATGGATGCTTCGAGTTGTACATGCACGGAATGTGCACGATAATCTTTGTTTAAGACCTTTGTTTGGCCATCGGTTTGGGGGTGGAAAGTTGTGGACTTAGTGAGCTTAGTGTCAATATCGACTAAATACTTGACCAAAATGTATTGAGGAACCTACGCCCTGGTACGAGATAATGGATGGTGGGATCCCAGAAACATGCCCACACTTTCTCAAGAAAATTTAGTAGTTGTGGCAGCGATATTCTTCTTCTGGGTATCATATTAAATCTGCACCGGACAACAGCACTGACGACGACAAAACACAATTTTTCCATAATTGGTAGAAGGAAGGAAGTAAGGCATGTAATCACATGGATATGGATTCCCACGGTCATCTAGGGGTAGGAAACGAGTATATGAGCCTTGCTTCTTCATGGTCGGTTTGAAATGGCGACGATGGAGGATTTGTTGTACTTCCTAACATCTCGTGTCGAATTTCGACCAATTGAAATACATTTGCGATGCGCCTTGTTTTCTTGACCTAAAATATCCGACAACCGGTTGTAGTGCGCTTTGGAAATCATCTTAGAACGCTTGCTTTAAGTAACACAAGGTGTCCCCGGTACAGCATAACGAGTTCATCTTGGAGGTGAAAATATGGAACTTTCTTACCCTCCGGGGAGCGTCTGAGTATGTGTTGTTGAATTACGGATCACTTTGTAGAGATGAGGGCAATCCTAAGTATCATACCTGAAGTCGAGCACGGTGGTTATCACGATCGAGGAGGTTAGTGAGGCAACTTGCAGTAATATTGGTGTTCCCCTTATTGTACTTGATGTTAAAATGGGGTATTTAACGGTATGTGGACCATTTGAGATGGAAATCGTTACGCAACTTCCCCTTTATTACGTATGAACTACAGGTCGGTGATCTATGTGTATGATCGTTTCCTTCCCAATGTAATGATTCCATTTAGGCACCGCAAATGGAATACATCTCTTTGTCATACATGGTATACTTTGAACTATGTATAAAAAGTGTCTCACTATGATATGCCACTCGATGCCCCTCTTTTGAGTAAATACGCTGATAGCATAGTCGAGAAGAATCTATCTCGATCTCAAATGGTTGTTGCAATTACGGTAATGTGAGCAACGGTGCAAAGAAGAGTGATGCTTCAACTTTTCGAATTCATACATTGAGATTCATATCAAAATATTTTTCTTTCGCTCCTCCCTTGGTGACTTGACTCGAAAGGCACGAGTGATATGAGAGAAGCCCAACATGAACATGGTGGAAATAGGCAAGACCTAGAAAGATGCATATTTTTTTAGAGTGGTTGGGGGATTGACGATCTGAATGACCTTGATCTTGGTTGGGTCCACATGCACACCCGCTCATCAATAATGTATCCTAGATATTGAACTTGGGTCATGCCCGGAGAAGTGCATTTCTCCAAATTGGCACACCACAACTTGTGTTTCATAGGTGTTTGGAGGACATCGAATGTGGTGGAGGTGCTCTTCCTAGCTTTCTGGTTGAATATCGAGGATGTAATCGAGAATACACCACCATGAATGAGTTAGTGATTGGTCACAAGATGTCATCCATCTGTTTCATGAAGGTTGTGGGAGCATTCATCAACCGGCATGACCAACCATTCAAGAAATGCCCTTCTTGGATTTGAATGCAATATTGCACATGGGGTTTGATTGGTACCTGGTGATACCGGACTTCAAGCGATCTTCTTCAAAATATTTGAGATCATATCGATGGAGTGTGACACCGAAAATGCGAGCACTTCAATTGAGGTGAATGTCCCTCTACTCCTCCGGACCTTGTCCATCTGTTGTTGTCGTGTGGAGGAGACCTATCTAGAGGTCCTGTCCTGAGTCTTCTTCTTGCCTTGAGGACGGATCATGCGAGGAAAATAAATAAATAACTAAAATAAATAAAATATCGAGTTTGGGAAATAAACTTCTTTGCATTACTTCACGGTGATCAAATATATGGCGGTAGGCGGTCTCCTCTAGTATCATGTACAAATTATTAACAAAAGTAATAATAAATCATACACAAATGTCTCTTCCATAAGTATGGTTGACCTAATAATACATCACAAAATTCAAAAGGAGAAACATCACATAATACCTCATTCATGAAGGGCTTGATGTTGTAGGGAAGGTGACATTGTTGGTTGATGCGGAGATGTCGTCCTTGGTGAAGCCACTCGATGATGTATGGTTACGGGTGTGCTATGATCGGCGGTCCTAAGCAAGCTTCATGACCTACGCAAAATGAGTTTCTTTTGGCTCTCGTTGTCGATAATGAGCGCAACGGAGAATAGCCACCCACATCTAGGATTGGAAGAGGCGCTCCCCCTCCCTCTGGATTTTAGGGTTCTTCATACGGATCTTGAGCATTGGTGGAGATAATTGTATGGGCTCTGAATCAATAATTTCCATCCCTTCGTCATTCCCCTTGTCGGGTTTGAATCGAGTCGAAACATGCATCTCATTATGAAGTCTTTAGCTCGGCCACCGGTGTGCTTGGCTTGACACTCACTTGTGTCGAGTGGAGATTTTATGGAACTCACGCCACTTTCATGTGTCCTTCTTTGGCTTCATGGTGTTCTTCTTCACTTGCGGCTTGGACGGGTTGTATCGGGCTGCCCGCCTTGGCCTTTTCCTTTGTTGTGGTTTGGGGGCACCTTTTCCCTTGCATTTGATTTGTAGATCAAAGTCTCTTTTCTTATTTGAATTTATGCTCCAATCTTGGCCGGCATACTAGTATGTTGCACCGAACAACGGATAATAGAACTCCATTTCCTCTGGATGTATGCATTGTGAACAACTATGGTACTTCAACACCAAATGTTTCTCTAAATTTTTTATACCCAATTTTTATGCGCGGGGGGGTATGGAACAAATTCGTCGGCTCATGCACATCTTGATCCCTTTGCTTCGTAGCGTAGTCCTTCGTATGTACTTGTCCTCATAGCTGCGCGGGGGTAGTATTGTTCCTTGATGGCATCTGATAAATAATTCCTAGTGGGTACGGCGAGAGCTTAGGGAGGATCCCCCCCTTGTCCTTTTTCTCATAGTAGGTTTCCCACGATCCTTGACATGGGGGGCGAATTTGAGAAATTGAAAAAGTAATATTTTCCCAATTGGAAAAGTCATGAACGAAAAATATCCTTCTAGTATATTCAACCATCAATCTATGACGTTTGCATCTATTTGGCCCTCGAAATATGGGAATGTCGGTGCTGTTTCTCGAGGGCCTCCTCGAAATATTTTGATAGGATCTCCTACTCCATCGTCTTTATTTTCCTCTTCCATGGGAGGTCGTCGGGGTTTTCGAGCGTCTTTCAAACGTTCAACCAAATTGAGACCTAACTCCTTATACCTTGATCTCGTTGGGGGCATGCGAAAGATCGAAGAGGAGCGAGGCAAGCTCTAATACCATTGATACGAGATTTATGCGAGACGAAAATAAATATAGAAATAAACATAAACGCGAGAGATGCGATTTAAAATAACTTGCTTCATTTCATTAATATCAAATAATTGAAATAAGCTTATAGACAAAATGGAAATAAACTAGCTTGATGGTAACTTATCTCTAAGAAGAGATGTGGTGAAACATACCTCTAAACTATGTTACGATGGGCTCGAGCCTATTTATTATTGATAAATAATGGAAATCCTAAACATCCAAAAACTAACCAGGAGATGAAGCGCCAAAACTATGGGCCCTCTTTGGGTAAATTGGTACATCGACTTCCCGAGACCAACTTTGGCATACGATCTATGTTTGACGCACAAAATACCTCATTAGAAATATCTGTTAAGGAATAAAAATTTCGAGTGACCAACACCATTTTCAAACTCATGTTGGTCTCGATTTTTGCAAAACCGTTTAGGCCCTCAAAACGGCTCGGAAGTTCGGGACAGCGCAAAAATAGTAAATTGTTCTCTGATTAAGGGAAACTAAAAAACTAAAATAAATAATTGTGGGGTCAGTGGAATAGGTGGGTGGCCACTAATATCCACTTGGATCACGCGCTGCTGCAGTCCGGTTTTGCGAAAACGTCGTTTAGGGCCTCAAAACGACTCACCGGAAGTTTCAAGACTAGAAAAAGCGCAAAAATAGTAAATTGTGCTACAATTAAAGGAAAGTTTGGAAAGGCGAAGAAATAATGGTGGGGGTCGAGTGGAATATTTTGGTGGCCACTAATATCAGCACAGGATCTCTCCCACGATTGTCATTCAATATCATATCCCCAACTTGCTCCCATGTATTCCAACACGTTGCTATGGTGGGGGAACAAGGTTGTGTTCGTCATGGTGATAGGGGGGGAGGGACACCCTCCTGTCTCCACGGCGTGATGGCCATATGGTTCTCCTTGATCCAAATATACTGAGCATATCGGACACGGTGGCTATATTGGAAGTGGTCGAGAGGTAAGAATTGGTGATGAGCTGCGGGCCATTCACGATTCTTGGCAAAGCCATCTTTGGGACATGGAGTTGGCATATACTCATTGTGAACGTCAAGTGGCAAAATCACGATACTATGTCGGCCACTTAATAATTTCACTTCACTTCCTCTCATATAACATTGGCATTAATTTTCTTCTTGATGTGTCATACTCACTTCTTCCGGCTCTGCGGAAATGTGTCTTGAGTAAAAACCATAATATTTTCTCTCCCACAAAATTTTATCTCTGTTTCCTTCCATCATCTTCGTAGGAGACAAGAAAGTCGAAAGCGAGTTAGGATAGACACATTGTGGTAGGGGAAGGTAGTTTTTAGAGAGCCTCTGACAATCTATAATATTCCTAATTATTCATGAGCTAATTGGAATATTCATTTTATTTTATTACTTTGTTTAAAGAATAAAAGAGCAAAGGAGGTCCATAAAACTCCTTAATAATGAATAAATCGATGCCAAATATGAAAAGGCTAAATATGAAAAGGCTAAATCTTGGTACATGGAAATCAAGCACCCTTAGGTGTGAAAGAGTCTGGCATTTTTATTTGGGTCAGCCTTGACCAAATCTACAACAATTTGTCATGGAGGGTGTGTCCCAGTGAGGACGATGCGGTTTTGAATGGAGGTGCCTTGTGTGAAAGAAACGATCTCATTGGAAGTGGTTTAGGGTTTTGCAAGCTCTTGTCTTATAAAAGGAAGGGGATGGCGACATTAGAGAGGTTGTTGATGTTTATCATATTTTTCGAATATATGTTCTATTTAGACATATATCTTTCTCTTGTTAGAGGTTGGCGAGATTGAATGTTGTTTAGCATTGGGTGTTCACGATCGGGAATCCCTCTTCCCATTGAGTAGCTCTTGGGAGAGTTTGTATTGCATTGTCCACTATCGGCTTAGGGCCAATATTATTCTTCTTTCCTTTACAACGTAGATCTATTGAGGTTTGGTTGTTTTTGCAAGGCACGGCCAGTGGAGACTAGATCTTTCGGATCTGAGCCATTTCGATGCTCTTTTTCGGTGGAGGAGGGTTTCTACTTCATTGGGAGGACGAGTATTGAAGGCATTGAGCCTCATTTTTAGATCTTGGCATTAGGCCAACCATGTTTTTTATCCCTACGATGCAGTATAGATCCAAATCTGCGTTATTCCTTGGGTGCGGTTAGGGGTGGTTCGATATACCATTTGGAGAGTGATTTTCTCGGTGTTGGGGATCGCAACCTTCACTTTGGAGATCTATTGGAGGAGGCTATTCTATTGCCTATATTAGTTCGACCACACTTTCAGTTGGAATATTTCATTAGTGCGGTCTTAGATCTCGAGATCTACATCTTATGTAATTGTTTCTTGAAGCAAGAGTTATTTAGAGGAGCTTGTATGGTGCATGGATCGATATAGATCTAACTTTTTATACATATTTTCTCTAGATCTGATGTTTAATATAAAGCTATTGCGAGCCAATAAAATAACGTTGTAAGGCTTTTCAGTCTTTATATATGGTTGCAACACCTCATTTTGAGGATATGGTTATGCATCTTATGGGCCACTTCTTAATCATATTTTGTTGTAATAACAAATGAAAAGGAGTATCTATATGGGCCTCTGTAAAAGATGATCTGCATTATTTTCCTATCGTGCATTGTATTCTTGCATTCCCATTTTATTATTACGGTGGTATCGAACATCATCTTGGCACAACTGTGCATTCTAAACAACGATATGACCCACGAGGAAGGAGAGGCACTATGTGATAGAGAGAAAGTATCGAAGAGAAGACATATAAATTTTGATTACACAAATGATAATGAAGATAAGGGCAAGCACTTGCTATACGGGAGGTGAAGATGAAGAAAGGATTTCCCTAAGATCCTTCGCAGGAGGAACCATGCAAGACCTTGCTAAGAGAGATGCAAGGATGAGAGTTAACGGAATCGAGAATCCCCTAGGATTTCATCATGGAGAGAACTCGGCATGTCTCATCAACGGAATGATCAACCGTGCATACGGCCACAAGTTTCCTAACGCTCTGCCATGCTGCTACATTTTTGGCTATGGGAAATGAAGAGGTTTCAAAGGCATGAATCCCTTGAATACTATTTTGAAGAATATTAGTCTCAAAATCATAGATTAAAGATCCTTGATTTTCAAGAGTTTTTTCAAATAAGGACAATAGAAGACGAGGCATCATCATAGGGTGGTGGATTCATTGATCATGATGCGACACCACACTATAGGCGATTCTTTTACCCAATTTTGATGGATTGTCGGTGTTCGCAAAATCTTGGGTAGAAAAACTGACATCTACTTTTGATCGAACAAAATTCCCGAGAAATGGAAGCCATTAAGATTGCGGCAACGCACCTTGAAGGTGAAGAACATGGTAGTGGTTCCATGGCTTGTCTACATTGGGTCATGCACCAATGTATTGCTCATTCGAGAGTTCAGCAGAAATTTGGTGGAAAGATTTGATAGCGAGATCTGAAGACAAATTCATGAGCCTTGCGAAGTTGAAACAATCGGTATGCGAGGAAACTTACATCTCTGAATTTCTAATACTTTACATTGTGGTTCTTTGATTTGTGCACGTGAGAAGGGTGTACATGTTCATTGATGGGTTAGATGAAGAGGGTTGGTTAAGTCTGCAAACCCTTGCCTACATGATGCTATTGAAAGGGATAGAGACCTTCAAGATGCCTTTCCAAAGGCAAGGCAACGTTTCATCATAAGCCTCTTTTGCATCAAAGGAATGGAAGAAAATATTGTTCCTTCAAAGGAGAAGCTCATACGAAGCCTCTTGATGATGATGTCGGAGAGATCTAAGAATAAGGAAGGCTTTTTTCTTCACTTGCCCGAGAATCTTAGGCTTTTGGACATAAATGTGTATCTAGAAAAGCACATTACATAGAGGTCTTCTCGGATGAGGAAGAGGAAGAAGAAGTTGAACCAAGGAGAGGTCACAACGGCGACCTTGCGGGAGGAGAGCCAACACCATCGGGGAGATGGGAGTGGAGCATTTGCTCTGTTGGAGGATCTTACATCTTTGAGAGGAGTAACTAAGTACTTGACCTTAAGAGTTCAAGGTTCCATCTTGAATTAGAGGGTTTGTATTTGTTGATAGTGGGGCTACCCACAATTTCATTGATGCCAAACTAGTGCAAAGGAGGAAATACCCGCGTGTTTTTGAGGGATTCTTTGTTTTGGTTCAAAGGGAGATAGATCAATGCAATGAATGCATTATGTCCCATCATATACGATCACCATGAGGACATATACATTGATTGATCACTTCTTTGTGGTTGACATACTTGACACTTGATGTTATATTCGGTGTTCAATGGTTGATTACATTGGGGAAAGTCACCACTAATTGGGAGGATTTGCAAATGGAATTGGTGGATAATAAGAGTGGTAAGACTCGAATTATCCCAAAGGCATGCATACATATCCCTCACATACAACTTCCACACATAAACCGAGAGATGAATTTGCGTAGTGGAGACGAGGACCTCACGAGTCCCATCTATTATGCTCATGAGGTTCTTTGCATGGGACCTTTATTATCTAGTGGAAAACCACGGGAGGCCACTTGATTGGTCTTCCAGCCCCAGGAGATATCTCACAACATGATGCTCAAGCATAGATCCGGGAGGCTTGGAGCATTAGAATACCATAAGACGAGCGTTGAGAGTCTTGGGTAAACTCGAAAGGAGAATGTTACCACTATCACCATTACCCACTCTCATCTCATAATGCGTGAGAAGATGTTGCAGGTGGGAAGATGACACCATCATGGGGCAAGGAGATCATTCCTTAGATATGGGGACTCGAGAAGATGATCTCACTTGGAGATGTATCCCATACATGATAGAAGATGATGGTCACACATGCATAATATGAAAAGACCAAGGAGGTTTTGGGTATATGATAGCCTTCCATGGGAGATTAAATTCCAAGAACTTCCATCTTCATTTGATCATGTGTATATGCAAAGGTAGCAAGGAGAAGACCAACCTTCCATCATATAACTTTTGGCATGGGAGATGTCAAGGAGAAGAGTAGCCATATGATAGATGTTATTTGTGATAGATCATCAGCGTTGTCACTATGGAAGATTGATCCATACTGGAAATATCAACTGTTGGTGCATTATTCCAAGGATCTTTTCACATGCATGATACTTGATGACCAACTACATGAAGAGGGATGTTCAGTCCAAGAAGAAGTCATATACTATCATGGTAGGATATTCTTATGTAGATCCTCCAAGCTCAAGGAGAAGTTGCTACAAAGGGCATATGAGGAATTCCTTTTCAGGAATATTTATTCCATGAAGGCCTACAACACTATCATGGAGAGCTGCACTTGGGAAGGCTTTGGAGAGGAAAAATATCATAATTATCAAAGATGCATGAACCATGTGGAGTTGGAAGAGATACACGACTCAATGAAGGAGTTATTACAACCACCTCTTTCCTCTTTGGGAATGAGAGGGGATCTATATATGGACCACTCCATTTGTATGAACATAAATTTTGGTGAGGAACATGCTTATGTACATAATTTTTTATTTGATGAATATTTTCATTCATTTACCACGTATATGCAGGACATAGCTCCAAGGAGGAGTGTTATTCCATAAAAAATTCATAGCCAACTTTGGGCCATAAAATCTTCTGAACATGGCCACTCCCTTGGAGGACACAAGGAGACGTTTTATCATTTTTGGTGGACTCCAAAAGCACCAAACATATCTCATGCTTTAAACCATTATGATAATACTTGGGAAGCATGTAAGTGGTGGGGAAACCAGTTACCATATCACTATATGATGTAGTCAGGGGATTTATTGTGCTGGTTCCACATGTCAGACTATGACCCACCTCCATTTTTACAATTTTTTGTTTGTATGTACTTGGTTTTGATCCCATACATTGATGATGTACTTATAATTTTTATGGGAATGTTTGGAGAGAGGATGGGAGGAATTTATGCTCCCTATGGGAGAAAAATTCTTCATGTTCACTATGATACATGTTTCAGGGAGAGCATTGGGCAAACCATGTTTGTTTCATTGGAACTATTGTCTCCTTCTAGGATGAATTATTTGCATCTCATAAGAAATTTGGAGGAGCAATTCATGGATGGATGGATTGGTAGACACTTAGCTTATGAGGGAAGCTTATCACATGTTGGTGTCACCAATGGTGGAGGAGAAGAGTTACAACAGCCACCTTGTTAGTTGCTTGAGGACAAGAAACATTTGGGAAGGGGGCACTATATTATTTTGAATTAGCCATGAGGTAGTTGGAATATTAAAATTTGTTTTTGCTGCTTTGTTTTATGAATAATAGGACAATGGAGGGAACTAATTATCATTAATAATGAACAAATCAATGCCAATGTGTAAATGATAGATATTGGCAACTTAATTGAGCACCCTTCAGTGTGAAAAGGGGTTGGAACACCTTGAATCGGTCAACTTTGACCAAATCAACAACGCTGTCATGGAGGAGTGGTCATCAATGAAAGACAACATAGTTTAGATGGAGATGCTTTGCATGGAAGTAGTGCTATTATGGGATGGGGCTTAGGGTTTGAAAGATAATTTGTTATAAAATGAAGAGGATGGAAACCATATTGATCATGTTGATGTATAATATATTTCTGAATATATGGTCTGTTTAGACATGTATCTTTCTCTTGTTGTTTAGATGAGATTGAGTGTTGTTTAGCACTCGGTGTTCCTGATCAAGAATCCCACCTCTTCCATTGAGAAGCTCTTGGAGGAGTATTTTACTACAATGTCCACTATTAGGCTTAAGGCCAAGCTTCATCTTTCATTTTCAACACAGATACTATTGAGGGTTGAGTTGTTTTGGAGGTTGCAGTAGTGGAGACCATCTTTGGGTCATTTCATTGCTTATTTTTAGTGGAGAAGGCTTCGTTTCCATTGAGAGGATAGTAAGGAAATAACTTGTGCATATTTTTACATCTTGGCATCATTCCAACTAATTATTTACCCCTACAACATACTTTACTTCTAGATCTACGTTATTTATATAGGAGGAGTTGCAGGGTGGTTTGGCACACCATTTGGAGAGAAGGTTTTCTAGTCAAAGGGATATGCATTTCATTTAAAGGATCTATTGGAGGAGGATATTCTGTTGTTCATATCAGATCAGCCACACTTTCTAGATCTATCTTTTGCAGTCGATCTTTAGCCATAGGGTCTATATCCCCACCTTGTACATGGTGTTTTGCTGAAAACCCTTAAGGGGTTCTTCAAAGGAGGTTGTATAGTGCTCAGATATGTAGTAGATCTATCTTTTGAGGTGCATATCAGCCTTATATCTATTTTATAGTAATTTTCTGCAGCAGTTCCTTTAAAAAAACACTGTAACATTCTTCCATTATTTATATATAGTAGCGACACCTCTTTTTGAGGGATTTTGTCCATTGGAGGCTTGTTCTTTCTTGTTGTACATATCATGGCCCATTTTTTATGCATATTTTGCTGCTGTTAGAACATATGAAAGGTCTCCATATTGGCCTCTTGATTTTATATGATGTCTTACACTATTGTTCCAGCATTTCACACTATATTTCTACTTTTCCAATCTGGGAATATTACATCTTCATCCCTTTCGTCATCCCAAATCGCCATACCTGGTGTGTTATCAATATTCTTGATGTACTCAATGAAATTGTTAGCATGAATTTTTTGTCGTAAAAAATCACTTTAGCTATGCATGTCAAGTAGCCCTAACATCAAGTATGGCTGCAAAATATCTTCAAATTTGCTGCATAATATTAGATCTAAGCATAAAAGACATTAAGCAGATAAAATGTGAAATGGCTCCATGCATCCAATGAACAAGACAAGAACAATGTATAAAAATAATCTTATATTACATTAAAAAATGGGGCACCTGAGAGGAAAACAAGAAAGGTGTTTTCCAGTTCTCCTCAGTGGGATGGGTTCTTGGAAGTCCTCAGTGTTTCAGATCTAAAATTCCTCTCTTTGGTTGATATGAAAAACCCTATCAAACATGGAACTCAATGGGAGTTCAAAATGCAAATAAAATTAAATTGGTGACCAAGAATAGATCTAGTGTGATTTAATGCAATGGAGGTGACTAATGAATGGGGAAAACCCTTCTATTTATAAAAAAATATTGGGGTGTTCTAGAACTCGGTGCATGAATAAAACATTATTAATCACATTCTAGAATCACCTTTTAGGAATATTTTATTATATTTGTTGGAGGGAAAAGGGTTTTTGACTTGGGTCAATTCCTTTATTTATAAATAATAAATAAATAAATGATTTATTTATTATTTATGGGAAATTAGGGGAATATAATCAAATCAATAATAGTTTATTTAATTATTTTAAAATGATTTAGTTAGATTTAACTAGAAATAGTATTTAAATAGTGATTTAAATAACTTATTCTTAGGAAATAATCAAATAAATAATGATTTATTTAATTAAATTCCTTGTTTTGGGTTAAATGTGACCAGGAAATATATGCACATGTTATTTTTCATGGTGAAAGCAGTTTTACTTAGGGTAAAATTGGTCTTACATGGTGTACTTGGGTTCATCTAATGGTAATAGGTTAGATGACCAAAAAATGTTGTAACAGATTGCCCCCCAACGTACGAGTGTTAGGAGCAAATCGTATGACCGAAGTACGTTGTAAGAACTCAATCACTAGGTAGTAAGAGGGAAGTGAGAGAGAGGAATGTAAGCTAGTCTAAAGCGTGAAAGGACTGGACCCTGAGGAGACAAGAGTTACAGGTGCAACAAGTCTCTAGTTTATGAGGTGGTACCTTTGTTGAAGGTGGTGGGGGAGGCATACCTATGCCCACCGAGACAATAGTTCACACAAGAAGGTGCCCGGAAAACCATGAAACGCAATAGTAAAACCAATGTTGGTCTAAACATGAGCCAGATAACTAGAATGATGAATCCCACATACATGTCATGCCTGGAAGAATCTTCAGGACTTATACAATAAGATTTGAGTACATGAGATATAAATATTCCCAAATGCCCCCTACACACGGGGAAGGGCTCGCAAAATATGACTGATACATGCAAATCGAAGAGGTGCTGCAAGAGGTTGAGGCTGATATCGTCAAATGAGAGGAGCTGCATCAAGGGCGGAAACTGAAGAAATCATCCGGGCATGTGGGGGGCTACCTGGAGGGCCACTACCTCATGAGGGTTGAGACATCTCACACAAGCCCGAGAATCACCAATAGCTGCTACTGCATCACTTGACCATCAAGTGTATAGATCACGATCATGATGAAAAGAGCTCGAACCGATGTACACTGCCCCCTAGACCTGGATTCTGGAATAAATGAGCTGATGTCGACAGAAGTAGGTCCGCCGTAGGTGAGGAAATAAGGAAACCCTAACTAAGGCATGAGGGAAAATAGTAGAGCGACGAACAGATAGAAACTAATGATGATGATGGAATGAGGGACACTGAGTAGCGGATGGACGACTTCCCTTGTTAGAGCACAAAGGGCATGAATGGCTTGGCAGCGACTGACACAATATCATGATGGATAGGGGACAGTGGGACTGAAGGCCATAATGTGCGACACGAGAGAGGGACCGAGCAATGAAGGATGGAGGGCTATAGTGGGATACAAAGGGACTTAGGATAGATTCCATGAATGCAATGATGACTCAACTTGGATGCTCTAAACAAGTGCGACTCGAGGGTGCTGCCACACAGTAAAGGTCCAATGGGGGACCATAATAACATGAGTACAAGAGGGTATCTCATGGTGAAAATCAAAACAAACAAGGAAAACTAAGGAGGCAAAGTGGTGCCCCCAGTACAAGTGGTGTAAGTGAGGAAATTTGATTTGGAGGAGAGGTGAATAGATACTTCGTGGATGCAATGGGTCCTAGTGAAGTATCAAGGGACTAAAAATTAACAGGTACCTAGAGCTCATGAACAGGCCAGGTCGCATTTTTTGGGGTTTGTGCTGTGGCCTGGGTAGCAAGTACTGGGCAGAAAACTGCGACCGATCCCAGGAAATGACCTGAAAAGTGCGACCTGTCAGAGAAAGGGGGTTTAAGTGCTATTTTTGGCTGAGATCTGGGATCTGTATGGTTGAGAGGTGTAGGTGCCCCCAATCATGTTGCGGTCATGCCAAAATGTATTAAGGGGAATCTACACACATTTTAATGATTTGATGCGCCATTTGTTTGTGTTATGGTTATGCGGCATGGAGGATTACCAATCTCTTTGAGTACTGCATATATGAATCGAAGGGACTTTAATTTTTTGGGTTGGCATACCTGGTGTCACTATCCCAAAGAGAGGATTTGGAGATAATGAAATGATGCTCGTCTGGAAAACCTATAGGTTGGTCAACAACAATGTCTAAGAGACTAGGTTGCGGATGGGAAATGACGGAACGATAAGGGGTATCATCCCGAAAGTGATGTGAAGTGATATGGGATGCTAGAGGTTCTTCTAAATGTGGAAGAAAAATGGTACTAGAGTTTACATGACAAGATACAGTAGGAGAGTTGTGGAGAATTTCCTCTTGTGGTCTCTCAAATATGGGTGCCCCCTTACTCAAACATTGGGTTTCAATGTAATGGCCATAAGCTGTATGTGGTGTAAACGCATGGGTTCGATGTAGGGGGGAATAGATAAAGTTAGGGGTGTTGTTTTCTTCCATAAGGTCATCATCGTGATAGGGGATGGGGTGATTGGTGGAATAAAGACCATCTGATGTGGCGAAGCTACCTGACTCATCATCATGAGAAGAGAGGTTCAAATGTGTGTCATCACAAGGGGTGACAAAAGAGTAAGTAGATACAGGATCCAATGATGTTGAGTCGAGGGTGATCACTGAAGGAAGGTCAAGCGAAACAACAGGGGAGGATTCAGAGGGAATGTTTCCAGGTGGTCTCATGGATGAAGATAGGTAGAAGATGGTGGAAAAAGGCTCTATCATCTTGACATTAGGAGGGGGAATGTCAATGGGAGCAGTCATGTCTGGTAGATCTGCCGAAGAAAAATGTGCAAATAGGGGAGAGGTGGACTCGTTGCGCTTGGCCTTGAATTGGCGGACCACGGCTAGAGAGGTGCGAAAGTCCTTGAGGCAGGGACAAAGGTGGGTGTAATGGCCATGGAGATCACACAAAGCACAGGGGTGGTTGGTGTGAATAGTTTGGGGGTTCTTGGCCGCGGTCACGGAAGGAAAAAAGGCTTCTGGGACCGTGGACTCAGGGAACGCGAATTAACCACGGGCTTGAGATAAGGCAATTCAAGATAGGTATGGGTGGTGTGACCAAAAACATCACACAAAGCACACATGATGGTATGCTTTGGAGGCCGAGGAGGGGTAGGGTTTGTCGGGGTTGCCTTGTCCTTTGATGCCCCCCTGTGAGCTTTTCTAGTCTTACCCGAAGCGGTCGCAACAGGAGGTGGGTGCTGTTGAGGTGACTGAGGAACTGTTGTAGTGGGAGAAGTCATGGGGATTAGTTGGACCAGGTTCAAAGAAAGATAAGGTTTGGGTTGACCAGGTGGGGTAGCGGCTGGAGGATCAAGGTACCAGACGGGAATCCCAAGGGTCAGGTTAGGAAGAGAGAGGGTGGCCATGACAGGTACCGTGTACACTCCTGGTGGGGGAGCTAGGAACGATATCTAACCAGTGGGGTAATGGCTAGGAGGGATGGCTCCAAGATGATTGAGACCTGGTGGAACCAACCCAGGAGGGTAGAGGGGCCTGTGAGGATTATGTGGGGAAGGGGATTCCAGAGGAAGAGGGTTAGCTAGCAGGGGTGATGGGCTAGGAGCCAGTGGGGGTGGGTGGGGTTGAGGTTGCTTACTAGCCAAAGTGGGCTATGTAAGGTTAGCCCAAGATGATTGCATCATGCAGACATTTGCCAGGATAGGATAATATGGGAGGGAGGTCGAGAAAGGTGCCAAGCAAGGGGGAGACTTTATAGACACCAGGGGAAACACTGGGGCAAGAATCAATGGTTGGCTTGTTAGTGACAGCAGAAATAGTGAACTTAGGGGAAGATTGAGATTTTGGTTCATGAGAGGTTACCTGGTCGATGGTGACAGTTTTACTGTTATGGGGGAAAAACATCTTGCGGTGGACTGCGGAGGGGGCGACAGACATGGCATAGGTGTAACTACGCCCCAAAATAATGTTGCAGTCAAGAGGGGCATCGATAACTTCAACATCGACACAAATAGTCTTGCCTGCAAGGGTGATAGGACAATTACGGAATAGGCCAATGGGCTGGGAGGCGTGGCCATCCAACGCTCAAAGGGTGATCATGGAAGGGGCCAACTCAGGAGACCCGAGTTGTTTCCAAACTGAAGCAGACATCACACAGGTGGATGCCCCCTCGTCCATTATGCACTGGGAAATGTTAGCGTTCCAGATTTTGACTGAGATTTGGAAAGCTACGGAAGCAGGAAGAGGAGGAGACGTCAACTGATGGGCATCGAAAACAATCAATTGGTCATCTATAGGATATATAATGCCCAGGGAAGATAGTAGAGCTTTTCTTTGATAGGGGCACGACTGGAGGAGTTCCAGCGTTGAAATGGAAACATGAGATTGGGCCAACTCATCTACTATGCTAAACGAATGGGAAACTTGGTCAGAAGCAGCATTTCGGCGTAATGGTCCCTTAGGAATATTGGTATGAACCTCAGCGTTGGGCGGAGGGATATGCAAGGGACCATTAGTTGTCAAAAGAGGCTTTGTAGAACCTAAAGAAGGGGAGTCGGGGGCAGATGGAGCAAGAGGCTGGGGGTACGGACGGGACTGAGTTTGAAAGTTAAGGTCGACGGGTATAGGTTGGTCAGAGTTCATGAGGAGGATCTGGTAATCATAGGTAACAGATGGAGGAAGTTAAGTGGTGATTGGTTCGTGAGGTGGTTGGGTAGCCACAAATCCCTACTGTGCATCCACCTACTTTTGAGGGGGCGGTGAATGGTGTTGCGGGGGTTGAAAATACAAGGGAGGCAGAGGTGTGAATGATGGTGAAGTTGGAGCACTAGGCTACGGATATGGATGATAATGAGGTTGGGGAACAGTGTGGTATTCTGAAGGTTGGGCAGAAACACGAGGCATGCCGGATCCAGGATGCATGTTACCGGGAGGGGGAGAAGTGCAGGAGGTGGTGCCCCCTCCCCTAGGAAAACTATAGCTCATGGGAGGTTGGGTAGATGGATGAGAGAGAGCTCCAACGAAACTGTCGGTGGCATGAGGTGGCCCCAGTGCGTTAGTGCCACTGGTTCTGGGGAGGTTAGGAAGGACGGTATAAACATAACCAGATTAAGCATAGATCAAGTCATATTTCAAGGCTATTTGGAGGGCGGCTTCTTCAGTTTGAGGGAAGTGGGATGCGACATCATTGCCAATGGGAGGTAAGAGAGAATGAAGGAACCAGTCCATATAGACATGGTCGTCAAAGGTAGGGGCTTGACATAGGCTCTTTCTTCTCTGCCATTCTTTAACATGATCGAATAGGTGGTTCGCAGACGATTGACGGAAAGAAGTCAAAATTTTGATATCGGTGTCATAACGAGGGGGAAGCTGGAAATAAGATAAGAAGACGCTGGCAAGGGTCACAAAGGTGGTATAGGAAGAGGTGGGCTGGTCAACATACCATTTAGAAGCGTCTCTTGTAAGCGTGCGTTGGAACAATCTAAGACAAATGGAGTCATCGGTAATGGAATTAGAGGAACAGCACATATGTAAGGATCGGATATGGTTGGAGGGATCCTCTCTAGCAAGGCCTTCAAACTTGGGAATGTTGGAGGGGAGCTTGGTTGGCATAGCAGGCCAACTAACATCATGGCAGATAGGATCATTGATTAACTTATTGAAATTTGGAAGACTGAGGCCTGCCAGGAAGGGGAGCAAGGGAGTAGTCTAGGGAGTACCTGTGGTGGTTCCGCTAGTAATAGTCCCAACATTAGGGTCAGATTTGCCACTAGCGTTAGGCCCTGGACCAGACATGGTGAAGGTAACAGGGAGAACCAAAAGTAGGGGGAGGAACCAAAGAATCAGAAGGTGAGTCAGAGTGCGGACTCGGGGGAGGACTAACTTGACGATGATGGGAAGGAGGAAGTCAACCATCCAAAAACTAAGGGTGAAGGCCAAGAAGTCTCTAGTATAAACACCTTGCAATGATGACGGGAAGAAGAAGAATCGACAAAGGCAGGGAGGTGCAAGATCAAGTGAGGGCAAGGTCAAAACAAGGGCAGAGAGGTACGGTGTCGATTAATTTTAGAGTCTTTTTCAGGCGGTGTTAACCAAAATATTCTTCACTTAGGGTCAGTGTGTGGCGTGCGTTAATTTAAATTGATTAAACCCAGATGTTTTGAGAGTAAAAGACAAAAGTGTGTTGCGTAATGGAAAAGAAATCTGTAGTAAATAAGACTGAAAGAACAGAAAATTAGCAACTAAAAACGCAGCAATCGAGCCCAAGAAGGTGGGTCTCTTAAAACTATTCTAGAAGGGGCAGAGCACGCTGACAAGAGATCAGTAGATCTAAGGTCTAGAGGGACTGGGATCTAATGGAGAGATCGGCTGGAAAGTTGTGTAGAAAGCAGCAAAGAGGAAGGGGCAAGGTTGCTGCTAAAAAATAGGAGATCAGCTAAAAAGAGGGGGGTCAAAGAGGTGACCCTATAGACAAACCCAAACAAAGCGGAAGGCAGTGTATAGAAATGGAAGAAAAGCTGACCTGTGAGGATCTGAACAGGAGGTATCAGATCTGAAATAAGGTGGAAACTTCTGGAAATTCAGATGTCTGAAAACAACAGCAAACTCTCCCACAAAAAGTGGAGGGAAATAAAGCCCTAAGGGGCAAGAGTCCCACTTAGGTGAGTGAAATAGATTAGAAACAGGTCTAAACAAGTAGAGACAGAGGCTGGAAAACCCTGACAGAAGCCTCGGTGAAACCCAGAAAAAGCGCTGGCAGATTGCAGAAAAAATTGCAGGTCGCAGGTTTGGGCCTGTTTTCAGGCCAGGTCACAGATTTTGGGCAGAAAAGTGCGACCTCAAGGCCAAGTCGCACTTTTTGGGCCGATAAGTGTGACTTGTAGATCCAGGGCTGGTTGCGGTAGATTTCAGAAAATTTTGTCGTCTCAGCTGCGGCTGATGTCGGTCACCTGCGCAATAAGGCCAAAAACACACGAAAGTGAGAAAATTGAATGTTTGAGGGTTTTGGAGGAAAAACCTAGCATAAAAATAGGAAAAACAAAAAATTGAAGAGAAACCCTAGGGTCTGAAACAGCTGGATATGCAGGAGAATAGAAAACGACAGTGGTCACAAAAGAAAACCCGTGTGGAGTCGCCAATTGTTAGCATGAATTTTTTGTCATAAAAACTCACTTTAGCTATGCATATCAAGTAGCCCTAACATCAAGTATGGCTGCAAAATATCTTCAAATTTGCTGCATAATATTAGATCTAAGCATAAAAGACATTAAGCAGATAAAATGTGAAATGGCTCCATGCATCCAATGAACAAGACAAGAACAATGTATAAAAATAATCTTATATTACATTAAAGAATGGGGCACCTGAGAGAAAAACAAGAAAGGTGTTTTCCAGTTCTCCTCAGTGGGATGGGTTCTTGGAAGTCCTCAGTGTTTCAGATCTAAAATTCCTCTCTTTGGTTGATATGAAAAACCTTATCAAACATGGAACTCAATGGGAGTTCAAAATGAAAATAAAATGAAATTGGTGACCAAGAATAGATCTAGTGTGATCTAATGCAATGGAGGTGACTAATGAATGGGGAAAACCCTTCTATTTATAACAAAATATTGGGGTGTTCTAGAACTCGGTGCATGAATAAAATATTATTAATCACATTCTAGAATCACCTTTTAGGAATATTTTATTATATTTGTTGGAGGGAAAAGGGTTTTTGACTTGGGTCAATTCCTTTATTTATAAATAATAAATAAATAAATGATTTATTTATTATTTATGGGAAATGAGGGGAATATAATTAAATAAATAATGGTTTATTTAATTATTTAAAAATGATTTAGTCAAATTTAACTAGAAATAGTATTTAAATAACTTATTCTTAGGAAATAATCAAATAAATAATGATTTATTTAATTAACTTCCTTGTTTTGGGTTAAATGTGACTAGGAAATATATGCACATGTTATTTTTCATGGTGAAAGAAATTTTACTTAGGGTAAAATTGGTATTACATGGTGTACTTGGGTTCATCTAATGGTAATAGGTTAGATGACCAAAAAATGTTGTAACAGAAATAATAGAGTAACCCATACGATATACACCCTTCTTCCATAAACCCCTCGGGTTTTCCCCTTTGTCAAACAAAAGGTTTTAATATCTTCATGTACCTCTATAAGAAGAAAATCCAAAAACAAGAAACCAACCCAACTAATTAAACCCATCTACTAGATGAATTAGAAGATGAACCTGCAAGTCCATGAAATTTGCTGGTAGTTCCTTCACAAACATACAAAAAATATCAGTTATCTCTTGATGATGCTATTGATTTCTAGTGACATGAATATTCTTTGACGTGATCCCACATACAGATGCAGATAATTTAGATATGGCACATTGTACGTATCAGGGGAAGTCATGGTTCACACACGCATACATGAGAAAAGGATAATGATACTACACAGTAAATATTACATTATAAAAAAATTAATTATAAAATATCCCATTACATAAAAATAAAAAATAAAATAATAAAATCATGTTTTTGACATACATACTCTTAGAAGGCTCAAATGGTCATATGATTTCAACCCTGGAAAATGGTCATCCCTAGTGAAGTAGTTCCATAGTGATGAAACATATAAAAAAGGAACCCCCACACTCATTATAACTTCCTTTTCCAAAGAAATATCATATTTTTTTAAAATCCATGGAACATCACCTTCTTTGAGAGAAAAAGAGGCATCAACCTATCCTCTAGTTTCTTGTCTTGGCCAATGTTTATTTTTAGTTTTTGAAGAGATAATATCTCTGCTAATATGGTTTCGAACCAACCAGTGTGGTTCATTATCCGGACAAGATGAGAAATCTGATCTAGGACCTAGCTTAAATAGAAAAGAAAGCTCCAACTAGCCATTGTAGAATAACGGCTAGTTTGACTATAAAACAAAAAAATTCAAAAGCTCCAACTAGTCATTGTAGAATAATGGCTAGTTTGACTGTAAAAAGAAAAAAAAAACAATTTAAGTTGTGTCCTAGATTAGATTTCTCATCTTGTCCTAATAATGAACCACACTGGCTAGTTCGAAATGTGTCGACACAATTTGATCGAATGTTATTTTCACCAAAATATTTTATATATAATCTATGGATGATAAAAGCCAAATTCCTAAAGATGAAACATTTTTAAATATATTCATGGGATGCAGTAAGTGGGAAATTTTAAGATTCTCCCAGTATGGGAGCTCATAAATGATAGATTTCCTTCCATCCCAATGGGTAATTTATCAACATAGGTGTCGAATAATTATGGATCATCAAACATACACTCCCTATTTGAATCAAACATTTTTGCAAATACCTTCTCCTTCTCTCTCTCTCGTATGCTCTAAGCCATTTATTTGGTGTCATTATCAGAGTCCTTTGGGTTATCTCTAGTTTACCATTGAAAGAAGATGTGTTGATCTTATATAAGGGTGTTCTTCTGGGAGGAATACCCTGGAGCAGTAATAGACATGCTTTAATAGGTGGTTAGACCACCTAGCCTTTAGTTAAGGTCCAAAACATTTACATCCACGATACCATTTTGTTATAAGACCTAAAATATTATTATAGATAGGCCAGCACATTAACGACCTTGAAGATATGAACAATTGCAATGAATTAAATTTATATGTGAAACAATATTATTATGTATATAAAAAAATCAATAAAAATGTAATTTACCAAAGAAAAATGGTAACAGTGGATATTCATGTATGGTGTAAGCACATACAACACACAATGTAAAACTCCTCTCTATTTTGATGGCTCTTGATACATCGTACACATGTATCCCTTCCCATAATTACGTCAATTCATACACCAATGATTGTATGTATACATCCATATTATTCACTTGTTTTCTACCAGGGACTAGGAGAGCCAACATAAGATGTTCATTCTTCACGGACAATCATAGGGGAATATTTCTATTGATCACTATTATAGGCCAAAAAAAATAGCTGGTGTTTTGGAGGGAATATGGGTTGAAACTATCCATGGCTATGTTGATTCATAGACTTTATACTTTATCCTTGAATTTTTTAGTCCATGTATCCTCTATATGCTTCATGGTTATTGAATCTGTTGGGATTCACATAAATTCTGACTCACTTATATGTGATGCATGCCATCCCTGCAACATAGACAACTCTCTGCAACAAACAAGTTTTTGAATCCTTGGGATTATAAGCATGTGGCTCAATATCTTATGAGGAGGACCATGTGATTTACCCATTTTTTTTTCATTATGTTACCTTAATCCCACATTTCAGAAACATCTCTTGGCTTGGATATTCTCTTATATATAGAATAAATTCATTCATACATGCATGATATGATATGTACTCAACATCCAACATTTAACGCCTACTTTGCCTCCTGCAGCTACCAAGAAAGACATTATCACTTGGAAGAACCTTATATTTGAATAACATGCTGTTCTTGGGGAATATAGTTGTAAAATTTTAATATTTAATGTTCGTAAATAGAACATTTTTAATTTTAATTGTGTGACAATATTTCTCAAAATATAATGGACTTGACCGATCATGTAGGTGCATTGCCTCAATATTTTCAGGTAACAAGCATTCAGCATGTCAAACATTTCTTTCAAGTTCTACAACAACATTGTTGTCCCCGACTGAGTAGAATTTGACTTGCAACCAAGTCCAAGGAAACGGGATTGGAAGTATAATTCAGGCTTTCGAATAAGGCATTAGTGATATGAGCACCGCCGCTTAGCTAATTTTTCTTAAATGCATCTAACAATTTTTCCTCCATGGTAGTTGTATCTGTTAGGTAATCATCTATAACAACCTCAATTTTATTTCCTACATTTCCAACTTGTGATGAAGAGCTACAATTATTGTATTCATTCCTAATTGGTGAATATGTAGGTAGTGGGAACTGAATAAGTGGCTGATTCAACCATCATTTGTATGCTTCCTCTCCCAGTATTGCACTTATTGTATCCTTCTCTCGAGTTTACATTGTAGTGGGGTGCACGGGAATATGGTAGGTGGGCTGCTCATCATCACTAGAACTCTAATTTCAAAAATATTGAATGCCATTAATACAATATCAATGATATTAGTAAGCACACAAATGCAATTGGCTTGTTGAAATTACACTATACCAAAAAATTACTACCATCATTGATCCAATATTGCAGCTAGAAGATGCCATGTTCCCATTGGTGGGGTGAAGAGGTTCTCCATTTTCATCTACCAAGTGCTTGTGATATGCTTCTCCTAGTAATATCTTTTGACATTTTTTAAATGGAGGACTATTTTCGACACATGAACTCGATTTTGAATCAGGTTCCTTCAAATTTGGATACATTTTTATTCAAATTGACATGGATTAAAAAAAAAAAATCAATTAAATAATGGAAATATAAACAAAATTTGAACTTACAATAGATGGAAAGGTAGAAATGTGTGAAGGTATTTAATAAACAATATGGAATGAGATGGAATTTGAAGAATTGGTCATTTGATATTGTTGAGATTTTTTCCGACCATATGAGAAAAAACATAAATAAAATTCTGTGTGCGTATCTAAAATTAATCTCAAGAACCATCTAACCACAATCTGAATTTCAATACAATTTTCAAACCATTGTTCAAGAAAAAGACAACTTTAATTAGATAATGTATACTATGAATTATTGTTATTCATGTGGATATTTCCTAAAGGATAATTTAAGATTAATATGCCATTTTATGTGAAAATTAAATCAGATAGCGTTTAGACCCTACTGGTGTGCTTATCAAAACAAAGTGCACTAATGTGTTTAAGAAATAATAGCACCAATGTGTCCAAATAATACCCACACCAGTCCCCCGATGCGGGTGACTGGATGCACATACATGAAAACATTCCCTCCCACATGTGAGATGATGAAGATAGATAGAGCATGCCTTCACCTGAAGTGGAACCACCTCTCTAGTATAATTTGCATGAGGTTACAAAAGCACATGATGACGATGAGACGCAATTCCATAAACCACCTAGGGTGGATACTCTACAGAACAATCATTAAAATGAGCTCCCGCATGAACAACACTCACTTTCGTAACTCAAAGCACATGCCATCACAAGAGAAATATCACAGCACAAACCTGAGCATGTGTCACAATAATGCACAACACTTGCGCTTATGCCACATGTCTACAAAAGGGGAGGCCCTTCCGCACTGTGTCATTCACAATTTGTTCCAGTTTGTTTGAAAATCCATCTTAGCCTTTCTACTGCCATTTCAGCCCACTTGCATGATCCATTCACTACATAGCCTCCCCCATAGTGCTTGGACGCTGGGCTCCCTCTCAGCTACGCACCTCTCTGACTACATGACTCCTTCCTAGCTGAGCACCTTCTTAGTTGCACACTTTCCTAACTGCACACCTTCCTACCTTTCTTATTTTGCAAGATGACACTCCCCCCACCTGTGCACCTCCCTTCCCAACAACACTCAGCTACACACTTCTCATCTCTCCTCCTGGGATTTTCAATACCTTTCCAAAGAGCAACCTTCCAATTCCTTTGTACCCCCAAATACTTTTTTTTACTCTCCACTCTATGGCTCTTCATCTTCGACAAAGGAAAATTAGGGGTGACCAAAGAGTGTGTTCCCTAGATGATACCAACAAGGGCCAGATAATCGTTTGGAATCCTTTGAGGGCTCCTCCTTTGGTAGCCATGCGAGGGATGCTGCTCAGAGCCCTATGCATGACCAGGAGGGGGAGGCCCCTGTTGAGGACATGCAAAGGGACAGAATAGGACCTAAACAATCCATTATTGTGTACCAGGAGCACCTCATGCCCCACAAAATTGAGCCTCTCCTATTTCAGGATGCCATAGAGGAAGACACCAATGTCTGGATAATGGACTCAGAGGGAATTTGTATGCGAGTACCAGAAGCTGAGTACCCGATCGCTCCCATTATTTATGCACCTTCCACGAGGTCCTGACACTGACCTTCTGCTGAGGAGGAGGCCATAGTAGAAGAGTATGGTTTCCGTATCGAGGCGAAGGACCCACACACTGAAGACGATGCAGGAACACCATGACTGTGCAATCACTAAACTCTTTTTAGTTTTCTCTTATTTCAGATCATATCATATAACTTCGACATTTACAGTTGCCAAGGCACATTTTGTAATTTTTTGTCCGATGATATTACAGCCCTTATTTCCTCCATGGAGGCAACCCCATACCTGTGCTACTTTGATAGCAAGGAAGGTTGAGATTGGTTAAGAAAAACTTACCAACTCAGCCTGTATCATATGTAATGTTTTACTTTGAATCAATATAGTTTAGCCTAATTTACCAAAAAAAAAAAAAATACCCACGCCAGTTTCTAACATTCCGAAAAAAAATGTTATCATATACGTGATATTGTACAAAAACACACTAATGCATTTCCAATGAAAACAACATCGTTAAGCACCTTATTCCATATTTTAAAAAATAAAAATGAATTCAACCAACTTGGTTCCCTTATAACAATTATAGAATCGATGCCTTTAAATAAATACCACACCATTGTGTTAAAAAGGTAATCACACTGTTTTTGGATTTCGAAAAAAAATTGTATCATTTTGGTGTGCTGAAATTTTTTCACACCCTCACAATGCAAGTGTACTTTTCTTAAAAACGCACCAGTGTGATCGACTATCGAATGCACCAATGTTATTATAAATTAAGAAAAAAAACAACGGCAATTGATTTTTCAAAATCTAATTTAATTAAGTATTTAAAATAGTAAAATGTTATTCACTATTTCATTATTTTACCAAAAATTTCAAGGGAGTGATTTGCAAGAGACATACTAGAAGCACTGTGTAGCATAATACATTGGAGCATTAGAACTATTCAGCAGATCAAAAGCTGAAAGATATGTTGATTCACTCAAAACCCTGTATAGTAAAAATTTTAATTTTTTTTGGTTATTTTACTAATAATTTTTTTTACAATTTCTGTTAGGGTTCAATTAAAAGAGGGATCATTTGCAAGAGAGACATACTCCAAGAACTATGAGGCAGAAAAATATTTTAGGACTGTAGAAATATCAAAATTTGAAATGTATGGTGATTGATTCAAAACCCTAGATAGAAAAAATATTAAGTTTTTTTATAATGTCTGCTAGATTTATTCACAATTCAGAAAATAAAAATTAAAAACCATGTACAATAAAAAAATTACTATAGATTTTTCTAGTAGCATTTTTGCATGATCTTTGTTCCTATCTAAATTTAATTAAAATTCAGAAAAAAACAAAAACAAAAAAATTTAATACTTATTATAAACCCTTGCTTCTTCTTGAAAAATTTCACCTTAGGTTTTAACTTCCTCTACCACTTCATAGTTAGCATTTTTCATTTTAGGCATCTTAGATTTGATGGGTTTTTGTACTTACTATATATAGGGAATTTGGCATGTAAAGTAGGGGAATAACTTATTGGATTAGATCGAAACCTTGTCAGCCATGTCCGTTTAAAAAAAATGGATATATGCTCCACGATGTTCCTTGTGTAATATAATGCACTGGTGTGCCCTATGTAATGCAATGCACCAGTATATTATAACATTGGGTGTTTTGTCCAGTCTATTCATCGTTGCTCTTGGTGTAATATAACGCACCAGTGTACCTCTTCTAAATAGAAATGTTAAATCATTTTTCTGAATTGAGGGTTACAAATTGCACCGTAATAATTTAAAATTATATAAAAAATAATAATTTTCCTTCATCGTGCCAAATAATTAAATGCCCAATGCATTTATTCAGATAAACACACCGGTTACCAAAGCTATTTTTGGCTGAAAATTATTTCATTTATTTATATAATATATTTAATGGCTTCTATATTGAATGGTATAGGTTTCATATTGATAAAAAAAAAATTGAGAAGCTGTCAATTAGCCAAAATATTTAGCGACACAATGATAGCTCGTCAAATAAGGAAAAGAAGGAAAGTTCTTTGTAAATTATTTACAAAATTAAAATGTTCGAATTATATGAAAAGTTAAATAATACGTATTGGTTAGTGTGTGTTATGCAGAGCCACAAAATGAAGAAGGTTTATAATATGATTTCTAATCTAAGCCCAGAAGGCCGTAAAAACCTGATAGAAAAATTGTAAAAGGATGAATCAAGTGAATGAAAAAATACTATTCAATATGAGTTTTTTTTTTTTCAATTTTCATCAATAATATACTTTCGAATATTAGATAACATGTCTCAAAGAATCTATTAATTCGTATATTCTTAATGTTATACATGGAGCAAAAACGAAGGAAAATATCAATGTCATTATAATAAAAGAGAAATTATAGAACATGTAAATGATGATGAATTTCTCCTTAGCTCATCTATATTTGTGTTGGAAGTTAATGAAAGGGGGGAATTTTCTTACAAAAATATGAGGGATCTAGAGTAACAAATGTATAGAAGTACTTTACACGTAAAATAAAAAGATCAATCCAATGATTCTAAGAACCAAATTATTTCAAAAATACAGGAAGTGTTGCGAGAGAAATGGTCAATGAGACATGTCAACCTTGCAATAGGATGAACATTCAACAATAGAAAATAATCATTCAAAACGTAACACTCCTATTTAAAAAGTTTTTCTAGAATTATATTTATATATTAATACAAACCATTCATTTATTAATATCAATTTTGTTATATTTAGTTTCCATATATCAATATAAAAATAGTTTATTACTTTTTTCATGAATATTATGAAAATCCAAAATGATCAACGAGCTAATATGCAAAACATCCTTGTAGGAATGTCCAAAAAAGTGTACAAGGATATTGTCAAAGAAATGGACAAAATTGCTTCGCAGGAGGAGGAATATCAACAACAATGTGCTTCCAATGTATGTAATCATGAATGGATTTGTAGATATAAAAAATATTTAACATCAAATATTAATTTTCAAGTATTTTCTTGTATAAAATTAAACAAAATGGAACTCATTCAACACATAGAACAAGACGACAAGGAAGAAATTAATTTATTTCAAAGCTTATGAGTAATTGTTAATATTTCCATATAACAACTCAAGGTTTCACTTTTTTATATTTTAAGTTTTTTTACAACAACCATCCTTGAATGTCTTCAAATATGCGCTAACATACAAATAAGAGGCATCAGAAGAATGAAATCACAATGGGTTAAATATGAATTGCGTGTATATGTTGGCATATCAAAAATTAATTGTAGCATTTGTAAGTATATATGTTGTTTTACTTCTTTGGGTTTATAATTAATAGGACAAAAAATCCTTTATATTAAATCTATTATTTATAATGGCGGTTAAAACATGTAGGAGACAAATTACGGAACTACGCTAGTAGACAACTTGTTACTCGGTTTGAAACCATGTGTATAATTTATGAGTCACTTATTTCTATGGTACATTTCTATTCAATTTACATTTATGTATATTATTTATTTCAAATTTTTTTATTCTCACAAATGTAGATACACTCATTACAATATCAAGAAGACGAAAACACTCGATGCAATAAACAAAACATTCCTCCAAATAACACAAGTCATGGAAGTATCTTGAGAATTGAAAACAAATGCAGTGAAGAATGATGATATATTTTTATATGAATGTAACCTCTTGTATTTTTTAAAATAATTTTCTGTGAAAATCATAATTTTTTTTTAATGGAATGGACATAGTGTCCCAATTGAATGAAAAGAGGTTAGCAATAACAATCCCATTGTGTATGACACAGAGACACTTTTATATATATAATAAAATACATTTAAATTCATTCTATTGTGTTATCCAATGCCCTTATGAAATGTGACATCACTAATTAAATATATGGATGATTAAATAGTATAATGAAGAGATGTGGAATATAATAATATAATAAATCAATCCAACCATCATCTACAAATGCACTAATCAAATTGTAATTTATATGAATAATGTTATAAGATACATGTCAATTTTTCGTTGACTAAGGCAGTTTAAAAACTAAAATAATCACAATGTCACAGATCAATGTTTCCAAAAAAGAGAAAATATCATACAAAAAATCGGTACATCCATGACATAAAAATGCACCACTGCGTTATATTATATAAAATCACCTTGACGACATCATTTTTAATGACCGATGCCTTTTTAGAATATGATCGAACCATGACATTTTTTTTCAAACACCATTATTGTTTGCAATTAATGACCCACTGCACTATAATTCTTAACGCACTAGTTCTTTCATAGAACTAACACCCCAGTCCTACAAAATATTATTTCTTTCTCCGATGCATTATGGAAACTAAAAACACCAGTCCTTTTATATAACTAATTTATGGATGTATATATACAAACAATACACATTGGAATTACATGTTTAAACAAAAGCACGAGGACCGCAATTATGTTTTGCATTCCATGGTGTTTTTCATTACAAGAATGCCCCAGAGAATTTTTTATGTATTAGCATCGGTGCAGTATATATTACACACCAGTGTTATTTGCATTAAATTCCTTGATGATTTTATTTATGTATGCATCCTGATGCATTTATATATGTATTGCATTGGTTCTAGTTGTTCCATGAAGTGCACCACAAAAGAAAAAAGCATTCACTAAAACCTTCGACTCTCTATATTTTTTCAGTTGTGGTGAAGTTTCATTATAATATCTGCTATAGCACACTAGCACATTTGGCCCAATTTACGATGGCCAAGTGTTACTCTTGTGACACATAGGAATCCTGTTAGCCACCTATAAAATTTGTTATAGAAAAAGGTGGCTAAAACTTTTGAAGCCTTCAAGGAACAAATTTTATTGCTAAAAAGTGTTGGCTCTTGAAGACTTTTGAAGGCCTCATGCCTCTGTCCAAATATTCACTGTTGTTCCCTTTTTATATACTCGGAAATTCTACTGATTTCATGAGAAAAGACTGCTGCAAAATCATCATTTTTCCCCTCCTCCACTCAAAACTAACCTTCATTTTCTCCCCTTTTTCTCCATAAAATTTCCTCTACTTTTCATGTTTCCTTTTCCCCATTCGTGAAAATCCTCTTTACAAAGTTTAAAACTCATTTTTAAACTATACCGAAACCCCCAAATCCATTGAAAAGTCTGAAAAATTTCATAAAAAACAAGTTTTTATTACTGTGGACTTAAGCCCCTTTGGGCTAAGTCCTAACCACTTCCCCACCATACGCTTTGGGGCTGGAACCAAGCGCTAATCCTTTTTAGCGCTTATCGCATCGCAAAATTCCAATGGGTTGATAGAAAAGCCTAAGCCCGAGGCTCCGATTGTGATTAGCCCTTTTGTTACAATGCCCCGGGCGTATTGTATTTCACGAAGACCAAAGGCCCCGCAGTCGGGCACCAGCTCTTTCATATATATATATTCCGCCCCCGAAGCAATAAAACTTGGTATTATATTGAAATTTTGGGTTTTCATGAAGTATTAAAGTTTTTCACCATATATGCTAAAAATAAAATATCTGCCGTCGATCTAGAGCTGATCAAATGTCCTGCATAGTCTCTCACCTCAGTGGTCCCCGCAAACCACTCACCGTTGCAAAACCAACAGTATCCATCGCACCACTTTTTAGAGCAAGGCGTTTTTTTATGTTCGGCAGCGTTTCCATACAATGGTTGATGCGTGGCATTGCCACTGTTCACAAAACCGCCGCTCATCGCACGTTAAAGATCAGACGTGGACCCGACACGATATTGACGTCCACCGTCCGATCTGAGGCCGCTCATCGGACGACGATCACTCACCGAAGAAACCTGACAGTTAACCAAGATACGGTGCATTCATTAAAGCATCTCCGCCGTCGATCTGATCTGCAGATCGATGGTCAGCGTTCAATCACATCGTAATTTTCAGCATTGTGCCTTTCCTTTTCCCCGTCGATTGAATGTCTCTGATTACATCCAGACCGTCCGTTTGATCTCATCTAACGGCCCACAATCGCTCCGATTATTAACCCTTCCTCTGGCCTTTTAACCCCTGTGATTCACTCTCCGCCGTCGATCTGATCTGCAGACCGACGGCCAATGTTTAATTGCATCTACGTTTCCCTGTACATCGGCGCCATTTAAGTTTCACCCCCGATTGCGATCCTCCGATTGGATCTGGACCGTCCACGTGTCTGGATCGGCCGGTCCCATATCATTCCATCTTATTCTTCCCTCCCCTGTCCTTTTTGCTTTGTCCTGGCTGATCTCCACCGTTGGATGCTGCCATCCAATGGCTACGCTCCTCCACACATCCTCTGCAGCAGTTAAACCCACAAACGCGGGATTTTTTAATTCTTTTCGTATTTTGCAAGTTTGAATGGTTTGTTCTATCATATTAACGAGAAAGTCGAAGGCCAGGAATGACAATTCCCTCGCCTTTGATTTATCAAAGGGAACCATTCACAGGGCTCTGCTCCATGTTTCATCAATGATTCATGAGGAATTGATGCCATATGAGCCCTGCGCGGCCTGCACATCAACAAGAAACTGTTTCAAATCACAATTAAAGAGTATCAATGTCGAAAGACAGAATTCAGCGGAATAGAACATTGAAGAAAGATTTGTGGGGATCACGGCTAAGATTGATTATCAAAAGCCTAATCCCCCAAATTAAAACACAATTAAAGGAAAATCATAAGTGCTTTGTTAGACAGAAAGGCCTCCACCGCCACATCTGAGGCAAATTGATTCCTCTCAGCTACCATAGTGCCACTTGTAGCCACAAGCATTCAAACAGAGGCTGAAGTTATTGAGAAAAATCAGATATTAGCCTCAACGCAGCCAGAGAATTACTTCTGCAAGGAACTTAATGAAAAAAATATCTGCAGAGTTACTCCAACATGACACAGAACCTCAAAAGTCAACAAAATCTCCCACCGAGCTTAATTCATAAATGTAAATAAATTAATACAGTAACACACCTGTAAACTTCTCCATCAAGCCCCTCAAAGGCCGAGAAGTCATTAATCTGTATGAATTCTCCTAAGAGATTTTTTATCAGATCTCACCTCCTCATTCTTCTATAAATAATTTTGTAGAAGATGAGGAATTGTGGGTTGCAGAATTTCAAAAAAAAATTGAGCTTAAAATTCTGATTGTAAATAGTGTTCACTGGCCCTTGTAACTCTGCTTGTGATAGATAAATTAGGCTGAGATGAGTAAATGATTGCTAAACTAAAGCATTGGACTTGAAGCTGTAACTGGTTTGGAGCATCAATACAAGATGATTTATGGGACCCTCGTCTATGTTGACGGTGATGTTTTTCTCATTGTAACTTTTCATTTTGTTTCTGTTTTCACTGTGTTTCATCTTCTCTTATAAATAACATCATGCATGGAGTTAGGACCTACTGTATATCAGTAACCTTCTCTGACTGAAAATATTTATCTGAATGTTTTCTTCCAATCTGTGTTATTTGGGAATGATTTAATTCAGTTTAAGCATAGGAATGCTGGCGTTCCCTCATCTTATTGCCTTAGCTGAATATTATTCTTTAATGTTATGTTCAGTATTAGTTAAGTAGAGATGAACTATGGAAGATATGGTGTGCCTTGGTCCTAGTTTTATCCCCAAAAGCTGTCTAAATGTTTCCCTTGGAATGTGTTAAAACATGGCCAGTTTAGAAGTACTTACCAGATCTTAGGCCATTTTGTGTCATCTTTGTGTTTGTTTTGAAAGTAACCAAGTAAAGCTGAGCTAGGATAGGATTTGTGGTGAGCTCGACCCGCTCATTTCTACTCCAACAGTTGCCTTCAAGTTTTCCCTTTGTTTTAAAATGTTTTCTGTTGAAAGTGTATCAAAGGCTGGCTAGTTTAAAAGTACTTACCAGATCCTAGTTTGATTTTTTTTCTTCTTAAATGTTTGTCAAAGGCTGGCTAGTTTAAAAGTACTTACCAGATCCTGGGCTGATCTTTGTTCTGCATTTGTTTAATTTTCCTTCTTGTTGTATCATTTCATTCCATAAATCAATCTTCAGAGAGATCCTTAGACATAAACGACTTGCCCCATGGACCACTCTTGCCTCTTGCTATTCCAATTAAACCCTATTATGACTCCATAGCCCAATGGACTAAAACCTGCAATTATCTATCTTCTTGGCCAAATCTTGCTCTGATTCTTGCAACTTCTCACCTTTGAAACTCTTTGCATTTATGACTTTCCACCTCAAACAGTAATCATGCTCAACCATCCAAAACAAAAACAAACCCTTGGCCTTCATAACTAGCCTAATATCATTACCCCAAACTTAAAAGACAAATCCATCTTTGCACTTATTGGAGAGATCCCTCTCCGGATTCAGGAGGGCTAGGTCCTATAATCCCAAAGTGGTTGAAATAATGTTGTTTCTTCAATTGGAATTTTCCAATCTTTCTAATTACAGATTCCTAACGTTTCTGGTGACTCCATTGGGGAACTTCCTTTAAAATAAATAAAACCTTGTGAGTAAAAAGCAACCTTTTCAAGCACTACCAAGTAATGGTAATAATGATGAAACTTGTTTGAATCAGTGACAAACTAGGTAAACCCTAGGATTCTTCTAAGACTTTATCTAACCTTGAAAGATCAGCTGGCTTAGCCATAAGAGTAGACTGTCTTTGTCTCATAACCGTAGCTAAGTTTTGAAACATATTTAGGATATTCCTAGAAACCACACAACTGAAAAATAACTCAGAAAACCTAAAAATATTTCAGATTGGTATTTAATAAACATGGTGGTGGACCATAAAACCTTTTACCTCTAAAAGGAGCTAAAAAATTCCACTTGGCGACTCCACAATCCTTGACATACCTTAAGACTCCACTAGGAAGAACCTTTGTCATTACAACATGGTTTAAAATTTAGTTAGAGGACTATAGGATTTGAATTTTTGAAATAGAATTGGTTGACCTCTTAAATATTGTCATACCTGGTTGAGCTTTTCCTATTTATTTGGGTCTAAAAAACACAGCCTAGTGGCTCTTAGAAAGATTCACACTAGAGCCCATCCTGACCCTGATCCACCTGAGATAGTTGATAACCAAGAAAGTATCCTTAGGAATTCTCCTAGGATTAAATTGTCAACTATTTTCAGATCACCGTTGAGAGCTAATTCAGTTCCCGAAAATCTTACAGCTCTACAAAAAACACAAGTTGACTTAGTAAATCCATTTAGAACTAGGTCATTTGATGATATAATCGAGCTAGACTCTGAGTCTTCACTTTCATCCCTGGACACAAATGCGCATCCTGGTAGTAGAGAAAAAACACCTCCTAATTTGCATTTCCTTCACAATTTAGGTGTCTCTCATCCAAGATCATCTCAGCAATCTAATTTTGTTCCATCCACATCCCTTCATCCTTCATCCACTGTTCAAACCACCCCATTTCAGTCCACTTTCCCTTTTCTTAATCCACCCCTTGTAAATCCACCCCCACGACATATCATGGCGGCATGGTATGCTCCCTTAGTCCTTCCTGTACTAGTAGTCAATCTTCCACAGGACTATCAGTCCAAAAATCCATTATATGATGCTGGTAATGCTAGAACTACATCACAACATGTGGATAAGATGAATGACTACTTTGACAAAAATGAAATTGATGATGATTCTATAAAGCTTAGATTATTTGCTCAGAGTCTGGGGGGAGAAGTAAGAAAATGGTTTAAAGGCCTAACCCCCCATGGTATCAATAATCTCCAAGCCTTCCATCAGACTCTCTTAAACAAATGGGAAGTGAAGAAGAATCCTCTCCAAGTCCTTTCTGATTTCAAGAACATTCATAGAAACACTGGGGAAAGTGTGCAAGCTTACTGCACTAGATTTAACAGCGTGTATAATGCCCTTTCCCCAGATCTAAAACCTCCACAAGGCTCAGCTTTAAACAATTTTCCTAAAGGGTTTGACCCTGAAATGGCCTATCAGCTGAGAGAGAGAGATTCTACAACTCTTGAAGAGATGCAAAAAGGAGCTCTTGCTGTGGAAGTTAGCTTGATAGAGAAGAGGGAAAGAATGAAAAAGGAGAAGAGAGTGTCTTTGAGAGAGGAAAACACACCTTCTACTTCAAACTCAAAGATGGAGAGAATCATGGAAGAGATGATGAAAGATATGAGCATAATTAAGAGGGCACAAGCCAGTCAAAACCAAACTGCACCTCAAAATAGAAACCAGAACCAGAATCAGAATTTTAGAAGGAACTAACCTCCAAACAGACCTAGGGAAGATGATCAACAGATCACTCCTCCCTTTCATCAAAACTATGTAAGTGAGGTTGAGGAAAGATATGAAATAACTGAGGAGGATGACATCAACATGCTGGGGGTAAATAATGATGACTTTGAGATTCATTATAATAGAAAACAAGGTCTATACATACCTTATGATGACAGAAGAGATGATGATGAAAATTATTATCAAGACATGGAAAATGTCATCATAGAATCTCAAAAAGAATATGACCTTAGAAGCAAAACCAGTCAACAAAATCCCCACAACAAAACCTCCAAAAAATCTTCACAAAACAGTCATACAACAAACCCTAGAATGGTCGAACAAAAGGACAAAATAGTGGCTGTAAATTCTGATAATGGTAAAGAGAAAGACACTCAAAAAAATGAAAAACAGAGTGCAGACATTAGTAGTACTAACATCTCAGCTAGTACTCCTGTTAAAACCATTTTTTCAAATATAAATAGGACAAATTAGCAAGTTGAGATTGCTAATAGAATGACAGCTAATAAGGCTGAAACCAACACTTTGAAGAGTCAAATTCCTTTCAGCCTGGAGCAGGAAATTTCAAAGATCAAAATCTCTGTTCCTTTGACTGAGTTAGCTGCCCAGCATGTATACAGGACCCAAATTTTGAAGGCTTTAAATATATAGGAAAACGAGGATACATTCAATCTTAATGATGACTAGCCCGAGCCTATTTTTGGTCCAAAGATTGAAGATATGTATCAAGAGGGACCTGTTCCTCCCTTTTATGTGAGTTTAAACTTTCATGAAAAAATTTTGCAGAATGCTATGCATGACTCAGGAGCTTCTCATAATTTAATGCCAAAAGCTGTAATGGAGAGCTTGGGTCTAGAAATCACCAGACCTTACAAGGACCTGTACTCCTTTCATTCCAGCAGAGTAAAATGTTTAGGATTAATCAAAGACCTCTGTGTTAACTTAGCCCAGATTCCAGCCAAATGCTTAGTCATGGATATTGTGGTGGCTGATGTTCTCCCCAAATATGGAATGTTGTTATCAAGATCATGGGGGGCTAAGTTCCAAGGGACAATGCAAATGGACATGACCTATGCGACTATCCCTATTTTCAATCAGACTAGAAGACTTTAGAGGGAGTCTCATATGCAATACACAGTTACAAGTCAAGACAGACCGTAAAACACCCCTTTATACTCTGTAAACACATGCCTTGATTCATTTATCCTTTTTAATGAAGAAACATTGGATGAAAAAGTAACTTTAACAGAATTTATGGCCGATAGAGAGGAGGAGGTAAATACCACAAAACTGTCAAAACATTTTGTTGAACCGTTAAACAATAGCGAACCAAATATGGGTCTTGAACTACAAGTCATGCCTCCTTTGCTTTTAAACCTTGACACTCAAGAAAACGTTCCTCCACTTAACAAAAAACCTGAAGAGCAAAAAAAAATTCAATTAAGTGCCGCTAATCATGAACAAATAGAAAGCACAGTAATTGAAGAGGACGGTAACCAAACATACGAAACCGAAAACAATCCTCTATGGAGTATGTATTTTGATGGGTCATGCACTAGAACTAATGCTGGTGCAGGTGTATGGATTTGCAACACTGAAAAAAACCACACAGAATGCGTTTCTTGTAAATTAAACTTTTAGTGTTCAAAGAACATAGCCGAATACGAATCCCTGTTTTTGGGCTTACATTTGTTGAAAAAGTTAGGAGCCAAAAGAATCAATGTACATGGGGATTCAGAGTTAGTCATTAGGCAAGTCAATGGGGAGTATAACGCAAATCATCCCAGACTTAGGGCCTACCGAAACGATGTAATGGACCTTTTAAAAACATTCGAGGAGTCCAAACTGATTTTTGTCCCAAGAAAAAGAAATATTGCAGCCCAAAAATTAGCCTTTGCAGCTAGGACATGTTTAACACCATATGAAAATAAAGACTACACAACTCAGATAAAATTTAGACCAACCGTGCCTGATAAAAAAAAATAATAGCAAGTGTTCGATGGGGATAAATAAATAGAAGACTTCATGCAACTTAGAAATGAATTCAAACTACACAGTTCGGACTTAGATTATGAGACAGATTGCAGCGAAGAAAATTTCCTTGGTGAAGATGAACCGTCTCCTGAACCTATTAATATTAACCTGCTGTCAAGAAAACTAGAAAACAAAATAGAATTGAATGCAGAGTTAGAAACGGAGGAGTTAGAAACTCTGCACTCTAAAGATGAAAGTTTTCTTAAGGTTCTGGCCCCTTTAGAAGAGTTGTTCGATTTTAACGATGTGGAAAATAAACCAAAACTGGAACCTATACAGAATGAAGTGGAAGAGTGCAACATAGGCAGTGAGCTTAAACACATGATGATTAAACTGTCTAAGACTTTACCAGCTCACATTAAACTCAAATACATAGAACTATTTAGATAATTATTTGATGTGTTTGCGTGGAGTTACGAAGATATTAAATCCTATGACACTGAAATAATACAACAAAAAATCCCTCTAAAAGAAAAACAAAAACCATTCAAACATAATCTATGCAGAATAAACCCTGTTTAGTTGCCTTTGGTTCAAAAGGAGATCATGAAAATGTATAACGCTGGTATTATTATCCCTATTAGATATTCTGAATGGGTGTCTAATCTAGTGTCAGTTAGGAAGAAAAATGGAGAGATCGGGCTTTGTATAGAATTTAGAGACTTAAACAAAGCTTCATTAAAAGAGAACTACCCTTTACCTAATATGGATTAGATTTTACAAAGGGTAGTGGGGTCTAGAATAATTTCTTTGCTTTATGGCTACTCAGGGTACAATCAGATTTTAGTTCAACCTGCTAATCAATTAAAGACAACCTTTATCACACCATGGGGAACTTTCATGTATGTGAAAATGCCTTTTGGTCTAATGAATGCTGGAGCAACTTTTCAAAGAGCCATGGACATAGCATTCTCGGAAGAACTGGGCTACTTCATCATTATATACCTTGATGATGTAACTGTGTTTTCAAAAACAGATGAAGAGAACTTAGAGCATTTAAGACAAGTCTTCTAGAAATGTAGAAAATTTGGGATATCTTTAAACCCTAAGAAGACACTATTTGGTCTCCAAGAAGGTAAACTTCTTGGGCACATCATTTCAGAAGAGGGTATTAAAATAGATCCAAAGAGTATTGAGGCCATATTGCAAATCTCTCATCCTCAGAACATCAAGGAGTTGCAATCTTTCATTGGAAAGATTAACTTTTTGAGAAGGTTCATGCCCAACTTGGCTGAGCTCCTTAGAAATATCACAAACATGTTGAAGAAGGCGCAAGGGGTGAAATGGACCTTGGAAGAAAAGAAGTCCTTTGAGCTGGTGAAACAAGCGTTAACCAAAACACCGGTTCTTATAAGTCCTGATTTTTCAAAGGATTTTTATATTTTTTCATTTGCATCAGAACATACCATAGCTGTTGTCCTTCTATAGAAAAATACACAAGGACAAGAGCAGCCTATTGCATTCTTTAGTAAGGCATTGAGGGATGCCCCTTTGAAGTATAACATTATGGAGAAGCAAGATTTTTCTTTGTTTAAAGCTTTGAAAGACTTCAGAGTGTACATCCTTCACTATCACATCATTGCCTTTGTGCCAAACTCAGTTGTTAAAGACATTCTAACACAGGACCCAGATGGTAAGAGAGGTAAGTGGATTGTTGTTATCCTTGAATATGATTTAGAGATAAAACCCACTAAACTCATCAAAGGACAAGGTCTAGGTAGATTAATGGTTGAAACCAATTTTGAAGTTCTTGATATTAATATGATTGATGCTTTGGATGACCAAGAAGGATTCCCAACTCCTATGGTTGAAGACCATTTTATGAATTCTCCTTGGTATGCTGATATTATTTATGTTTTGCTTAATTTGAATACACCTCCTGGTTTGACAAAGACAAAGGAAATATTCCTAAAGTTAAAATATGTAAACTATTGCATTATAGATAAATGTCTTTATTGGAAAAATGCAAGTGGTCTATTGCTTAAATTTTTTCTTGAGTTTGATGCAGAGAAGGTTAAGCACGAGTTCCATGAAGGAGAGTGTGGAGGTCATTTATTCTAGAAGACAAAAACCAACAAAATTTTAAGGGCTGGTTTCTATTGGCCTACTCTTTTTCTTGATATACACAAGATGATCATAACATGTCATAAATGTCAAATTTTTTAAGGAAAAAGAAAACTTCTACCCCTACGTCTGCATCCAATCACTGTTGAAGCTCATTTTCAACAATGGGGACTTGACTTCATAGGAAAATTCCATCCCCCATCTTCTGCCCAGCATAGATGGATTCTCACTGCCACAAAGTATTTTACTAAGTAGATAGAAGCCATACCTTGTAGACAGGCCAATGATTTAGTTATTATAAAATTCATGGAGACTAACATTCTCTCTAGATTTGGTTGTCCTACCAAGATCATCACTGATAATGCAGCAACATTTGGATCAAAGAGGATGGTTGAGTTCTATCATAGATATCAGATAACATTGGGGCATTCCACGGCCTATTACCCTCAAAGTAATGGACTTGCATAATCCTCAAACAAGAGTTTAGTGACCATAATCAAGAAACTATTGGAGGATAACAAGAAGTCTTGGCACACAAATCTTGTTCATGCACTTTGGGCTGACAGATTGACACTGAAGAAATCTATTGGCATGTCACCCTTCTAGCTTGTGTATGGTACTAATGCAATTTTTACAAACAACCTTGGTGTACCAGTGATGAAGTTGATCCAAGAATTACAAATTGAATAAAATTACATGATGAGAAGAATAAATCAGAACATTCATCTTCAACAAACCAGAGAGGAAGTTTATAACAAAGCATTGCAGAAACAAGACAGCATTAAAATTTTTTTTGATAGAAGAACAAAGGACAGCAATTTCAAAATTGGGGACAAATTTTTAAAGTGGGACTCAAGGAGGGAAGAAAAGGGCAAGCATGGAAAATTTTACAACTTATGGCTTGGCCCTTACTCTATTCATTCAGCTACTGGTAACAATGAATTTTTCTTGCAGGAGTTGAATGGAGCAGAATTGTTTGGGGGTCGTGTCAATGGCAGGATGCTCAAACATAACTTCTCTTAATCCATGCTATGTTTTGAAGCTTTTTTTATTTTTTCCATTATAAATATCTCATCCACCATTGCATTCAAAGTTAGAAAAATCAAAAATACAAAAACAGGGAAAGAAAGAAAAGAGGGAAGATTGTGAAAAAAAGAAAGGTACAGCCCCATACCGACAAAAAGAGAAATAAATCTGAAAGCGTGCTAGCTTAAATGCCACTCCTGAAGAACACACTTCTAACTATTCAAACAACCTAATCTTGACTAATTATCTTTAAATTTTCTGCTGATAGGATAGTGAATTCGATTTTCCAAATGTAAATATTGGTTTATCAGTAGATAGTTTAGGATAGAAATTAAAGGTTCAAACATGCTCAAAACCTGAACCTAAGTTTCCAAAGAGAGCTGACTCAAACCTGTTTCATTTTCTGAGTCAAAAAAGAGGTAAATCTGGTTCTAATCAGCTCAAAATCTGAACCAGTTGGCAAAGGAAAGACAACTCAAAAAGAGGAAAAAACAGAGCTGTAAAAAGGTGAAGGAAGTGCTTGAAACTTTCAGATCTTAAGCCTTCCATTTTTTTATTTAAAATTTTCTGAAAAATAAATATCTATGTGCAGCTTGTTTTTTATGCCATAGATCACAACAAGTGAAACAGTTTAATCTTGACTTGACTGTTTTTAAATTTTTGTTCTAGAATTTAGTGAATAAAATCTGTTGGACAGTTTAATCCCAACAGATGGTAGATTAGGTAGAGAAACATATGGACTCAACTGTTAAATCTGAGTCCATGGAGAAATAAGAAGTAGAATTAGATTATATTTCCTACTTTCAAAAGAATAAAATTTTGTAAAAGAGTTTGCCAATCCAAGTGCACTCTAAAAGAAGAAAAAATGTTAGATATGTAGGATTGGGTAGGTAGAAAGCTTGTAGATGAAAGATCCATTGTTTTTTTTTGGCTGCTAATATGTTTTCAGAGCAAGACCATCCCAGCAAAGGAAGGGAAGTCCAATGGATGAGGCATAGGTCAGCCTCCCAGAGAACATAATGGATGTGGCACAGGTCAGCCTCCCAGAGAATGCAAGTCTGAAGTTCTTGATGCCTTCAAGAAGGCACCATCCCCAAGTGGAGCCACTGTTAGCCACCTATAAAATTTGTTATAGAAAAAGGTGGCTAAAATTTTTGGAGCCTTCAAGGAACAAATTTTATTGCTAAAAAGTGTTGGCTCTTGAAGACTTTTGAAGGCCTCATGCCTCTGTCCAAATCTTCACTGCTGTTACCTTTTTTTATACTCAGAAATTCTGCTGATTTCATGAGAAAATACTGCTGCAAAATCATGATTTTTCCCCTCCTCCACTCAAAAATAACCTTTATTTTCTCCCATTTCTCTCCACAAAATTTCCTCCACTTTTCATATTTCCTTTCCCCCATTCGTGAAAATCCTCTTTACATAGTTTAAAAATCATTTTTAAACTATACCAAAACCCCCAAATCCATTGAAAACTCTGAAAATTTTCATAAAAAACAAGTTTTTATTATTATGGACTTAAGCCCCCTTAGGCTAAGTCCTAACCACTTCCCTACCATACGCTTTGGGGCTGGAACCAAGTGCTAGTCCTTTTCATCGCTTATCGCATCGCAAAATTCCAATGGGTTGATTGAAAAGCCTAAGCCCTAGGCTCCGATTGTGATTAGCCCTTTTGTTATAATGACCTGGGCATATTGTATTACACGAAGACTAGAGGCCCCACAGTCAGGCATCAGCCTTTTCATATATATATATATATATTCCACCCCCGAAGCAATAAAACTTGGTATTATATTGAAATTTTGGGTTTTCATGAAGTATTAAGGCTTTCCGCCATATATGATAAAAATAAAATATCTGTCGTCGATCTGGAGCTGATCAAACGGCTCGCACAGTCTCTCGCCCCGACGGTTCCTACAAACCACTCACCGTTGCAAAACCAACAGTATCCATCACACTGCTTTTTAGAGTGGGTGGTTTTTTTTGTTCGGCAGTGTTTCCATACAATGGTTGATGCGTGACCTCGCCACTGTTCACAAAACCGCTGCTCATCGCGTGTTAAAGATTGGACGTGGACTCGACGCGATATTGATGTCCACCGTCCGATCTGAGGCCACTCATCGGATGGCGATCGCTCACTGAGGAAACCCGACAGTTAACTAGGATACGACGCATTCATTAAAGCATCTCTGCCGTTGATATGATCTGTAGATCGACGATGAGCGCTCAATCACATCGTGAGTTTTCAGCGCTATGCATTTTCTTTTCCCCGCTGATTGAATGTCTCTGATTACATCCAGACCATCCGTTTGATCTTATCTAACAGCCCACAATCGCTTCGATTATTAACCCTTCCTTCACTCTTTTAACCCCTCCGATTCACTCTCCATCGTCGATCTGATCTGGAGATCGATGGCCAATGCTTAATCGCATCAGCGTTTCCGTGTACATCAGCGCCATTTAAGTTTCGCCCCCGATTGCGATCCTCCGATTGGATCTTGACCATCCACGTGTCCGGATCAGATGGTCCTAGATCATTCCATCTTATTCTTCCCTCCTCCCTCCTTTTTTCTTTCTGTTGGCTGATCTCCACCGTTGGATGCTGCCATCCAACGGCTACGTTCCTCCCCACATCCTCCATAGCAATTAAACCCACAAACGCAGGATTTTTTAATTCTTTTCGTATTTTGCAGGTTTGAATGGTTTGTTCTGTCATATTAACGAGAAAGCCAAAAGCCAGGAATGACGATTCCCTTTCCTTTGATTTATCAAAGGGAACCATTCACGGGGCTCTGCTCCACGTTTCATCAATTCTTCATGAGGCATTGGTGCCATATGAGCCTTGCACATCCTGCACATTAACAATACACTGTTTCAAATCACAATTAAAGAGTATCAGTGTCGAAAGATAGAATTCAGCAGAACAGAACATTGAAGACAGATTTGCAGGGATCACGGCTAAGATTTATTATCAAAAGCCTAATCCCCCAAATTAAAACACAATTAAAGGAAAATCATAAGTGTTTTATCAGACAGAAAGGCCTCCACCGCCACATCTGAGGCAAATTGATTCCTCTCAGCTACCACAGAGCCACCTGTAGCCACAAGAATTCAAACAGAGGCCGAAGTTATTGAGAAAAATTAGATATTCGCCTCAACGCAACCAGAGAGTTACTTCTGCAAGGAACTTAATGCAAAAAATATCTGTAGAGTTACTCCAACATGACGCAGAGCCTCAAAAGTCAACAAAGGCTCCCACTGAGCTTAATTCATCAATGTAAATCAATTAATACAGTAACACACTTGTAAACTTCTCCATCGAGCCCCTAAAAGGCCGAGAAGTCATTAATCTATATTAATTGTCCTGAGAGATCTTTTATCAGATCTCACCTCCTCATTCTTCTATAAATACTTCTGTAGAAGATGAGGAATTATGGGTTGCAGAATTTTGAAATACATTTGTGCTTAAACTTATGACTGTAAATAGTGTTCACTGGCCCTTGGAGCTTTGCTTTTGATAGATAAGTTAGGCTGAGATGAGTAGATGATTGCTAAACTAAAGCATCAGACTTGAAGCTGTAACTGGTTTGGAGCATCAATACACATTGATTTATGGGACCCTAGTCTATGTTGACAATGATGTTTTTCTCATTGTAACTTGTCATTTTGTTTTTGTTTTCATTGTGTTTCATCTTCTATTATAAATAACAACATGCATGGAGTTAGGACCTACTGTATATCAGTAACCTTCTCTGACTGAAAATCTTTATCTGAATGTTTTCTTCCAATTTGTGTTATTTGGGAATGATTTAATTCAGTTTAAGCATAGGAATGTTGGCGTTCGCTCGTCTTATTGCCTTAGATGAATATTATTATTGAATGTTATGTTCAGTATTAGTTAAGTAGAGATGAACTATGGAAGATATGGTGTGCCCTGGTCCTAGTTTTATCCCCAAAAGCTGTCTAAATGTTTCCCTTGGAATGTGTTAAAAGCTAGCTAGTTTAGAAGTACTTACCAGATCTTAGGCCATTCTGTGTCATCTTTGTGTTTGTCTTGAAAGTAACCAAGTAAAGTTGAGCTAGAAGAGGATTTGTGGTGAGCCCGGCCCGCCAGTTTCTACTCCAACAGTTGCCTTCAAGTTTTCCATTTGTTTTAAAATGTTTTTTGTTGAAACTGTATCAAAGGCTGGCTAGTTTAAAAGTACCTACCAGATCCTAGTTTTCTTTTATTTTCTTCTTAAGTGTTTGTCAAAGGCTGGCTAGTTTAAAAGCACTTACCAGATCCTAGGCTGCTCTTTGTTCTGCATCTATTTAATTTTCCTTCTTGTTGTATCATTTCACTCCATAAATCAATCTTCATAGAGATCCTTAGACATAGACGACTTGCCCCATGGACCACTCTTGCCTCTTGTTGTTCCAATTAAACCCTATTATGACTCCATAGCCCAATGGACTAAAACTTGCAATTATCTATCTTCCTGGCCAAAACTTACTCTAATTGCTTGCAACTTCTCACCTTTGAAGCTCTTTGCATTTAGGAATTTCCACCTCAAACATTAATCATGCTCAACCATCCAAAAACAAAACAAACCCTTTGCCTTCATAACTAGCCTAATATCATTACCCCAAACTTCAAAGAAAAATCCATCTTTGCACTTATTGGAGAGATCCCTCTCCAGATTCAAGAGGGCTAGATCCTAGAATCCCAAAGTGGTTGAAATAATGTTGTTTCTGCAATTGGACTTTTCCAATATTGCTAATTACAGATTCCTAACACATCCTAAGACCAACACTTCGAGGTTGGGAAAAACGTTGTTTCCTGTCGCATCGCAATTCTGACACTTCTAATAACTGTCGGTAGAGCAGCACTAGACACGACATGTGTCTTAATTTATTCAATCTTACAATTGCACTATTTATTGTTGCTATTTCGATATTTTTTGGGTAGTGTCACTGTTACAATGATTTTTGGGTAGTTTTGTCACTATTTCGACGCTTTTTGGGTAGTGTCGCAAGAGAGATGATTTTTTGGTAGTGTCATTATTTCGACGATGTCACTATTCTGAAAATTTTTGGGTAGTGTAGCTATTCCGATGCTTTCCAGGTAGTGTCAGAAGAGCGACACATTTTTGGGTCACTTACTCAGACTTGCGACATTTGGGGCACTTAGTCGGAAGTGCGACAGAAAAAACTGTCGGAATTGCGACGCTATTATCGGGAACTCTTGTGCTTTGTTTCCCAATCTAATAATTACTTTAATTTTTCTCCCAAGATAATAACCAATGCACCATTGTGTATTTTTCCGCATCAAATTCCAAGGAATGTGCATGGGAACTCATGAAAAACCATTCATAGATTCAAATATGAATGGTTGTTCATGAGTTCCCATGCACATTCCTTGGTATTTGATGCCAAAAGCTACACAGTGATGCAAAAATTATTAGCTTCGGAGGAAAATTAAACTGATTATTAGATTGGGAAACATAGCACAATAATTTCACACAACTGATTATTATCTTGGGAGACAGATCTTTAAGGTAAGTGAAAATTCCTAACAATGAAGTTTTCCCTTCCTATCCAAGTCCTATGATCAAATCTAGCTCACCAATAGTGCTTCTAACTTTCAAGGAAAAAGCCTCCCTTCACTAGACATTCACCATTGGCTAACCCACAACCTTGTACTAGAGCCAAATCCAAAAAGATAAAAATAGCCCAGGGCATCAAGATCCTCATTAATAAAGGATGATGACCCAATGCAGATCCTATGGAGCACTAAAGATAACCCCAATCAAAGCATACCCTTGGATACAACTCCACTAAACTTAAAATATATGTTTCAAGCTTGGTTCGAGCAATGTTATAACTATCAAGTATAATTTTTCATTGCTAGAACCCTTCTATCAATTTCCCAAGAGCCTCAGATCACATCAATAGAGATATTTGGTGATTCTATGGATAAAGTCTTGGCAATATGATGCAATATGTTGTCCCTGATGCCAACCTACTTGATGAATTTTTCCTTGATGGAAGCCTACTTAATGAGTTTCATTTTGATATCAACCTATTTGTTAAATATGTAAAAATGATGTTTCTACAAGTTAGTTCAGATGTGATAGAGAGAGGAATTCCAGTAAGTGCCAAAGAAATGAAACAGGAAATATTTTTCAATGTATAAGCACGTTTGATAACGGGAGCTATCAACCCACATATGGTGGTAATGTATATTCTACTTGGTACACAAGCAACCAACGTATACATACAGAATTAGTATATACGCAGTTTTTATGAAGAGAAGTCGTGTATACACACGGGTAAAAAGAAGCAAAGTTGTGTATGCATTTTGCGCTCTAAACTTATGATACCGAGGGGCATTACCAAGGTATTAGCCCACAATATTGAGTGTTGTATTGACTATTTGACTCCATCCAAGAATACCATTAGAAGTTGTGTGGTTTTGACTCATGGTATTGGTAAAGGATAAAACTATATAACGAGAAGAAGATCATAGTCCATGAGTGTGCATGTGTATGGGCATTAATGAATACTTCACTCTGAATTATATCTCCATGCAATAGGTTACAATTTATTGATAGATCTGAAATAATAATGCACTTATGAATACAATGATGGATTAGGATCTCTAGACCTAAAATGACTATGTATTTTCTAGATTTGTTTATGGAATGGTTAGATCTAGGATCTGGTGAATGTTTGCTGAAGAAAAGGGTAAGATATGAGATGATTATTTATTCTAAATAATTGTACAGTCCTGAAATAGTTTCATATCTATACGCAGGTTCATCTCTACAAAAGCACATATATATGTGGGTTCAGTTAAGAAAAAGTGCGTATGGCATGTAGAGTTTTGTTGAAGTTTGCGAAAGTAAATTTATGATCTGTTTTGTTGTATTAATGTTGTCTTTCAATGATGTATTCATATAGATCTAGGTTGTTTGAATACCGATTATGCTGCTAGTTGATTATAACTAAAGATCAGTGGTTGGTTGGTTGATTGATGATTCAATGAATGAATTGATGGGGTGATAATTTTCAGTTTGATGTATGTTCTTTGAGATTAAATCTGTGGAATGGGTCCAGTCTGAAAATATTATGAAAAGAGGCCTACAAGGTGTGTTCTATTGAAGTTGTTGGATCAAGTGTGAAAATTGATGAAACGTTGTCCGTAGTGGTGCTGAGGGTGGAAGCCTTCAGTGAGGGGGTTGTAGCTCCTTTCCAGTGGTAGCTGGTAAATGAGATCGGGCGGGTAGTAGCTCCTTTCCAGTAGTGTTTGGTAAATGAGATGAGGGGTTTGGAGCTCCCTTCCAGTAGGAGCTCAAGAACGAGAGAAGGTTGCAACCTTCTGCAGATGGGTGCCTGTGTGCTGTTATGAGCCTGTGCCAATACAATATTGTAAGAAATTTTATTTATAATAAATATTGAAGATAGAGACGATAGCAGTGGTGGTTTTCTCCTGACTAGGTTTCCATCTTAAATCCTGGTGTTCATGTGTGTTGCTTATGTGTGATGATTTATTTTTTTCTGACTACACATGCTTACTACTTACTAAACATATGATGAATGAAAGATGCACTAATATAAGTAAATAATTATCTTCATAATAAATATCTTTGGACATATACAAGTTTTCTTAAATATAGTTGCGTGTATACGCTAGTTGGCTTCATTAAAGTCGCGTATAGAAATTAGTAAAGAAAAATTAAAAGTTTACAGTGAGTTATAAATATTGATTCCCCCTCCCACCCCTCTCACAATTTTTTCCCAACAATTGGTATCAGAGCAGGTCCTTCTAAAGAAGCTTGGCTGCTTAAAAGCGATCCACCACAATGGGAAGGAAGTAAAAGAAGAAGGCTACTCAAAGAAAGAATATATCTTAGAAAACATGTATAGAAGAAAATTAAGAAGATGAAACAGGTATTGATTGTTCTTGCTATGATTCACTTCCTTGTGCATGCAATCTTGAAGATAGTGAACACGAAAGTGAAAGTAATGATATGGATCTAGAAGTAGTAATTGAAAATCTCAAGATTGAAGTTTAAGATCAAGAGAGTTTATTTAATGAGAGGGAATCTATCTAAAAAGATACGGTCTCTAGATTGAATGGACATATAGACAAGTATCAAAGGTTGCAGGATAAAGTAACCAATAACAGTGAAGGAGTTGAAATAGAAATCATGTCTCTCAAAGAAAATTTGGATAAATCAAATAAGAAGAATGAATAACTTCTACAAACATTTGAAGAACAAGAAAATGAGTTTAAAGAAGAAATTCTCACTTTGAATGAGCAAGTTGAAGAAGGAAGAAGGGTAGAAGAAAGTATGAAGAAGTAGTGCCAAAAATTGGAGCTTGAGGGAAACATTTTAAAAGGAAAATTAGAAGAAAAGGATAAATGCTTGAGGTTTCAAGATAGTACTAAGATTCTGGATAGTATTCTTAGTAGTCAAAGGTCTCCTTCTATTAAATTTGGTCTTGGTTTTCATGAAAATGTTAAAGGAGAATCTAGTGCACAAAACAATGCTAAAGATTCAAAGGATATCAACGCAAAACCTGAAGTGCTTAAAGAGACAAAAATTCAATCGAAAATCATGAATTCTCAAAGGAAATCATTTGCTCCTAAATATAGAAGTATCAATCAATTATCTCCTTTGATCAATAATGTTGAATGCTTTATATGTCATAATTATGGACATATTGTACCCAGGTGCAGAAGCAAATTGTTTCAGTCAAAGACAGATAGACACTACACAAAAAGACCGTCACCTCCCAGGTACACAGGTTTCTTTAAGGGATATTGTTTTTCATGCAACAACTTTGGTCATAAAGCATTTGATTGCAATAGAAGAAAGATTAGACAAACTCATTATGATCCCTATGCTCCCTTTTCTGGTCACATAAGATGCTATGCTTGTAACAAGTATGGGCATGTAGAACAAGAATGTAGGTTAGGTATGATGAACAGATCTAAGAAATTGGATAATTTCCAGCACATAATAGGAAATTTCAGGAAAAGCTGGAAAAAGAAGAAGAACCGGTCAAAAACGTAGGGAATATTGACCATACTGTAGTCATCCGCTTTGAAATTTTACTTCTCATAATGACTTTCGGAGTGATGTGAGATACATTATAAGAATTATTAATGTATTATCACAGGGGGGCAATATATGGTGATTCCCATGGTTTGTTTGATAATTCTGGTTGTTTTTATTCCTAGAAATGCATCTAATATGACAACATAGGACAGGTACAAAATGTATAATTATAGGAGGAGATGGAGTTATGAAATTTTTCGTATTTCACTTTCTATACGTGGGTTTCATGAACTAAAGCCGCATATACATGTGAGTTCCAATGGTGAGAGTTGCGTATGTTTTTCTCTGATAAGAAAAACAGTGAGGAAGACTCAAGAACAATTTCTGATATTCTACTAACAGTAATAAATTTCTTTATCTGGTGTTGAAGGTTATACTTGCTAATGTGATACTAAGTTTTTGTTATCTACTTGATGGAGATGCTTTAATGAATTGGTTGGTGAAGGTGTTTAGGATGCTCAGGCTTAGGGGGAGCATTAGCCTTGCTATGAATAATGCATTGTTGGCATTATGATGGTTTTGAAATATGATCTCTCTCTTGAGGTATTTTGGTCTTGGTTATAAAATTCATATATGTAATTTGATGAAAATTTCATGTTGAGACCTATGATGTAAAATTGTTATATTCAGTCATGTAAGGACTTGTTGAAATTTGTAAACCCACTTGGTTAGGTAGTTAAGTCAAAATTTGTAAACCCACTTGGTTGGGAAGTTGTCAAATATGTAATTCCACTTGGTTGGATCATTGATGTAAGTATGATTCCTTGGTTATAAGAAAATTCATAGTCGGTTGAGTTATAGAGTTATGTACTTCATTGAAAAATTTGTCTAAAGATCCAACATGAGCTCAGGGTGAGCATGGTAAATTGAATGCACATCAGATCTACAGAGATCATCTTTCTAGAAGGGAAGATAAACCTTGTTTTGGTTTTGATCCACCCTTTATCCTTGATGTCAAAGGGGGAAAGTATGTTGGTGTTTGAATAACGGTTATGATTAATGTATATATCTGTTGTGGTGATCAAACACCATCATTGTTGCCATCAAGTCCAAAGGGGGAGAATGTTGGAAATATGATGCAATATGTTGTCCTTGATGGAAACCTAGTTGATGAAGTTGTCCTCTATGGAAACCTAATTGAGGAGTTTCCTTTTGATGGCAACCTATTTTTTAGAGATGTAAAAATGATGTTTCTATAGGTCAGTTCAGATGTGACAGAGAAATGTATTCCAGTAAGTGCTAGAGAAATGAAATAGGAAATATTTCTCAATGTATATGTAGGTTTGATAAAATCAACCCGCATATGGAGGCAATGTATACGCTACTTGGTATACATGCAACCCACGTATACATTCAAAATTAGTATATACACAGTTTTTATGAAGAGAAGTCGCGCATACATGCGAGTACGAAGAGGAAAATTAATATATGCCTTTTGTGCTCTAAAATTATGATACCAAGGGGCATAACCATGGTATTAGCTCACAATATTGAGTGTTGTATTCACTATTTGATTTCGCCCAAAAATACCATCAGAGGTTGTGTGGTTTTGACTCATGGTATTGGTAAAGGAAAAAACTATATAAGGAGAAGAAGATCATAGTGCATGAGTGTGCATGTGTATGGGTATTAATGAATACTTCACTCTGAAATATATCTCCATGTAATGGGTTACAATTTATTGATATATTTGAAATAATAATGCACCTATGAATGTAATGATGGATCAAAGATCTCTGTACTTGAAATGACTATGTAATTTCTATATCTTTTTATGGAATGTTTAGATATGGGATCTGGCGAATGTTTGATGTGGAAAAGGGTAAGATATGAGATGATTATTTATTCTGAAGAATTACGAAATCCTGAAATAGTTGGAGATCTATACGCAGGTTCATCTATGTAAAAGCACGTATATACGTGGAATTAGTTAAGAAAAAGCACGTATGGGATCTAGGGTTTTGATGAAGTGTGAAAAGGGAAATTTATGATCTATTTTTCTGTATTAATGTTGTCTGTCAATGATGTCTTCCTACAAATTTTGGTTGTTTGAGTATTGGTTATATTACTAGTTGATTGTGATTAAAGTTCAGTGATTGGTTGGTTGATTGATGATTTAGTGAATGATTTGATACAGTTATGAGTTTCAGTTTGATGTATGTTCTTTGGGCTTAAATGTGTGGAGTGGGTCCAGTCTGAAAATATGATGAAAATAGGCCTACAAGTTGTGTTGTGTTGAAGTTGTTTGACCTAGTGTGAAAATCGATGAAACATGGTCTGGTCAAAGTGATGCCGAGGGTCGGGCCTTTAGTGAGGCCCGTAGCCCTTTCCAAGCAGTAGCTAGTAAATGAGCAGGGGGGTGGTCGCTCCCTTCCAATAGTGGTTGGTAAACTAGTTCAAAGCGCTGAAGCCCTTCCGCAGAAGCCGGACAACAAGAGAAGGTTGCGGCCTTCGCAGTGGGTGCCCATGCTGGTATGAGCCTATGCCAGTACAAGATTGTAAGCAGTTTTCTCTATAATAAATATTGAAGATAGAGACAACAGCAACGGTGGTTTTCTCCCGACTTGGGTTTCCACCTTAAATCCTGGTGTTCATGTGTGTTACTTATGTGTGATGATTTATTTTTTTCTTACTACACATGCTTACTTCTCACTAAACATATTGATCCAGGTGGATATCAGTGGCCACCCACCTATTCCATTTGGATCCACAACATCAATTCTTTCAGTTTTTCAGCTTCAACACAACTTACTATTTTTAGTAGGTTTTTGGGTCCTGCACTCCCGGAGCCATTTTCGGGACTTAATGATCCAGGTGGATATTGGTGGCCACCCACAGAGTCCAATTGAACCCCCAACATCAGTTATTTTATTTTGTAAGTTTTAGCACAACTTACTATTTATAGTAGTTTTTTGTGTCCTGAACTTCCGGAGCCGTTTTGAGGCCGTAAACGACACTTTTTTGGAACACAGGAAGGAACATTGGTTGTATACCTATGTTCCTCACTCAAAATTTTTAGTCCTTGGATATATATTTCTAACAAGCTATTGAGCGCGTCAAACGGAGATCGGATGCCAAAGTTATGTCCCCGGGAAGTTGAAACACCAACTTACCCAAACAAGGCCCACAGTTTTGGCGCTTCAGCTCCTAGGGTTAGGTTTTTGGATTTTTTTGGTTTTAAATTGTTTCTTAATAATAAATAGGCCTTCAACCCTCATTGTAACACAGTTCAGGGGCTGTTAGCAGACACATCTCTTCTTAGAGATAAGCGCTACCAGTGCCCTAGCTCGCTTGTTCACATTATCTCTCTTTATAACATAGTTCATGGGCTGGTAGCTGACACATCTATTCTCAGAGATAAGCACTACCAGTTCCCTAGCTCACTCATTTCCATTACTTATCATTGTAAAAGAGTTCAGAGGCCTGTAGCCAGCACATATCTTCTCAGATATACGCCTACTAGCACCCTAGCTGTTTACTTCAGTCATTTGTTTTATTAATAAAATGAAGCATTATTTCTGCTACATCTATGTATCTATGGCTATATGTGTATTTTTTTGTGTTCCTGCATAAAATTAGGATCACATCTGATGAATGAATTATGCACTGATCTAAGTAAAGAATTATCTACATAGTAAAGATCTCTGGACATACACAAGTTTTCTTAAAGATAGTCATGTGTATACGCTAGTTGGCTTAATTAAAGTCATGTATAGAAATCAGTAAAGAAAAAGTAAAAGTTTATAGTGAGTTATGAATACTGATTCACCCCCTTCACCCCCTCTTAGTATTTTTCCCAACAATTGGTATCAGAGCAGGTACTTGTGAAGAAGCTTGATCGCTTGAAGGAGATCTGTCACAATGGGAAGGAAGAAAAAGAAGAAGGCTACTCAAACAAATAATATATCTCAGAAAACATGTACAGTTGAAAATGAGGAAGATGAAATAGACATTGATTATTGTTCTTGTGATTCACTTCCTTGTGCATGCAATGTTGAAGATAGTGAATACGAAAGTGAAAGTAATGTTATGGATCTAGAAGCAGTAATTGAAAATCTCAAGATTAAAGTTGAAGATCAACAAAGTCTATTTAATGAGAGGGAATCTATCTACAAAGATATGATCTCTAGATTGAATGGAAAGATAGACAAGTATCAAAGGCTACAAGATGGAGTAACCAATCACAAAGAAGAACTTGAAGTAGAAATCATCTCTCTCAAAGCAGATATGGAAAAGTCAAATAAGAAGAATGAAGAAGTTATACAAAAATTTGAAGAATAAAAAAATGAGTTCTAAGAAGAAATTACAACTTTGAATGAGCAAGTTGAAGAAGGAACAAGGGTAGAAGAAAGTATGAAGAAGCAGTGCCAAAAATTGGAGGTTGAGGTAAACATTTTAAAAGGAAAATTAGAAGAAAAGGATAAACAATTGAGTTTTCAAGATAGAACTAAGATTCCGGATAATATTCTTAGTAGTCAAAGGTCTCCTTCTATTGAATTTAGTCTTGGTTTTCATGAAACTATTAAAGGAGAATCTAGTTCACAAGACAATGCTAAAGATTCAAAGGATATCAATGAAAAACCTGAAGTGTTTAAAGAGACATAAAGTCAACAAACAATCATGAATTCTCAAAGGAAATTGTTCGCTCCTAAATATAGAACTATCAATCGATTCTCCTCTTTGATCAATAATGTTGAATTCTTTATATGTCATAATTATGAACATGGTGCAGCCAAGTGCAAAAGAAAATTGTTTTGGTCAAAGATCGATAGATACTACACAGAAAGACCATCACCCCCTAGGTAATCGGGTTTATTTAAGGGATATTATTTTTCATGCAACAATATTGGTCATAAAGCAGTAGATTGCAATAGAAGAAAGATAGACAAACTCATTATGATCCCTATGCTCCCTTTTCTGGTCACGTAATATATTATGCTTGTAACAAGTATGGGCATGTATAAAAAGAATGCAGGTTAAGTATGATGAACATATCTAAGAAATTTGAGAATTTCCAGCACACAATAAGAAATTTCAAGAAAAGCTGGAAAAAGAAGAAGAATGGGTCAAAAACGTAGGGAATATTGACCCTACTGCAGTCTTCCGCTTCTAAATTTTACTTCTCATAATGACTGTAGAAGTTATGTGAGATACATTATAGGGATCAGTAATGTATCATCACAGAGGGAGCAATATATGGTGATTCCCATGGTTAGTTTGATAATTCTGGATATGTTTATTTCTAATAGTGCATCTAATATGAAAATGAAGGACACATACAAAATGTATAAGTCCAGTAGGAGATGCAGTTATGAAATTTTCTGTATTTCACTTTCTATATGTGGGTTTCATGAATTAAAGCCCCGTATACATGCGAGTTCCAATAGTGACAATTTCATATGTTTTTCTTTGATAAGAAAAACAATGAGGCAGACTCAAGAATAGTTTCTGATATGCTGCTGACTATAATAAACTTCTTGATCTCATGTTGATGGTTATATATACTGATATGATATTATGTTTTAATTATCTAATTGATGAATATGCTTTGATGAATGGGTTGGTGAAGGTGTTCAGGATGCTCAGGCTTAGGGGGAGCATTAGCCTTCCTATGAATAATACATTGTTGGCATTATGATGGTTCTGAGATATGATCCCTCTCTTGAGGTCTTTTGGTCTTGGTTATAAAATTCATATCTGTAATTTGATTAAAATGTCATGTTGATACATCTGATGTAAAATTGTTATATTCAGTCATGTAAGGACATGCTCAAATTTGTAAACCCACTTGGTTGGGTAGTTGAGTGAAAATTTGTAAACCCACTTGGTTGGGAAGTTGAGTCAAATATGTAATTCCACTTGGTTGGATCATTGATGTAAGTATGAGTCTTTGGTTATAATAAAATTCATACTCGGTTGAGTTATAGAGTCATGTACTTCATTGTAAAATATTTCTAAAGATCTAGCATGATCTCACGCGGCGCATGGTAAATTCAGTGCACATCAGTTCTACAAAGCTCATATTTCTACAAGGGAAGTGAAACCTTGTTTTGGTCTTGATCCACCCTTTTCCCTTTATGCCAAAGGGGGAGATTATCTTGGTGTTTGAATAATGGTTATGATTAATGTATATATCTGCTGTGGTGATCGAACACCGTCATGGTTGCAATCAAGTCCAAAGGGGGAGATTGTTTCAAATATGATGCAATATGTTTTCCTTGATGGCAACCTACTTGATGAAGTTTTCCTTGATTTAAACTTACTTGATGATTTTCCTTTTGATAGCAACCTATATGTTAAAGATGTAAAAATGATTTTTCTACATGTCAGTTCAAATGTGATAGAGAAAGGAATTCCAGTAAGTGGAAGAGAAATTAAATAGGAAATATTTCTCGATGTATATGCAAGTTTGCTAAAGGCAACCTGCGTATGGAGGCAATGTATACACTACTTGGTATACATGAAACCCACGTATACATCTAGAATTAGTATATACATAGCTTTTGTGAAGAGAAGTCACATATACACGCGGGTGTGAAGAAGCAAAGTCGTGTATGCCTTTTGCGCTCTAAAATTACGATCCCAAGGGGCATTACCATGGTTATAGCCCACAATATTGAGCGTTGTATTGAATATTTGATTCCGTCCAAGAATACCATAAGAAGTTGTGCAGTTTTGAGTCATGGTATTGGTAAAGGATAAAACTATATAAGGAGAAGAAGATCATAGTGCATGGGTGTGCATGTGTATGCGTATTAATGAATACTTCACTCTGAATTATATCTCCATGGAATGGGTTACAATTTATTGATAGATCTGAAATAATAATGCACCTATGAATAGAATGATGGATCAGGATCTCTAGACCTGAAATGACTATGCATTTTATAGATCTATTTATTGAATGATTAGATCTGGTTTCTGGCAAATGTTTGCTGAAGAAAAGGGTAAGATCTAAGCTGATTATTTATTATGAAGAATTGTGCAGTCCTGAAATAATTTTATATCTATACACAGGTTTGTCTATATAAAAGTGTGTATCTACGGGGGTTCAATTAAGAAAAAGCTCATATGGGATATAGGGTTTTGCTGAAGTGTGGGGAAGGAAATTTATGATCTGTTTTCTGTATTATTGTTGTCTATCAATGATTTCTTCATATAGATATGGGTTGTTAGAATATTGATTATGATGCTAGTTAATTATGATTAAAGATCAGTGGTTGGCTGGTTGATTGATGATTCAATGAATGAATTTGTGGGGTGATAAGTTTTAGTTTGATGTATGTTCTTTGAGCTTAAATGTCTGGAGTGGCTCTAGTCTAAAAATATGATGAAAAGAGGCCTAGAAGGTGTGTTATGTTGAAGCTTTTGGATTGAGTGTGAAAATTGATGAAACCTGGTCTGCAGTGGTGCTGAGGGTCGAAGCCTTCAGTGAGGGGGTTGTAGCTCCTTTCCAGTGGTAGCTGGGAAATGATATTAGGGCCTAGTAGCTCCCTTCCAGTACTGGCTGGTAAATGAGATCAGGGGTTGGAGATCCCTTCCAATAGAAGCTGTAGAACGAGAGAAGGTTGTAGCATTTTTCAGATGGGTGTCTGCATGCTGGTATGAGACTACGCCAGTACAAGATTGTAAGCAATTTTCTTTATAATAAATATTGAAGACAGAGATGACAACAACAATGGCTTTCTCCCCACTTGGGTTTCCTACTTAGATCCTGGTTTTCATGTGTGTTTCTTATGTGTGATGATTTATTATGTTGTTAGTACACATTCTTACTGCTTACTAACATCTGATGAATGATTGATGCACTGATCTAAGTAAATAATTATCTGCATAGTAAAAATATCTTGACATACACAAGTTTTCTTAAAGATAGTCATGTGTATATGCTAGTTGGCTTCATTAAAGTCGCGTATAGAAATCAGTGAAGAAAAAGTAATAGTTTACACTGGGTTATTAATATTGAGTCACCCCCCGTCTGAGTACTTTTCCCAACACTTGGTATCAGAGCAGGTCATTCTAAAGAAGCTGGATTGGCTGAAGGAGATCTGTCACAACGGGAAGGAAGAAAAATAAGAAGGCTATTCAAAGAAAGAATATATCTCAGAAAATGTGTACACTAGAAAACGAAGAAGATGAAGCATGTATTGATTGTTGTTCTTGTGATTCACTTCCTTGCGCATGCAATTTTGAAAATAGTGAATATGAAACTGAATGTAATGTTATGGATCTAGAATCCATGATTGAAAATATGAGGATTAAATTTGAAGATAAAGAGAGTTTATTTAATGAGAGGGAATCTCTCTACAGAGATATGATCTCTAGATTGAATGGACAGATAGACAAGTATCAAAGGCTGTAGGATGGAGTAACCAATCACAGTGAAGGAGTGGAAGTAGAAATCATGTCTCTCAAAGAAGATCTAGAAAAATCAAATAAGAAGAATGAAGAACTTATACAAACATTTGATGAATAAAAAAATGAGTTTAAAGAAGAAATTCGAACTTTGAATGAGCAAGTTGAAGAAGGAAGAAGGGTAGAAGAAAGTATGAAGAAGCAACACCAAAAATTGGAGGTTGAGATAAACATTTTAAAAGTCAAATTAGAAGAAAAGGATAAGCGCTTGAGTTTTCAAGATAGTACTACGATTCTGGATAATATTCTTAGTAGTCAAAGGTCTCCTTCTATTGAATTTAGTCTTAGTTTCCATGAAACTGTTAAAGGAGAATCTAGTTCACAAGACAATTATAAAGATTCAAAGGATATCAATGAAAAACCTGAAGAGTTTAAAGAGACAAAAACTCAACAAACAATCACGAATTCTCAAAGGAAATCATTTGCTCCTACATATAGAAGTATCAATCGATTCTCTCCTTTGATCAATAATGTTGAATTCTTTATATGTCATAACTATGGACATGGTGCAGCCAAGTACTAAAGAAAATTTCTTCGGTCAGAGACCGATAGAAACTACACAGAAATGGTGTCACCTCCTAGGTACTCAGGTTTATTTAATGGATATTGTTTTTCATGCAACAATTTTGGTCATAAAGCAGTTGATTGCAATAGAAGAAATATTATACAAACTCATTATGATCCCTATGCTCCCTTTTCTGGTCACATAAAATCTTATGCTTGTAACAAGTATGGGCATGTATAAGAATAATGTAGGTTAAGCATGATGAACAGATCTGAGAAATTGGAGAATTTCCAGCACACAATAAGAAATTTCAAGAAAATTTGGAAAAAGAAGAAGAACCAGTCAAAAATGTAGGGAATATTGACCCTATTGCAGTCTTCCGCTTCTAAAGTTTACTTCTCATAATGACTGTAGGAGTTATGTGAGAGACATTATAGGAATCAGTAATGTATCATCATAGGGGGAACAATATATGGTGATTCCCATGGTTGGTTTGATAATTCTGGATATGTTTATTTCTAATAGTGCATCTAATATGACAACAAAGGACACGTACAAAATGTATAAGTCTAGGAGGAGATGGAGTTATGAAAATTTCTGTATTTCACTCTCTATATGTGGGTTTCATGAATTAAAGCCGCATAGACGTGTGAGTTCCAATAGTGACAATTGCATATGTTTTTCTCTAATAAGAAAAATAGTGAGGCACACTCAAGAACAATTTCTGATATGCTTCTCACAGTAATAAATTTCTTGAGCTCATGTTGATGGTTATATCTACTGATATGATATTAATTTTTGATTATCTACTTGATGAAGATGTTTTGATGAATGGGTTGGTGAAGGTGTTCACGATGCTCAGGCTTAGCGGGAGCATTAGCCTTCCTGTGAATAATGAATTGTTGGCACTATGATGGTTCTGAAATATTATCTCTCTCTTGAGGTCTTTTGGTCTTGGTTATAAAAGCCATATCTGTAATTTGATGAAAAATTCATGTTAAGACCTGTGATGTAAAATTGTTATATTCAATCATGTAAAGACTTGTTCAAATTTGTAAACCCACTTGGTTGGGTAGTTGAGTCAAAATTTGTAAACCCACTTAGTTGGGAAATTGAGTCAAATATGTAATTCCACTTGGTTAGATCATTGATGTAGGTATGAGTCCTTGGTTATAATAAAATTCATACTCGGTTGAGTTATAGAGTCATGTACTTCATTGTTAAATCTGTCTAAAGATCCATCATGAACTTAGGTAGAGCATGGTAAATTCAGTGCACATCAGTTTTACAGAGCTCATATTTCTACAAGGGTATAGAAACCTTGTTTTGGTCTTGATCCGCTCTTTTCCCTTGATGTAAAAGGGGGAGATTATCTTGGTATTTGAATAATGGTTATGGTAATGTATATATTTGTTGTGGTGATCAAACACCATTATGGTTGCAATCAAGTCCAATGGGGGATATTTTTGGCAATATGATGCAATATGTTGTCCTTGATGGCAACCTACTTGATGAAGTTGTCCTTGATTTAAAATTACTTGATGATTTTCTTTTTGATAGAAAACTATATGTTAAATAGGTAAAAATGATGTTTCTACATCTTAGTTCAAATGTGATAGAGAAAGGAATTCCAGTAAGTTCCAGAGAAATGAAATAGGAAATATTTCTCAATGTATATGCAAGTTTGATAAAGGAAACCCGCGTATGGAGGCAATGTATATGCTACTTGGTATACAGGAAACCCATGTATACATCAAGAATTAGTGTATACGAATTTTTTATAAAGACAACTCACATATACACGTGGGTATGAAGAAGCAAAGTTGTGTATCCCTTTTGCGCTCTAAAATTATGATCCCAAGGGGCATTACCATGGTATTAGCCAACAATATTGAGTGTTGTATTGACTATTTGATTCTACCCAAGAATACCATTAGAAGTTGTGTAGTTTTGACTCATGGTATTGGTAAAGGATAAAACTATATAAGGAGAGGAATATCATAGTGCATGAGTGTGCATGTGTATGTGTATTAATGAATACTTCACTTTGAAGTATATCTCCATGGAATGGGTTACAGTTTATTGATATATCTGAAATAATAATGCACCTGTGAATACAATGATGGATCAGGATCTCTAGACCTGAAATGAATATGTATTTTCTAGATCTATTTATTGAATGTTTAGATCTGGAATCTTGCGAATGGTTGCTGAAGAAAAGGGTAAGATCTGAGCTGATTATTTATTATGAATAATTGTTCAGTCCTGAAATAGTTGCAGATCTATACGTATGTTTGTCTCTGTAAAAGTGCGTATATATGCGGGTTCAATTAAGAAAAATCTCATATGGGATATAGGGTTTTGTTGAAGTGTGCGGAAGGAAATTTATGATCTTTTTTTCTGTATTATTGTTGTCTATCAATGATGTCTTCATATAGATTTGGGTTGTTTGAATATTGATTATTCTGCTACTTGATTATGATTAAATATCAGTGGTTGGTTGGTTGGTTGATTGATGATTCAATGAATGAATTTATGGGGTGATAAGTTTTAGTTTGATGTATGTTATTTTAGCTTAAATGTGTGGAGTGGCTCCAGTCTGAAAAATTGATGAAAATATGCCTACAAGGTGTGTTCTGTTGAAGCTTTTGGATCCAGTGTGAAAATTGATGAAACCTGGTCCATAGTGGTGCTGAGGGTCAAAGCCTTCAGTGAGGGGGTTGTAGCTCCTTTCTAGTGATAGATGGTAAATGCTATTAGGACCTAGTAGCTCCCTTCCAGTACTGGCTGGTAAATGAGATCAGGGGATTGGAGATCCCTTTCAGTGGAAGCTAGAGAATGAGAGAATGTTGTATCCTTTTACAGGTGGGTGCCTCTGTGCTGGTATGAGCCTACACCAGTACAATATTGTAAGCAGTTTTCTTTATAATAAATATTGAAGACAGTGATGACAACAACAATGGTTTTCTCCCCACTTAGGTTTCTATCTTAGATCCTGGTTTTCATGTGTGTTTCTTATGTGTGATGATTTATGATGTTCTTACTACACATGCTTACTACTTACTAAACATCTGATGAATGAACGATGCACTGATCTAAGTAAATAATTATCTGCATAATAAAGATATTTGGACATACACAATTTTTGTTAAAGATATTCGCGTGTATATGCTAGTTGGATTCATTAAAGTCACGTATAGAAATTAGTAGAGAAAAAGTAAAAGTTTACAATGAGTTATTAATACTTATTCAACCCCCCCATCTTAGTATTTTTCCGAACAATTGGTATCAGAGAAGGTCCTTCTGAATAAGCTTGATTGCTTGAAGGAGATCTGTCACAATGGCAAGGAAGCAAAAGAAGAAGACTAGTCAAAGAAAGAATATATCTCAGAAAATGTGTACAGAGGAAAATGAAGAAGATGAAATATGTATTGACTGTTGTTCTTATGATTCACTTCCTTGTGCATACAATGTTGAAGATAGTGAATATGAAACTGAAATTAATGTTATGGATCTAGAAGCAGTGATTGAAAATCTCAAGATTAAAGTTGAAGATCAAGAGATTTTATGTAATGAGAGGGAATCTATCTACAAAGATATGATCTCTAGATTGAATGGAAAGATAGACAAGTATGAAAGGCTGCAGGATGAAGTAACCAATCAGAGTGAAGGAGTTGAAGTAGAAATAATGTCTCTCAAAGAAGATCTGGAAAAATCAAATAAGAGGAATGAAGAACTTATACAAACATTTTAAGAATAAAAAATGAGTTTAAAGAAGAAATTCTAACTTTGAATGAGCAAGTTGAAAAAGGAAGAAGGGTAGTGTTATCACTCTAGTAAATTCTTAAGTTGTGGGATTTTGGATTTAAGTCAAAGAACTCTAGAGGTAACCACAAACCTACTTCAAACTCTAGGATCTAGCCTTCCTAGGGTTCAAAGAGGGTTCTCTCTTTAAATTTTAACTTTGTTTTGATTTATAATATTAGGCTAGTTATGAAAGTACAATTTGGTTTTTGTTTTAAGGGTTTGGTGGTGAAAAATCACTTGGAGATAAGATAGAGAGAAAACTACTTGTCCATTGGGCTATGGAGTCTAAATCAAGCTAGCAACACTAGAAATCAAGGAAAAAAAGGTACAAATATATTCAGGGCAAGACAGATAACCCTCAGATATTCGGGAAAGTGTTTTTTGTGAGGTGATATGATCGCGATAAAGGGCACTTAAGGATCCTTTGATCTCGAAAATGGAAGTAGAAGGTAGAGGTAAAATGAGAGAAGGAACAATTAAGGGTTCCTTGGACTGGAAATCAGAAGAAAACATTAAAATGGAAACTAGTTAAAGACGGGGAGCACACTACTAATCCTATAGTAATACTCCTAGTTACACATTCAGACAGAACAAACATAAAATGAATGTATGAAACTTAGAAAATTAAACAATGACAAGTAGGAAGTACTTCACTCATCATATTATCACAGGGATCCTGAATTATGATGCCAGTTAGCTTGTCCAGTCTGCTACTTCGAATTCAAACACGCAATAGCCTCCAATGTTCAACAAAAATGTCTATAATAATTCTAGCAATGTTATTCCACACTGACTACTTCTGAAATTGAAGTATTTATACAAAAAGTATTACAAATATCCTAGAAGAGTTCTAGGAATAAATTTAGGAAAAAGAAAATATCATTATAGAATAAAAGGGATAGCTACTTAACAAACTAGCAAGTTGTCCTCTTTTATCCAAAATAAATAGAACTATTTTGCTGACAAGGAGCTTTTAACTACCTATGTGTCCTTCTTGCTGGTTGATAGATATTTTTATGCACTTAACTTGCCTTTGCTGATACTCTTTTATGCTGATACTCTTTAACCTGATGCTCTTTAACGTTGATACTCTTTGACCATTATTTTTACTGTTTTACTGCTATAAATTATCTTTTTAGCAATAAAAATCAGCAAACTCTCTTTTCATTTTATCTCTCTTTTGACTGTGTGTCTCTAGGTAACTTTTCACTATTTTTACCTTTTATCTTTACATCAAATCTGGGAAATTTTTCCACTCTTCTTCTATTGGAATTTGGACATTTTTTAGCCTCCTGAATTTTTCATCAGCCTCTGTATATCTTGCAAAAGTAGGCTTGATGACAAAGAGGTGCTTAATTTCATGTTGTAGAAAGAATAAATCCTCAAAATACTGAAGTAAAACTTTGCCTGTAGGGGTGCCTTGTGCTAGCTGCTTATTTACTTGCTCTTTAGAAAACTCCCTAATCTTGTTGTCATAGTCCTTCTATAGCATAATATTTTCATTGAACACATGTATGTCTGGTAAGCCCTTTTGTTTGAGATTTGTGTACTTTACTGTCGATGTAGTTATGGCAAGGTTCATTGTTTCACATTTTTCTTCAGGATTGTTCATTAAGCTCTTTTTAGCGAGAACCTTCTTGATTTTCAAGATTGTCTCTATCCTATCTGATATCTGCAATTCTTCCAGTTCCTCCCTATTCTTGCTGTTTAGAAATGTAATGAGTTTTAAAGCCTGTGCAAGCTTATCATTCAACTCATCTTTTGTCTTTTTTATCTCTGTTTGGGCTACTAATAGCAATTATTTTTGCTCATATATAACCTAAATTGAAGGCCATTGATTATGAATGGTTTCAATTATGTTAGTCCAGATATGATTTTTAATATATGAGATCTGCTCTGTGAAATTCAATTCTTTTTGTAAATTCTTGAGTTGCTCTCCCAATCTGATTTCTTTCTGCTCATGAGTTCTGACATTGATCTGGGTTGTCTTATCTTCCCTCTCAAGATTTTCAATTATCTTGTTCAGTCTATTTATCACATCTGTCTTTAAAGACATCTCTTCCATGGCTTTGATAATTTGGCTAGATTCATCTGTGTGTTGTACATTTGTAGTAGAAGAGTCTGTAGCTGAAATGGTGGCTGAAGTCATTGGCACTACAGTTGCTAGTGGGCCCTTTGGTGCGAATTTCTCTCCTAAAGTAGAAGGTACAGGTGTAGTAATCAATGGGATGACTGTAGGAATTTTATGAATTTATGGTTCTTTTATAGTCTCTCTTTCTTGGAAAAGTTTGTCCATTTGTGTTTCCATCTCCTTGATTTGTGCTATTAATTTAAGTATGAGCTGCATCATATCTTATTTTTCACTTTGATCCTGGAGGATTTCATTTGTTTGTGGATGATAACTTTGATGAAGCTTGATTTGTCTCCTCAAAGCTACTATTTCTTCATTCTTTTTCTTGATTAATAGTTCTACTGCTTGGATATTTGAGGCATCATATCCCACCTGTAAGACTAGTTCCTCTAAGGCTGTGATCCTTAGGTACTTGGCATAAAGTGATGCTTTATCCAACTTCATTTGATCTTGCATATTAAGTATGGTATTTTGATGTTTATTGGCACTCATTGCTTTGGTTGCCACTGCAGAATACATCATTTCAGAGGTATGTCTGTGGAACTCAATTTGATCCAGCTCACGAATATTATCGTGTCTACCTCAAGGTCCACCTTTTTATAGTCTGATACTGTTTTGGGTGCTAAGCTAGTAGGCTATAAAAATGACATCATCATTTTATTGCTGGAATAGTCAAATGATGATAATCACCTATTTTGACTCCCATGCTTCTACTTCAGGAATTGAGAATATATTTTTGTCTTTATCTCCTCATTCTTCTACTTAATTAACTTATACCCTTCCTTGATGTCCAGGTCCTTTTCCTCAGCTGGCTGTGAGGAAGAGGATTCCATGTTTTGTTGCTTCTTAATCATCTATGTGTCATTCTGATTCGCTGTTGTTTCCTTTTCTATTTCCATAAGTGTTTCATTGATTATGGTTGTGGGTATATCATCATTGGTTACTGGATCATCTGTCTCATCAACATCAATTGTTACTTTCTCCTTATCAATTGAACTGAGTTTAAGCCTTTTGTTATAGATTATTTTAAATTTGGTCTCAGTTGTTGTCTCTGCTATATAACCTCCTTCCTCTCTGATTCTCTTTATTGATGTTTCTAGTTGTTTGACAACTTTAAAAGTTGGTGTTGTTCCTATTTGGCTTGTTGCCTCGACCAAGGTGTTTTCACTCCATTCAATTTGATTTGAAAAATTTTCTATTTCAAGCTTGGACTCATGGATAAAGGGTGTTAACTTACACTTCACCCTTAGCTTGCTTAAGATCCCTTGTGGATCATAACTCCATGAAAAAATATCAACAAATCTAAATTCTGATAATTTCTTTGCTATTTCCTTTTCTGCATCTCCGTGGTTGATTATGAATGGCCCAACTTGACTCTTTAACTTAAACTGAGTCTTATTTTTGGCTGCCATAAATTTAATTGAATCTGCATTAAGAATTTGTCTAAGATATTCAAGTGCAAAAATTCTCATACACACATGCTTGGGCAACTTCTAGAGTAACAAGTTTGACCCAAAAATCCTTAATTCAGTATGTTTTTCATAGAGGTACCAATATCCAACTTTGTTTTGCTCTGAAAACTGCAATATTCTTTTCATTTCTTCATTGATCCTAGGATGTTCCGATTTTTTTAATATGCTCATTGATGGATGCAAAACTAGTTCTAAAAACTCTGAATAATTGGAATCACTGGATTCTTTTCTTAGTAAAGAATTCCACAAGATAATTCAGATGTTTAAATCCTTAAATTTTATCTTTATACTGTTAATAACCCAAAGAAATACCTTGGGTTATAGAATTATGCGGGGAGGTGTTGCGATGTATTATTATTTAAAACATTGTGGAATATTTTAATAAAACACATACGGGTGCGGTATTTACTTTTATTATATAGTTTTTAAACCTTTTGAATGGTTTAACGACCATAGGGGTGGGATATTTATTTAGTGATAGTTTTAGACCAAAGGGGGTTTTATTTGGGTTTTAATTTAACACATTGGTAATAACTTTGGTCTAAAATCTTTAGAATAGTGGGTTTTTGGGGTATTTAGATATAGGGAATAAATAAGTAGGATAAGGTATTATTTAGGGATTTAATAAACTAAGTTAAAAGTTAATATGAAAAGGGGAAAGGAAGGAACACAAAAATACATAAAATGACTAAGTAAAGTGTAAATGTAAAGCAAAGCTTGTCTTTTTATCATTTCACCAATACTTAGTATAAAGTATTTTTGAGGGTTTTTGTATGTTTCTGAATGAGGGAAGTTAATTAGATGGGTTTATATGTTTCATTAAGTAAGAGTGAGTCTTTACTTATGAAATGAGTTATAATGTATGAATGAGAGATGAAATAATGATGAATGGTGATTTAACATAAGAATTTAATATTTTCAACTAGTCAGTCATCGAGCGTTGGGTCCGGTCCCAACAAAAGTCAGAGAAATGCTCTGAGCCTGTTTGATAGGTAGTTTAGAACACTAAATACCTATAAGGGAAGGGAAATTAGTAATTTTGACTGATAATAATTTATTACATGCTTTCTCCACTCCTTTCTACCTACCCAGTCTCATTCTCACATTTTTTCTTCATTTGGAAGGTGCATTTAGGCTTGCAACCTTGAAATATTTATTATTTTAAAGCGTAAACTAACTAGATCTACCTTATTTCATCTGAGGGCTCAGATTAAACTGTTGAGCTCCTCATTATTCTCTACCTATCTATTGATTTGTCAGGATTGAATTTTCTGACAATTCTTTATTCACTATCTAAAACATGAAATTGAAAACATGACAAGTTAAGATTAAAAAGTTTAACTTATCATGGATTATGACATTTATTAACACTCTGCCATAATTATTTATTTTGCAGAAAAGTGAAAAGTAGTGGCAGTTGGACTTGCTCACTTTTAGGTCTTATTATCATCTTTTTTCTTTTTGGGGTCTATATTTTTCAAGTCCTTTGATCTTTCTTTTAGGACTTTTTACCCTCTTTTTTATTTTTGTTATTTTTATTTTTCATTCTCTTTTAAAATATGGGAAAATAAATTGCAAAAAGCAAGGTATGTACATATCTTACAAGACTAACAAAATTCAATTCAAAATTATGAATCCTATATTTATAGGACGCTAACAGCGGCTTCACATGGGGATGGCATTTCCTGGGGAAATGTCAAGAACACCATTGACTAGTAGCCTTCAACTTTGACCATGATGATCTAGTAATTTTCTTCTATTTTCTGCATAAAAAACTCATATTTATGACATTTTACCCTGCAAAGATTATGGCCTTCTCTCCGAGCTTCAAGTTTGTAAAGAAAATATCCAATCCAATCTAAAAACTTCAATGGATATTTAAAATGATGTAAAAGTAAATGGGACTAACTATTGGTTAGCTCAGATGAATAGTAGTGCTTGAGCATTCTACCATTTACTGGTCCTTCTTGTATATCTGTTCCATCCAAATGTTTGATAAAGAAAGCATTGTTACCCCTATATCCGTAAATTACATAAGGTCCTTTCCACAGAAACTAAAACTTTCCATGTTTGCCTTTGTCTTCTCTTCTAGAATCCCACTTTAACACTTGATCTCCACTGTAAAAATCATCCTCTTTACTTATTTTATCAAACACTTTCTTGATTTTATCCTAAATGACTTGGGATTTCTTAAAGACCTCTTCCCTTGTTTGTTGTAGATGAATAGTTTGATTAATTCTCCTTTGTATATCATTTATTTCCACTTGTGATTCTTGAATGATTTTCATTACTGGAACACCTAAGGATGATGGAAAAATTGCATCCATTCCATATACAAGTTGGTAAGGGGAAGTGCCAATGGAATTTTTAGTAGTAATTCTATCTGCCCATAAGGCATAGACTAACGTTTTATTCAAAGTCTTTTGGTTGTCTTCAAGTAACTTTTTTATGATATTTACAAGATTTTTTTTGAGGATTCAGCTAGACCATTACCCTGGGGGTAATATGAAATAGAGTGACCTAGGGTAATATGATATTTATGACAAAAGGAAATTATCTTTTTAGATTTAAATGTTGCATAATTATAAGTAATTATCTTGTGAGGGCATCCAAATCTTGAAAAAATGCTATTTTCTATGAAAGAAATAATGACTGCATCAGTGGCTTGTCTAGTAGGAATAGCTTCAATCCACTTTGTGAAGTAATCAATGGCAGTGAAAATCCACTTATGTTGGCTAGAGGATGGGGCGTGAATTTCTCCAATGAATTCTAAACCCCATTTTTGAGATGGTATTTCAGTTAAAATAGGCTTTAAGGGTAAAGCTAACAATTTCTTTTTTCCTTCAAAAATTTGACATTTGTGACATGAAGTAACAAACATTTTAACATCAGCAAATAAGGTAGGCCAGTAAAAAAAAGCTCTGAGGATATTTTTAGTAGTATTTTTCCAATATAAATGCCCTCCATAGTCACCTGCATGAAATTATTCAAGTATTTTATTAGCTTCTTCCTTTAGTAAACAATCCAATAATATCCCACTATGACTCTCCAAAAAATTATATTATCTAAGATACAAAATCACATTGCTTGAAGTTTTAGAAATCTAGCTTTAGTCCTTGACAATTCAGGAGGAGCTTGTAAGTTTGTAAGTACAAAGATGATATCTGACTACCAAGGTGAGTCTAGAAAGGCTTCACTCATCATTTGAGTCACCATCTCTTCATGGCCATCAACCTGAGGAATAAAATTGATATCTAGTGCATTGCAATTATATTCAATCATTAACTTGGCTAATCCTTGTCCTTTAATGAGTTTTGTGGGTTTAATTTCTATGTCATATTCTAGGATAGTGGCAATCTACTTACCTCTTCTCCGATCAGGACCATCCTGAGTAAGAATGTCTTTTACTACAGAATTAGGGACATAGGCAATTATGTGGGAATAGAGAATATAAACTCTGAAGTCTTTGATGGCCTTAACCAAATATAAGGCCTGTTTCTCCATTATGTTATATTTCATAGGGGCATATCTAAGGGTTTTATTGAAAAAAGCTATAGGTTGTTCAAATCCTTGATCATTCTTCTGTAGTAAAACTACAGCAATGGTATGCTCAGAAGCAAATGAAAAAATTTTGAAATCTTTTTTGAAATCTGGACTAATTAAGATTGGTGTTTTAGTTAAAGCCTTCTTTATGGATTCAAATGATTGTTTGGCTTCAACAATCCATTTTAAAATTGAGTCTTTTTTGAGGATCGTGTTCAATTCTCTAATTATTTCAGCTAAGTTTGAAATAAATCTTCTTAAAAAAATTATTTTATCTAAGAAAGCTCGTAATTCTTTGATATTTCTAGGTGGACTGATGTTAAAAATTTCTTCTATCCTAGCAGGATCAATTCTAATTCCTTCTTTTGAGATTATATGTCCTATTAACTTACCTTCCTCTAATCCAAATAGACTTTTCTTGGGATTTAGAGAGATGCCAAATTTCCTACATTTAATGAAAACTTCTTTCAAATGATCCAAATATTCATTATTTGTTTTGGAAAAAACAGTGATGTCATCTAAATAAATTACCAGAAAATCATGAATTTCCTTTGCAAAGGCTATTTCCATAGCTCTCTGAAAGGTTGCTCCTGCATTCATCAGACCAAAGGGCATTTTATCATACATGAAAGTGCCCCAAGGACTCGTGAAAGTTGTTTTAGCCTGATCTTCCTTTTGGACTAGGATCTGGTTGTATCCTGAAAAACCATCTAATAAAGAAATCCTAGAGGAGCCAACTACCCTTTGTAATATATGATCCATCTTTGGTAAAGGGTAATTATCCTTTAAAGACACTTTGTTAAGATTTCTAATGTCGAAACATAATCTAATTTCACCTGTTTTCTTTCTAGTGGGAACTAGATTTGAAACCCAATCAGAGTATTTGATTGGTGCAATGATTTGGGCATCATACATTCACTTTACTTCCTTTTCTATCAAAGGTAATAGAATAGGATTAGTTCTTCTCAACTTATGTTTGAATGGTTTTTTATCCTCTTTTATTGGAATTTTGTGTTGGATTATGTTTGTATCATAAGATTTGAGATCCTCATAACTCCAAGAAAAACCATCTTAGTATTCCTTAAAAATATCAATGTATTTTTCCTTTTCTTGTAGAGGTAAAGATTTAGATAGTTTAATCATCTTTGGTTTTAATTATGTCCCAATATTCAATTCCTCAATATCAGACCTAACTGGCTCCATTTTTGGCTTTTTAGGCACATCATTGGAGTCAAAGAGATCTTCTAAACGGGTTAAACCTTTAGGAAAAAAATTATCTTTGAGATCTAACATGTCAATTTCTTCTTCAATGATTTCTTCAATATCTATCTTTTCTAAGCTATCTATGTTAGATTGAATAAATACAGTATGTTTATAAAATTTATGTACATCTATGCTATCTATTTCACAATCCAAATCTGAATCTATTTTACAGTTTGTATCTATTTTACAGTTTTGAAATTCTATTTCATTGTTTAAGAAATGGTAAGTCTGTTCATCCTGAGAGAAAATCTGCCAGTACTTGAGGTTATCTGGAATAATTGGTCTATATTTAACCTCAGTAGTGTACTTGTGTGTTGGTTGGTATGGTAAATTTCATGTACTAGAAAAATTTGCTATGCAATGTGCTTGAATATTTTGTTTTCTAGGTATAGCAGCAAATTTGCATTCCAATAAGTCATCAGTTAAATATGTCACAATGTCTTTGTATTTGGCTAGTCTAGGGTTATAAACAAAATATACTGCATTTATTTTCTTTATGATTAATTCCGAATCTCCCATGATTAATATTACTTTTCCTCCTAAGTTTCTAATGATCTGGAGGCCTAGAATGAGTGCCTCATACTCAACCATATTTTTGGTGCATTTTAAGTTCAGTCTGAAGGCATGTCCTTCTGAGTGATTAGTCTCCATGTTTGTAATCCATAATCCTACTCCTGCTCCTAATTTTTTGACTGAGCCATCAAAGTATAAGTGCCAAAGGGATTCATGAAAGATGTTGTCATTGTTTGGTGTTGGATTTTTATTAATAAGTTCAGTTTGGATTTCATTATTCTCAGAGTTACATAAGAAAAAAGAGTCTAGGTCAGTTGGTGTAGAATAAATAGGATAATTTATAGATCTTTCAACACTATTGACCATGAATTTCATCAATGTTTCCCTATATAGATTTTTAGGTTGACCAAACAATCATATAGTATCATAACTCATGTCTAATTGTAGAGATCCCTAAAATGTTTTTCCCCATGACCCAGAAAGTAGCATACCATACTTAGGTGGGATACAATGTTCATTAATATACTCTTACTAGGGTACTGAACTAATGTGACACATAAGTCATGGATTAATCCTAAGCACTTAACTTTGCTAGAGTCAAATGAAAACAAATCGTTGTAAGGCCTCGTTATTTCTAGATTAAGAGTTTCCATTTTAGCTTTAGGAATTAAATTATGGGAAGCTCCTGAGTCTAGCATAGCGTTATGGAGAATTTGATCATGAATGGTAAGACTGATATAAAAGGGAGGGACTGATCCATCTGCATGCTTTCCATTCACATCAGGGCCAAAGATCAACTCTAGTTGATCATCATTCAAATTAATTGCATCTTCACCATCATTCATATTCAGTGTTTCAGTTATGGTTGATTTGTATAACTCATTTTTTACCAATTCAGTTAAAGGAATGGGTATTTTTAACTTATCAATTTCAGTCTGAATATTAAATGAGGGTTGAGATTTACTAATTTGAACTAATTCATCTTTAGTAAGTGTAATTTGACTTGGTTTTTCTTGAGTTTCTACAATTGTATTTATATCTTCAATTGTTTTGACATTCTCTGTCTGCGTTTCCTGAGTTTTACTACTTTTAACCTTCTTTTCAAGGATTTTTTGTGTAGCAGTATAACTTTTATCAGACTTAGAAATATCAGCAGGAGTTTTTGAATTATCAATTTTTGGATCTACTGGTTTAGGATGAACAAAAGGTGTTTTTGGATCTAAATTTGTTGATTTAACATAGTTAAAGGCTTTGGCTATAGTAGATTTCATCAGTAATATCAACAATTTTTTGACTTGATGATCTTTTAGCACTAGAAATGGGTTGAGAAGAATGGGAAATTTGCTTATTTTCCCTTGGGAGAATTTGCAAAACTTTGTTTTTGGTGCTTCTACATTTTTCTTATTTTGGTTTTTGGAATTGTTTTTGGTACAAGGCTCATTGTCTTTCTTGTGTCTAAGGTTTTACTGACTATATATTTCATTTATGCCAAAGTCATAACCCTGTTTATAGTCAAAGGATTCACTGGACTCTAATTTGAGTTGTTGAAGCTCAAATAGTTCCTGATCTTCGTGAGTGAGGAAAATGGTATTGTTTTCATCTATTCCTATTAGATGATTGATGTCATCCTCATCTTCATCATTATTTTGAGAACTTTCAGCATAGTTCTCTTGTAATGGGTGCCTAATTCTTTGGTCTGGGCCTGTTTCTTTTTATTTTCCCTGATTTATGTTTTTTCTAAATTTGGGATTTCTGATCTATTGTTGATTATCCCAATGGGGTATTTTTTCTATATTATCTAGTCTATCCATCATTCTTTCTAAGGTTTTGGCTAAGCTATCTATTTTTTCATCTGAATTTGAATTTTCTTCTTTCATAGTTAACCTTCTTTCATTTCTAAGTCTAGATTTTTTAGCTAATATGTTTATTTCTACACTAACAACATCTAATTGCATTTTTTCTAAGGTATCTCCATCTCTTTCCCTTAATTTATAAGCCATATCTGCATCAAATCCATCGAGGAATTTGAGCAGAATAGAATAAGGAGTAGCTTTAAGAGTTGCAGGGATAGAATTATAGATACTATTATACCTAGTGTAGTAATCTTGAGCTAACTCATTCGGGGATCTTTTTAATGCATCAAATTCAGATAATATTTGGAGCGAGTTCTTTTTCTTTTCCCATTTAATAAAAAATTTCCTATGAAATACAACTAAATTAGTTATGCTACCAGCAGCTTGATATTTAAACCATTTCTTTACTTCTCCGGTCAAACTTTGAGAAAAAATCTCATTTGAACATCTGATTCATCTATTTCATAAATTTCAAAGAAGTCTGTGACTTTAGTTACATGTTGCTGAGTAGTATATTGTGTAGTACCATAAAACAGTGGTATTTTGTTTTGATAATATTGAGGCATTTCATGCAACTGTTGGGGTAATACAAGGGGAGCATATCTAGCAGCCATGGCTAAAAGCTTAGTTTGACTAGAAAATCTAGTAGAAGAACTTGGAGTTGTGCTGGAAATGATAGCAGATGAATTGAAAACTGTACCAGAAGTGCTGGGAAATGATATTGGGATATCAGTGGAACTACTCGGAAATGAGAATGATGAATTTGCAAAATAAAAAGGTAAATTAGTGGATTGAGTGGATGGTGGAAAAAGTATTCTAGGCTGCAAAGGAAGTCCAGGGATAAATGGGTCTATCAATGAGTTGGGAGTGGTATTTATATATGATGTAAAAGCATAGAGAGATGAATCTACAACTGGTATTATTTTGGTGTGTAACTGAGAAACTAGAGGGTTGTTTGTATAAGTCAAAAAATTAGCTAATTCAATAGCCTCATCAATATCCTTAAGAATTGTAACATTAATTTCTTCAACTTTAGTCTAATATTCAACTTTCTTTGATTTAGATATTGCTGTAATAATTTCCTGTTTTGTATTCAAGAATGAAATAAAAGCAAGGTCTACAATAGTAGTTTTTAAATCATTTTCAGAATTGATTTTAAATAAGGAATGCTTAAATTTCAGATCAAAATCAATATCTTGCAAACTAAATAATTCTTGAGGTAATGAATTGACTCTTATTAATGATACTTCAACTTCTAAGTTTTTTGTTTGTTTTTTCTTTTTTCCAATTCAGCTTGGGTTATCTACTATGATAGAAGGTTTAGGATCCGGCTTAGACCTCGTATAGTAGGTTTTCCTAGAAGCCAGAATTACTATTTTTTAATACCCACAACCGATAAAAATAATCTTGAAATAAAAAGATAAATAAAATAATTTTCTTTCAAGGTAATTTTATGACTAAGGATTGCTTAGTTGCCCCGTATGGTGGCCAGTATGTTATCACTCTAGTAAATTCTTAAGTTTTGGAATTTTGCATTTAAGTCAAAGAACTCTAGAGCTAACCATAAACATACTTCAAACTCTAGGATCTAGCCTTCCTAGGGTTCACAGAGGGCTCTCTCTTTAAAGTTTAACCTTTTTTTTATTTATAATATTAGGCTAGTTATGAAGGTACAATTTGGTTTTGGTTTAAAGGGTTTGGTGGGGAAAAATAACTTGCAGATAAGATAGAGATAAATCTACTTGTCCATTGGGCTATGGAGTCTAAATGAAGCTAGTAGCACTAGAAATCAAGGCCAAAAATGTACAAATATATTCAGGGAAAGATAGATAACCCTCAGAGATTTTGGAAAGTGTTTTTTGTGAGGTGATATGATCGGGATAAAGAACACTTAAGGATCCTTCGATCCGGAAAATGGAAGTAGAAGGCAGAGGTCAAACGGGAGAAGGAGAAATTAAGGGTTCCTTGCACCGAAAATCAAAAGAGAACATTAAAATGGCAACTAGTTAAAGACAGGGAGCACTTGACTAATCTTGTAGTAATACTCCAAGTTACACATTCAGACAAAAAAAACATAAAATGAATGCATGAAACTTAGAAAAGGAAACAATGAAAAGTAGGAAGTACTTCACTCATCAGCTTATCAGAGGGATCCTGAATTATGATTCCAGTCAGCTTGTCTAGTCTGCTACTTCGAATTCAAACACACAATAGCCTCCAACGTTCAACAAAAATTTCTATAATAATTCCCACAATTTTATTCCACACTGAATACTTCTGAAATTGAAGTATTTATATAAAAACTATTACAAATATCCTAGAAGAGTTCTAGGAATAACTTTAGGAAAAATAAAATATCATTACATAATAAAAGGGACAACTTCTCAACAAACTAGCAAGATGTCCTCTTTTATCCAAAATAAATAGAACTATTTTGCTAACAAGGAGCTTTTAACTGCCTATGTGTCCTGCTTGCTGGCTACTAGATATTTTTATGCACTTAACTTGCCTTCGCTAGTACTCTTTTATACTGATACTCTTTAACCTGATGCTCTTTAACACTGATACTCTTTGACCATTAGTTTTATTGTTTTACTACTATAAATTATCTTTTTAGCAGTAAAAATCAGGAAACTATATTTTCATTTTATCTCTCTTTTGACTGTCTGTCTCTAGGTAACTTTTCACTATTTTTCCCTTTTATCTTGACATCAAATCTGTGAAATTTTGCCACTCTTTTGCTGTTGGAATTTGGACATTTTTCAGCTTCCTGAATTTTTCATCAGCCTCTGTATATCTTGCAAAAGTAGGCTTGATGACAAAGAGGTGCTTAATTTCATGTTGTAGAAAGAATAAATCCTCAAAATACTGAAGTAAAACTTTTCCTGTAGGGGTGCCTTGTGCTAGCTGCTTATTTACTTACTCTTTAGCAAACTCCCTAATCTTGTTGTCATAGTCCTTATATGGCATAAGCTTTTCATTCAGCACATTTATGTCTGGTAAGCCCTTTTGTCTGAGATTTGTGTAATTTACCATAAATCTATTTATGGCAAGGTTCATTATTTCACATTTTTCTTGAAGATTGTTCATTAAGATGTTTTTAGTGAAAACCTTCTTGATTTTCAAGATTGTATCTGTCCTGTCTGATATCTACAATTCTTGCAGTTCCCCCCTGTTCTTGCTATTTAGAAATGTAATGAGTTTTAAAGCCTGTGCACGCTTATCACTCAACTCATATTTTGTCTTTTGTATCTCTGTTTGGGCTACTAATAGCAATTATTTTTGCTCATATATAACCTAAATTGAAGGCCATTGATTATGAATGGAATAAATTATGTTTGTCCAGACATGATTTTTAATATATGAGATCTACTCTATGAAAGTCAATTCTTTTTGTAAATTCTTGAGCTTCTCTCCCAATCTGATTGCATTCTGCTCATGAGTTTTGACATTGATTTGGGCTGTCTTATCTTCCCTCTCAAGATTTTCAATGATCTTGTTCAGTCTATTTATCTCATCTTTCTTTAAAGACATCTCTTCCATGGCTTTGAAAATATGGTTGCCTTCATCTGTGTGTTGTACATTTGTAGTAGAAGATTATGTAGCTGAAATGGTGGCTGAAGTCACTGGCACTGCAGTTTCTAGTGGGCCCTTTGGTGCTAATTTCTCTCCTAAAGTAGAAGGTACATGTGTAGTAATCACTGGGATGACTGTAGGAATTTCATGAATTTTTGGTTCTTTTACAATTTCTCTTTCTTGGACAAGTTTTTTTATTTTTGTTTCCATCTCCTTGATTTGTGTTGTTAATTTAACTATTAGCTCCATCATCTCTTATTTTTCACTTTGATCCTGGAGAATTTCCTTTGTTTCTGGATGCTCACTTTGAGGAAGCTTGAGCTATTTCCTCAAAGCTGCTATGTCTTCATTCTTTTTCTTGATTGATAGTTTTGCTGCTTGGATATTTGAGGGATCATATCCCACCTATAAGACTAGTTCCACTAAGGCTTTGATCCTTAGGTCCTTGGTATAAAGTGATGCTTTATCCAAATTCATTTGATCTTGCATATTAAGTATGGTATTTTAAAGTTTATTGGCACTCATTGCTTTGGTTGCCACTATAGAATACAACATTTCAGAGTTCTGTCTGTGGAACTCAATCTGGTCTAGCTCATGAATATTCTCTGTGTCTACCTCAAGGTCTACCTTTTTATAGTCTGATACTTTTTTGGGTGGTGAGGTACTAGGCTGTAGAAATGACATCATTATTTTATTGCCGGAATAGTCAAATGTTGATAATAACATATTATGATTTCCAGGCTTCTGCTTCAGGAATTGAGAATATATTTCTGTCTTTATCTCCTCATTCTTCTGCTTAATTAACTTATACCTTTCCTTGATTTCCAAGTCCTTTTCCTCATTTGGCTGTGAGGAAGAGGCTTCCATGCTATGTTGCTTCTTAACCATCTTTGTGTCATTCTTATTGGTTGTTGTTTCCTTTTCTATTTCCATAAGTGTTTCATTGATTATAATTGTGGCTATATCATCATTGGTTACTGCATCATCTGTCTTATCAACATCATTTGTTACTCTCTCCTTATCGACTAAACTGAGTTTAAGCCTTTTGTTATAGATTATTTTAAATTTGGTCTCAGTTGTTTTCTCTACTGTATAGCCTCCTTCCTCTTTGATTCTCTTTATTGATGTTTCTAGTTGTTTGACATCTTCCAAAGTTGGTGTTGTTCCTGTTTGGCTTTTCGTCTCTACCAAGGTGTTTTCACTCCATTCAATTTGATTTGCAAACTTTTCTATTTTAGGCTTGGACTCATGGATAAAGGGTGTTAACTTACACTTCACCCTTAGCTTGCTCAAGATCCCTTGTGGATCATATTTCCATGGAAAACTCTCATCAAATCTAAATTCTGATAATTTCTTTGCTATTTACTTTTCCTCATCTCTGTGGTTGATTATGAATGGCCCAACTTGATTCTTTAACTTAAACTGAGTCTTATTTTTGGCTGCCATAAAGTTAATTGAATCTTCATTGAGAATTTGTCTAAGATATTCAAGTGCAAAAATTCTCATACACACATGCTTGGGCAACTTGTAGGGTAAAATTTTGACCCAAAAATCCTTAATTCAATGCGTTTTTTCACAGAGGTACCAATCTCGAACTTTGTTCTTCTCTGAAAGCTGTAATATTCTTTTCATTTCCTCATTGATACTAGGTTGTTCTGATTTGTTTAATATGCTCATTGCTGGATGCAAAAATAGTTTTGAAAACTCTGAATAAGTGGAATCACTAGATTCTTTTCTCAGTAAAGAAGTCCAAAAGATAATTGATAGAGGTTTTCCCTCTACGTCCATATTTTGCAATGAAAATGGAAATGTTTATACTTGAGAGAATAGAAAGAAATGGAAAAGATAAGATGAATATCTAAAAAACTCCTTCTGTGGGTAAATGAGTAAACTGGTAATGGATGGCATCTGCTATGAAGCCAGCATAGTCAAACATGATTGCTGAAGGTTGACCAGAAGACATAGTGGACAAGAAACCAAGAATATATTCATCAGTATACTCATCTGTAAAATATTCAAGGATAAAAGATAGCATAGAGATAATCTGTCTAGAACCTTCAGGAAATTTAGTTGTGGAGTATGGAGGATTTATCTTTGGAATGTCAACATGAGAAGGCATAAAATTATGAAAAATGGTGAACCTTGTAGGGAAATCTATGCCAAGGTATAACTGAGTTAATGCCTCTATAGACAAGGGTACTGCCTGGGGATTAGGTTGTAATTGAAGGATTTGATTAATTGACTGGGTTGTAATGGTAAAAAGTATTTATTTTTCTGCATTTACTATAGCCCTTTGATCTGGCTCATAGTATTTTTGACAAAGTCTGATGAGTTCTTGACCAGGATGAGTCAATGGGACTATATACTTAGGAAAATGGGTTTCCAAAATTGGAATATCATCTTTGTCTAGATATTTTTCATAACAAGAATTGTGTATATCTAGAAAATTTAACTCAATAACAGGGTCTACAATTTTATAACCAAGATCAGTCAAAGTAATGCTTTTAGCAGCAACCACAGGTGGTTGAAGGGGGTTTACTGTTACATCATATTTGGCAGTGATGACTGTGGTAGGCTTAGGGCTTTGGATCCCTCAGATTTAGGTTTTTTGGATCCTACAGGTCTGCTTGTGCTCTGTTTCTTAGGAATTTTGAGTAACTGTTGCAGGATTAGATTGTTTGCAGGAGCTTTTATTTTAACAGGCAATTTAGATTAAGGATGGCTTCTTTTGGGCTTTTTGCTCCATTAAGTTTATCTGAGGATGAGAAAACTGGCATAAAACAGAAAACAAGGGTTTTCTGAGTGAATTTGTTTGAAAAAATGGGTTTTCAAGGTAATTCAGAGGTTTTAGCCATTTAAATCCTTAAATTTTATCTTTATACTATGAAATTCGAGGAATTTGGCTCTAAAAAGGCTTGAAATGGAAAACAGGGTTTCCTGGGAAAATTTTGCCAGGGTTTGGCCTCTTTTTTGGTATTTATGGAAGTTTGGTTTGGTGAATTTCTTAATGAAAGGTCTGGTTCTATTAAATACGGTTTTAAACTTGATTTACAGATTTCAATTTTGAGAAAAATAACTTTTTGCAGGTATTTGGCACTGAAATGGATTTTTGAGGTTTTCAGTTTAAACTCGGGTTTCAGCGGTTTTTCTGGAGCGGTGCACAACTTCTCAATCAGTCTTTAGGGGTTTAATTTTGATAAATTCAAAGGTTTTTGGGTGAAATAACTCAGAATCAGGGCTCAAATGGCTTTAAACAGGGCTCAGAAAGGGTTATATCAGAGTGCAAATGTGCGGATAACATTAAAAAACTTAACCAAAGGTTTTAAAATTTGATTCAATCACCATAATTTTCATTAAATGCAGGTCTCATCAATGGCGGGAGTTGGTTTCAAAATTTGAAATGAAACTGGAGAGCAGTTATCGCGTGCACATTGGGAAGTAAATGGCTTAGAACGAAATGAACGTGATCCAATACAATCTTGACACGTCAAGGAGAGAGAAATGAGAAAAACTACCCATTTTGCATGCATTTTGGATTTGGTCGTTCGATTACTTTGTGTGCACGATATCACATTTGGACCGTTGGATCTTGATATCAGATGCGAAGGGTCGAGATCAAAAGGAAAGCTGCGTCTTTAAGGAAATGTGGGACTGGGGTTTATACAGGGGTTGTCGGCTTAAAAAATGGTTTAAAACCTTTATAAAATGGATGTGGGTGAAAGGTTTTATATATAGAAGCGGCAAGGGTTAATTATATACATTGGCTTATATGTATAAGCGGTGAGGGTTTTAATCTATATGAAAAATAAACCTTATTTTTAATTCAAAAAGACCTTGGGTTATAGAATTATGTAGGGGGGGTGTTGCAATGTATTATTATTTAAAACATTGTGGAATGTTTTAATAAAACACATACAGGTGCGGTACTTACTTTATTTATATAGTTTTTAAACCTTTTGAATGGTTTAATGACCATAGGGGCGAGATATTTATTTAGTGATATTTTTAGACCAAAGGGGATTTTATTTTGGTTTCAATTTAACACAAGGGTAATAATTTTGGTCTAATATCTTTAGAATAGTGGGTTTTGGGGGTATTTAGATATAGGGCATTAAATAAGTAGGATAAGGTATTATTTAGGGATTTAATAAACTAAGTTAAAAGTTAATATGAAAAGGGGAATGGAAGGCACCCAAAAATACATAACATGACTAAGTAAAGTGTAAAAGTAAAGCAAAGCTTGTCTTTTTATCATTTTACCAATACTGAGTATAAAGTATTTTTGAGGGTTTTTGTATGTTTCTAAATGAAGGAACTTATTTATATGGGTTTATATGTTTCATTAAGTAATAATGAGTCTTTACTTATGAAAGGAGTTATAATGTATGAATGAGAGATGAAATAATGATGAATAGGGATTTAACATAAGATTTTAATATTTTCAACTAGCCAGTCATCGAGCCTTGGGTCTAGTCCCAACAAAAGTCAAAGAAATGCTCTGAGCCTGTTTGACTAATAGTTTATGACACTAAATACCTATAAAGGAACGGAAATTAGTAATTTTTCTCTACAATCATTTATTACATGCTTTCTCCACTTCTTTCTACCTAACCAGTCTCATTCTAACATTTTTTCTTCATTTGGCAGGTGCATTTAGGCTTGCAACCTTGAAATATTTATTATTTTAAAGCATAAACTAACTAGATCTACCTTATTTCATCCGAGGGCTTAGATTAAACTGTTGAGCTCTTCATTATTCTCTACCTATCCACTGATTTGTCAGGATTAAATTGTCTGACAAATCTTTATTCACTATCTAAAATATGAAATTGAAAACATGACAAGTTAAGATTAAAAAGTTTAACTTATCATGGATTATGGCATTTATTGACACTCTGCCATAATTATTTATTTGGAAAAAAAGTAAAAAGTAGTGGCATTTGGACTTGCTCACTTTTAGGTCTTATTCTCATCAAATTTTCTTTGTGGGGTCTATATTTTTCAAGTCCTTTGATCTTTCTTTTAGGAATTTTTACCCTCTTTTCGATTTTTATTATTTTATTTTTAAATATGGGAAAACAACTTGCAGAAATAAAGGTATGTACATATTTTACAAGACTATCAAAAGTCAATTCAAAACTATGAATCCTATATTTATAGGACCCTAAAAGACAGAAGAAAGTATGAAGAAGAAACGCCAAAAATTGGAGGTTGAGGTAAACATTTTAAAAGGAAAATTAGAGGAAAAGGATAAATGCTTGAGTTTTCAAGATAGTACTAAGATTCTGGATAATATTCTTAGTAGTCAAAGGTCTCCTTCTATTGAATTTAGTCTTGTTTTTCATGAAACTGTTAAAGGAGAATATAGTTCACAAGACAATGCTAGAGATTCAAAGGATATCAATGAAAAACCTGAAGTGTTTAAAGAGACAAAAAGTCAACAAACAATCATGAATTCTCAAAGGAAATTATTTGCTCCTAAATATAGAAGTATCAATCGATTCTCTCCTTTGATCAATAATTTTGAATTCTTTATATTTCATAATTATGGACATGGTGCAGCCAAGTGCAAAAGCAAATTGTTTCGGTCAGATACCGATAGACACTACACAGAAAAACCGTCACCTCCTAGGTACTCGGGTTTCTTTAAGGTATATTTTTTTTCATGCAGAAATTTTGGTCATAAAGCAGTTGATTGCAATAGAAGAAATATTAGACAAACTCATTATGATCCCTATGCTCCCTTTTCTGATCACATAAGATGTTATGCTTGTAACAAGTATGGGCATGTATAAAAATAATTCAGGTTAAGTATGATAAAAAAATATGAAAAATTGGAGAATTTCCAGCACACAATAAGAAATGTCTAGAGAAGCTGGAAAAATTAGAAGAACCGGTCAAAAACGTAGGGAATATTGACCCTACTACAGTCTTCCACTTCTAAAGTTTACTTCTCATAATTACTGTAGGAGTTATGTGAGATACATTATAGGAATCAATAATGTATCATCACAGGGGGAGCAATATATGGTGATTCCCATAGTTGGTTTGATAATTACGGATATGTTTATTTCTAATAGTGCATTTAATATGACAACAAAGGACACATAAAAAATGTATAAGTCCAGGAGGAGATGGAGTTATGAAATTTTGTGTATTTCACTTTCTATATGCGGGTTTCATGAATTAAAGCAGGGTATACATGCGAGTTCCAATAGTGACAGTTGCGTATGTTTTTCTCTGATAATAAAAACAGTGAGGCAGACTCAAGAACAGTTTCTAATATGCTGCTGACAGTAATAAATTTCTTGATTTGATGTTGATGGTTATATCTGCTGATATGATATTAATTTTTGATTATCTACTTGATGAAGATGCTTTGATTAATGGGTTGGTGAAGGTTTTCAAGATGCTCAGGCTTAGGGGGAGCATTAGCCTTCCTGTGAATAATGCTTTGTTGGCATTATGATGGTTCTGAAATATGATCTCTCTTTTGAGGTCTTTTCGTCTTGGTTATAAAAGTCATATCTGTAATTTGATGAAAAGGTCATGTTGAGACCTATGATGTAAAATTGTTATATTCAGTCATGTAAGGACTTGTTCAAATTTGTAAACCCACTTGGTTGGGTAGTTGAGTCAAAACTTGTAAACCCACTTAGTTGGGAATTTGAGTCAAATATGTAGCTCCACTTGGTTGGATCAATTATGTAAGTATGAGTCCTTGGTTATAAGAAAAGTCATACTCGGTTGAGTTATAGATTCATGTACTTCATTGTAAAATCTGTCTAAAGATCCAGCATGAACTCAGGTGGAGCATGGTAAATTCAGTGCACATCAGTTCTATAGAGCTCATCTTTCTACAATGGAAGAGAAAGCTTTTTTTTTGTCTTGATCCACCCTTTTATCTTGATGTAAAAGGGGGATATTATCTTCGTGTTTGAATAATGGTTATGATTAATGTATATATCTGTTGTGGTGATCAAACACCATCATGTTTGCAATCAAGTCCAAAGGGGGAGATTGTTGGCAATATGATGCAATATGTTGTCCTTGATGGCAACCTACTTGATGAAGTTGTCCTTGATTTAAACTTACTTGATGATTTTCCTTTGGATAGAAACGTATATGTTAAAGATGTTAAAATGATGTTTCTACATGTCAGTTCAAATGTGATAGAGAAAGGAATTCCAGTAAGTGCCAGAGAAATGAAATATGAAATATTTCTCAATGTATACGCAAGTTTGATAAAGGCAACCCGCGTATGGATGAAATGTATATGCTACTTGGTATACATGAAACCTGCGTATATATCCAGAATTACTATATATGCAGTTTTTATGAAGACAAGTCACATATACACACGGGTATGAAGAAGCAAAGTCGCGTATGCCTTTTGCGCTCTAAAATTATGATCCCAAAGGGCATTACCATGGTATTAGCCCACAATATTGAGCACTATATTGACTATTTAATTCCATCCAAGAATACCATCAGAAGCTGTGTATTTTTTACTCATGGTATTAGTAAAAGATAAAACTATATAAGGAGAAGAAGATCATAGTGCATAAGTGTGAATGTGTTTGGGTATTAATGAATACTTCACTATGAAGTATATCTGCATGGAATGGGTTACAATTTATTGATAGATCTGAAATAATAATGCACCTATGAATACAATGATGGATCAGGATCTCTAGACCTGAAATGAATATATATATTCTAGATCTATTTATTAAATGTTTAGATCTAGAATCTGTTGAATGTTTGCTAAAGAAAAGGGTAAGATCTGAGCTGATTATTCATTATGAAGAATTGTTCAATCCTCAAATAGTTGCAGATCTATATGTATTTTTGTCTCTGTAAAAGTGCGTATATACGTGGGTTCAATTAAGAAAAAGCTTGTATGGGATATAGGGCTTTACTGAAATGTGTGGAAGGAAATTTATGATCTGTTTTTCTATATTACGGTTGTCTATCATGATATTTTCATATAGATCTGGGTTGTTTGAATATTGATTATGCTGCTAGTTGATTATTATTAAAGATCAGTGGTTTGTTGGTTCATTGATGATTCAATGAATGAATTAATGGGGTGATAAGTTTTATTTTGATGTATGTTCTTTGAGCTTAAATGTGTGGAGTGGATCCAGTCTAAAAATATGATGAAAAGAGGCCTACAAGGTGTTTTCTGTTGAATATTTTGGATCTAATGTGAAAATTGGTGAAACCTAGTCTGCAATGGTGCTGAGGGTCGAACCCTTCAGTGAGGGGGTTGTAGCTCCTTTCTAGTGGTAGCTGGTAAATGAGATTAGGGCCTAGTAGCTCCCTTCCAGTACTGGCTGGTAAATGCGATTAGGGGATTGGAGATCCCTTCCAGTAGAAGCTAGAGAATGAGAGAATATTGTAGCCTTTTGTAGGTGGGTGCCTGCGTGCTGGTATGATCCTATGCGAGTAAAATATTGTAAGAAATTTTCTTTATAATAAATATTGAAGACAAAGATGACAAAATAGTTGTTTTCTCCCCACTTGGGTTTCCAGTTTAGATCCTGGTTTTCATGTGTGTTGCTTATGTGTGATGATTTATTATGTTCTTACTACACATGCTTACTACTTACTAAACATCTAATGAATGAATGATTCATTGATCTAAGTAAATAATTATCTGCATAATAAAGATATCTCGACATACATGAGTTTTCTTAAAGATAGTCACGTGTATATGCTAGTTGGCTTCATTAATGTCGCGTATAGAAATCAGCAAAGAAAAAGTAAAATTTTACAATGATTTATTAATACTGATTCACCCCCCCCCGTCTTAGTATTTTTCCCAACAATTGGTATCAGTGCAGGTCCTTCTAAAGAAGCTCGATTGCTTGAAGGAGATCTGTCACAATGGGAAGGAGGCAAAAGAAGAAGGCTACTCAAAGAAGGAATATATCTCAGAAAATGTTTACAGTAGAAAATGAAGAAAATGAAACAGGAATTGATTGTTGTTCTTGTGATTCACTTCCTTGTGCATGCAATGTTGAAGATAGTGAATACGAAACTGAAAGTAATGTTATGGATCTAGAAGCACTGATTGAAAATATCAGGATTAAATTTGAAGTTCAAGAGAGTTTATTTAATGGGAGGGAATCTATCTATGAAGATATGATCTCTAGATTGAATGGACAGATAGACAAGTATCAAAGGTTGCAGGATGAAGTAACCAATAATAGTGAAGTAGTTGAAGTAGAAATCATGTCTCTCAAAGAAGATCTGGAAAAATAAAATAAGAAGAATGAATAACTTCTACAAACATTTGAAGAACAAGAAAATGAGTTTTAAAAAGTAATTCTAACTTTGAATGACCAAGTTGAAGAAGGAAGAAGGGTAGAAGAAAGTATGAAGAAGCAGTGCAAAAAATTGGAGGTTGAGGTAAACATTTTAAAAGGTAAATTAGAAGAAAAGGATAAATGCTTGAGGTTTGAATATAGTACTAAGATTTTGGATAATATTATTAGTAGTCAAAGGTTTCCTTCTATTAAATTTGGTCTTGGTTTTCATGAAACTGTTAAAGGAGAGTCTAGTTCACAAGACAATGCTAAATATTCAAAGGATATCAATGCAAAACTTGAAGTGTTTAAAGAGACAAAAAGCCAACCAAAAATCATGAATTCTCAAAGGAAATCATTTGCTCCTAAATATAGAAGTATCAATCAATTCTATCCTTTGATCAATAATGTTGAATGCATTATATGTAATAATTATGGACATGTTGCAGCCAAGTTCAGAAGCAAATTGTTTCGCTGAGAGACAGGTAGACACTACACAAAAATATTGTCACGTCTGAGGTACTCCGGTTTCTTTAAGGGATATTGTTTTTCATGTAGCAATATTTGTCATAAAGAAGATGGTTGCAATAGAAGAAAGATTAGACAAACTCATTATGATCCCTATGCTCACTTTTCTGGTTACATAAGATGTTATGCTTGTAACAAGTATGGACATGTAGAAAAATAATTCAAGTTAAGTATAATGAACAGATCTAAGAAATTGGAGAATTTCTAGCACACAATAAGAAATGCCAAGAAAAGATGGGAAAAGAAGAAGAACCAGTCAAAAATGTAGGGAATATCGACCCTACTGCAGTCATTCACTTCTGAAATTTACTTCTCATAATGACTGTAGGATTGATGTGATATACATTATAGGAATCAGTAATGTATCATAATAGGGGGAGCGATATATGGTGATTCCCATGGTTGGTTTGAAAATTCTGGCTGTGTTTATTTCTAACAGTGCATCTAATATGACAACATAGGACAGGTACATAATGTATAAATGCAGGAGGAGATGGAATTATGAAATTTTCTTTATTTCACTTTCTATATGTGGGTTTCATGAACTAAAGCTGCACATACACGCGAGTTCCAATGGTGAAAGTTGCGTATGTGTTTCACTAATAAGAAAAGCAGTGAGGCAGACTCAAGAACAATTTCTGATATGTTGCTAATAGTAATAAATTTCTTGATATGATGTTGATGGTTATATCTGCTGATATGATATTAAGTTTTGATTATCTACTTGATGAAAATTATTTTATGAATTTGTTGGTGAAGGTGTTTAGGATGCTTAGGCTTAGGGGGAGCATTAGCCTTTTTGTGAATAATGCATCGTTGGTATTATGGTGGTTCTGAAATATGATCTCTCTCTTGAGGTCCTTTGGTCTTGGTTATAAAATTCATATCTGTAATTTGATGAAAAGTTCATGTTGAGACGTATGATGTAAACTTGTTATATTCATCCATTTAAGGACTTTTTCAAATTTGTAAACCCACTTGGTTTGGTAGTTGAGTCAAAAATTGTAAACCCACTTGGTTGGGAAGTTGAATCAAATATGTAATTCCACTTGGTTGGATCATTGATGTAAGTATGAGTCCTTTTTATAAGAAAAGTCATAATCAGTTGAGTTATAGAGTCATGTACTTTAGTCAAAAATATTTCAAAAGATTCGGCAGGAACTCAGGGGGAGCATGGTAAATTTAGTGCACATCAGATCTACATAGCTCATCTTTCCACAAGGGAAGAGAAACGTTGTTTTGGCTTTGATCTGCCCTTTCCACTTGATGTCAAAGGGGGAGAGTATCTTGGTGTTTGAATAATGGTTATGATTAATGTATATATCTATTGTGGTGATCAAACACCATCATGGTTGCCATCAAGTCCAAAGGGGGTGATTGTTGGTAATATGATGCAATATGTTGTCCTTGATGTCAACCTAGTTGATGAAGTTGTCCTTGATGGAAACATACTTGATGAGTTGCCTTTTGATAGCAACCTATTTGTTAAAGATGTAAAAATGATGTTTCTACAGGTCAATTCAGATGCGACAGAGAAAGGAATTCCAGTAAGTGCCAGAGAAATGAAATAGGAAATATTTTTCAATTTATACGCAGGTTCGATAAAGGAAACTCATGAATGGAAGCAATGTATACACTACTTTTTATACATGCAACTGCGTATACATCCAAAATTAGTATATACACATTCTTTATGAAGAGAAGTCGCGTATACACCTGGGTACGAAGAAGAAAAGTCATGTGTGTCTTTTGCACTCTAAAATTACGATAACAGGGGGCATTACCATTGTATTAGCCCACAATATTGAGTGTTGTATTGACTATTTGATTCCCTCCTAGAATACCATCAAAATTTGTGTGGTTTTCACTCATGGTATTGGTAAAGGATAAAAGTATCTAAGGAGAAGAAGATCATAGTGCATGAGTATGCATGTATATGGGTATTAATGAAGACTTCACTCTGAAGTATATCTACATGGAATGGGTCACAATTTATTGATAGATCTGAAATAATAATGCACCTATGAATACAATGATTGATCAATATCTATAGACCTGAAATGACTATGTATTTTCTAGAATTTTTTATGGAATGTTTAGATCTGGGATCTAGCAAATTTTTGTTGAAGAAAAGGGTAAAATCTCAGCTGATTATTTATTCTGAAGAATTGCGTAGTATTGAAATAGTTGTAGATATATACACATGTTCGCCTTTGTAAATTCACGTATATACGTGGTTTCAGTTAAGAAAAATTGCATATGGGATCTAGGGTTTTGCTGAAGTGTGCAAAAGGAAATTTATGATATGTTTTTCTGTATTACTGTTGTTTGTCAATGATGTCTTCCTAAAGATTTTGGTTGTTTGAATACTCATTATGCTACTAGTTGATTATGATTAAATATTAGAAGTTGTTTGGTTGATTGATGATTGAAATAATGAATTGATGGGGTGATAAGTTTCAGTTTTATGTATGTTCTTTGAGCTTAAACGTGTGGAGTGGGTCTAGTCTGAAAATATGATGAAAAGAGGCCTACAAGGTGTGTTCTGTTGAAGCTATTGGATCCAGTGTGAAAATTGATGAAACCTAGTTTGAAGTGGTGTTGAGGATCAAAGCCTTCAGTGAGGGGATTGTAGCTCCTTTCCAGTGGTAACTGGTAAACAAGATCAGGGGGTAGTAGATCCCTTCCAGTAGTGGCTGGAAAATGAGATCAGGGGGTTGGAACTCCTTCCAGTAGAAGCCGGAGAATGAGTGAAGGTTGCAGCCTTCTGCAGGTGGGTGCCTATGTGGTGTTATGAGCCTATGCTAGTACAAGATTGCAAGAATTTTTATTTAGAAAAAATATTGAAGATAGATACGATAGCAGTGGTGGTTTTCTCTGGACTTGGTTTTCCACCATAAATCCTGGGTTTTATGTTTGTTTATTATGTGTGATGATTTATTCTGTTCTTACTACACATTATTGCTGCTTACTAAACATTTGATGAATGAATGATGCCCTAATCTAAGTAAAGAATTATCTGCATAATAAAAATCTTTGGACATACACAAGTTTTCTTAAAGATAGTCATGTGTATAGCCTAGTTGGCTTCATTAAAGATGCATATAGAAATTAGTAAAGAAAAATTAAATGTTTACAGTGAGTTATAAGTACTGATTCAACCCCCCCCCCCCCTCTCACAATTTTTTCCCAACAATTGGTATCAGAGCAGGTCCTTCTAAAGAAGCTTGGCTGCTTAAAAGCGATCCACCACAATGGGAAGGAAGTAAAAGAAGAAGGCTACTCAAAGAAAGAATATATCTTAGAAAACATGTATAGAAGAAAATTAAGAAGATGAAACAGGTATTGATTGTTCTTGCTATGATTCACTTCCTTGTGCATGCAATCTTGAAGATAGTGAACACGAAAGTGAAAGTAATGATATGGATCTAGAAGTAGTAATTGAAAATCTCAAGATTGAAGTTTAAGATCAAGAGAGTTTATTTAATGAGAGGGAATCTATCTAAAAAGATACGGTCTCTAGATTGAATGGACATATAGACAAGTATCAAAGGTTGCAGGATAAAGTAACCAATAACAGTGAAGGAGTTGAAATAGAAATCATGTCTCTCAAAGAAAATTTGGATAAATCAAATAAGAAGAATGAATAACTTCTACAAACATTTGAAGAACAAGAAAATGAGTTTAAAGAAGAAATTCTCACTTTGAATGAGCAAGTTGAAGAAGGAAGAAGGGTAGAAGAAAGTATGAAGAAGTAGTGCCAAAAATTGGAGCTTGAGGGAAACATTTTAAAAGGAAAATTAGAAGAAAAGGATAAATGCTTGAGGTTTCAAGATAGTACTAAGATTCTGGATAGTATTCTTAGTAGTCAAAGGTCTCCTTCTATTAAATTTGGTCTTGGTTTTCATGAAAATGTTAAAGGAGAATCTAGTGCACAAAACAATGCTAAAGATTCAAAGGATATCAACGCAAAACCTGAAGTGCTTAAAGAGACAAAAATTCAATCGAAAATCATGAATTCTCAAAGGAAATCATTTGCTCCTAAATATAGAAGTATCAATCAATTATCTCCTTTGATCAATAATGTTGAATGCTTTATATGTCATAATTATGGACATATTGTACCCAGGTGCAGAAGCAAATTGTTTCAGTCAAAGACAGATAGACACTACACAAAAAGACCGTCACCTCCCAGGTACACAGGTTTCTTTAAGGGATATTGTTTTTCATGCAACAACTTTGGTCATAAAGCATTTGATTGCAATAGAAGAAAGATTAGACAAACTCATTATGATCCCTATGCTCCCTTTTCTGGTCACATAAGATGCTATGCTTGTAACAAGTATGGGCATGTAGAACAAGAATGTAGGTTAGGTATGATGAACAGATCTAAGAAATTGGATAATTTCCAGCACATAATAGGAAATTTCAGGAAAAGCTGGAAAAAGAAGAAGAACCGGTCAAAAACGTAGGGAATATTGACCATACTGTAGTCATCCGCTTTGAAATTTTACTTCTCATAATGACTTTCGGAGTGATGTGAGATACATTATAAGAATTATTAATGTATTATCACAGGGGGGCAATATATGGTGATTCCCATGGTTTGTTTGATAATTCTGGTTGTTTTTATTCCTAGAAATGCATCTAATATGACAACATAGGACAGGTACAAAATGTATAATTATAGGAGGAGATGGAGTTATGAAATTTTTCGTATTTCACTTTCTATACGTGGGTTTCATGAACTAAAGCCGCATATACATGTGAGTTCCAATGGTGAGAGTTGCGTATGTTTTTCTCTGATAAGAAAAACAGTGAGGAAGACTCAAGAACAATTTCTGATATTCTACTAACAGTAATAAATTTCTTTATCTGGTGTTGAAGGTTATACTTGCTAATGTGATACTAAGTTTTTGTTATCTACTTGATGGAGATGCTTTAATGAATTGGTTGGTGAAGGTGTTTAGGATGCTCAGGCTTAGGGGGAGCATTAGCCTTGCTATGAATAATGCATTGTTGGCATTATGATGGTTTTGAAATATGATCTCTCTCTTGAGGTATTTTGGTCTTGGTTATAAAATTCATATATGTAATTTGATGAAAATTTCATGTTGAGACCTATGATGTAAAATTGTTATATTCAGTCATGTAAGGACTTGTTGAAATTTGTAAACCCACTTGGTTAGGTAGTTAAGTCAAAATTTGTAAACCCACTTGGTTGGGAAGTTGTCAAATATGTAATTCCACTTGGTTGGATCATTGATGTAAGTATGATTCCTTGGTTATAAGAAAATTCATAGTCGGTTGAGTTATAGAGTTATGTACTTCATTGAAAAATTTGTCTAAAGATCCAACATGAGCTCAGGGTGAGCATGGTAAATTGAATGCACATCAGATCTACAGAGATCATCTTTCTAGAAGGGAAGATAAACCTTGTTTTGGTTTTGATCCACCCTTTATCCTTGATGTCAAAGGGGGAAAGTATGTTGGTGTTTGAATAACGGTTATGATTAATGTATATATCTGTTGTGGTGATCAAACACCATCATTGTTGCCATCAAGTCCAAAGGGGGAGAATGTTGGAAATATGATGCAATATGTTGTCCTTGATGGAAACCTAGTTGATGAAGTTGTCCTCTATGGAAACCTAATTGAGGAGTTTCCTTTTGATGGCAACCTATTTTTTAGAGATGTAAAAATGATGTTTCTATAGGTCAGTTCAGATGTGACAGAGAAATGTATTCCAGTAAGTGCTAGAGAAATGAAATAGGAAATATTTCTCAATGTATATGTAGGTTTGATAAAATCAACCCGCATATGGAGGCAATGTATACGCTACTTGGTATACATGCAACCCACGTATACATTCAAAATTAGTATATACACAGTTTTTATGAAGAGAAGTCGCGCATACATGCGAGTACGAAGAGGAAAATTAATATATGCCTTTTGTGCTCTAAAATTATGATACCAAGGGGCATAACCATGGTATTAGCTCACAATATTGAGTGTTGTATTCACTATTTGATTTCGCCCAAAAATACCATCAGAGGTTGTGTGGTTTTGACTCATGGTATTGGTAAAGGAAAAAACTATATAAGGAGAAGAAGATCATAGTGCATGAGTGTGCATGTGTATGGGTATTAATGAATACTTCACTCTGAAATATATCTCCATGTAATGGGTTACAATTTATTGATAGATTTGAAATAATAATGCACCTATGAATACAATGATGGATCGGGATCTGTATACCTGAAATGAGTATGTATTTCCTAGATTTGTTTGGGAATGTTTAGATCTAGGATCTGCAAATGTTTGCTGAAGAAAAGGGTAAGATCTGAACTGATTATTTATTCCAAAGAATTGTGCAGTCCTAAAATAGTTACAGATCTACACGCAGGTTCGTCTCTGTAAAAGCGCATATATATGAGGGTTCAGTTAAGCAAAAGAGCATATAGGGTCTAGGGCTTTACTGAAGTGTACGAAAGGACATTTATGATCTATTTTTTTGTATTACCACAGATCTAGGTTGTTTGAATACTGATTATGCTACTAGTTAATTATGATTAAAGATCAGCGGTTGGTTGGTTGATTTATGATTCAATGAATGAATTGATGGGGTGATAAGTTTCAGTTTGATGTATGTTCTTTGAGCTTAAATGTGTGGAGTGGGTCCAGTCTGAAAATCTAATGAAAGGAAGCTTACAAGGTGTGTTATGTTGAAGCTCTTGGATCTAGTGTGAAAATTGATGAAACATGGTCCATAGTGGTGCTGAGGATTAAAGCCTTCAGTGACGGGGTTGTAGCTCCTTTCCAGTGGTAGACGGTAAACAAGATCAGGGGGTAGTAGCTTGCTTCTAGTAGTGGATGGTAAATGAGATTAGTGGGTTGGAGCTCCCTTCTAGTAGAAGCTGGAGAACAAGACAAGGTTGCAACGTTCTACAGGTGGGTGCATGCATGCTGGTATGAGCATGCGCGAGTACAAGATTTTAAGCAGCCTTCTTTATAATAAATATTGAAGACAGAGACGGCAGCAGTGGTGGTTTTCTCTTGACATGGGTTTCCACCTTAAATCCTGGTGTTCATGTGTGTTGCTTATGTGTGATGATTTATTCTGTTCTTACTACAAATGCTTACTACTTACTAAGCATCTGATGAATGAATGATGCACTGATATAAGTAAAGAATTATTTGCATAAGAACGCTCTTTGGAAATACAAAAGTTTTCTTAAAGATAGTCGCATGTATATGCTATTTGGCTTCATTAAAGTTGCGTATAGAAATCGTAAGAAAATGTAAAATTTTATAGTGAGTTATAAATACTGAATCACCCCCCCCTGGGCCCCCCTCTCAGTAATTTTCCCAACATAAAGCCTCAATGAAATTAAGCAACATGCATCCTTGGCTAACTTCCTCAAAGCATGTAAGCAACATAAATCAGCATATGTGAGCATATATCATCCTCACATCCACAAGGAGAGAAATATGGCAGCTAGCTAACTCACTAGGGCACTAGTCAAAAAGGTAGTAGGTTAGCCAATAATCAACATCTACAATGGAGAAAATGACTACAGCACCTCCAGAAACATATCCTAGGGAGTCATTTCTCTAGGGATCTAAGATGAGCTAGCTGCTTTTAGTGATAAACTATAACCCTTAAAAATACCAGCAACCATTCATAGGGAAACTGGATTCTAATGGACAACAATTGCATACGAATATTGTAACCACTAAAGATAATGCGTGGCCTCTGCATGTAAATCTTAAGAGGTTCATCTGGAACAGCCAAAATACATTCAAAATTGATATGAGAAAACCATCATATATGCATCCCATGGAGTTCTACAAGAAATTTATTGGCTTCAAGAATGACTTAAGGTTGTTCCCGGTGATGACCCCATGAGTATTGAAGCAAAGAAGAATTTCACTCTGTTTTTCAATATTCGGCTTCAAAGTAAATTTGCAAGTAAGCATGTGTTGAAGGAGTACCACCTTACAAGGGAAGAATTTGAATGGGTAATTGGTGAGATAGAATCTCGTTTTATGCAGTCCTTAGATGCTCCAGGTGAGATGATTGGCTATGTTCCAATGTAATCCATTGGTGAACCATCAGATGACATTGAATACTTTCCATTATGTTGGTGTCAGTGAAAAAAATGTTACTCTCGGTGTCCCCAGGCTGAGGGAAATCATAAATGCAGCAAAGAATATTAAAACTCCATCACTATCTGTGTACCTAAAACCCAAGGTTAACACGACAAAGGAAAGGGCTAAAAATGTTCAGTGTGCTTTATGTTGGGGCAAGAAGAAGGTACATTTCACCCCATCTTCACCACGATTTGTTATGTAATTTTTCGTATTTTCCCCTCATATTAGCAATAAAGCAAAGGAAAATAATGTAAATCCAAGGTAGAGTGAGCTAATGATAAAAGGAGTATTTAATAACATAAGAACTGACTTGTCATATCTTTATTAATAGGGAAGCAAAGAAGCTGAACTGTTGATGACGAAAAGACAGTTGACAAGGGACACAAATGTGATCATAATGGCTCCTACAGATCGATGGAAGATGGAGAGGCACATCCATGCTTAGAGTACTCAAATGACAGCCACGAAGCAGCACAGTCCCATATGGGAAGGGTCTATTACTACTTCTGAATTTTCCTTTAAAATGCCAAAGACAAACAAGATATAGATATTCTTTTCTCTCTGTAATAGACGTATCAGGATAGAATCACCCAGTTGTATTAATGTATTACTCCGTGTCTTAATAGAGAATCTGGTGTTGTTGGAATAGAAAATCTTTCAGTATTCCTTAGCAGTTGACTTCTGGTGGCTTTGGGCCCAACCCTTGGAGCTTCTTTGATACTTCTGTGCTATACGTTTATTTACCGAATTTTCATTTTTAGTTATCTAGTGTGTTTCATAAGATATCGTTTAGTTGGTTAATTGTGAACATAAGATGCTACAACTTCGCCTTTCATTAGAATATTTTACCATTCATGCCTTCTTACCTAAAATCAATTCTTTCATAATTGTTTAATGATTTGATAATTGTAAAATGATTTTATAATGGTCAATTAGTTTAACACGACTATTGTTTAGTTCTGCATGAAGTTAAAATTGGATATTTTTTTATTATCATTATGAGTGTTGGTTGTTGTTTAATCCAGAAATTTGTCATTAGTTAATTAAAAGACACTTCCATTGCAAAATTTAGAATAATTGATTGTTGTTCAATTCATTAGAGTTGTAGTTCAATTCGTTATGGTTGTTGTTCAATTAATTAAAGCAGGCTATTAAATTGTAGTTTATTCTTGCCAACCCTTGGTACTTACTTCTGCATAGGCTTAGAACAGATTCATCTCCCTTGAATGATCAAAAGAATTTTATAATTCACTTCCAAGTTGATTTGATTGAACTTCGAGAATTAGAAAATATTCCTTATGATAATTTAGGATAGTTTTCCTTCGATGTCACTTGCATATATTGTGAGTACACTCTTGAAATAACAAGACTTGCCCTGGGTTGATAATTAAATGAAAAACATTAAGGTTGCCTTTAAAATAGTCACCTTAATGACCTGACATTTTGGCACCGCTACCAGGGACAATGTTTAAGAGTGATGTCATTTAGTTCTCTTTCCTTTTTTTGTGAAAGAATTACGTATTGAAAGAGAGAGGTAAGAACCTGCGTTCCAACAAGAAAAATGCTTGCTCTCTAGCTGGATTTTTAGCAATTGACAAGAGGTTAGTAGGATAGATGCTCTTGTTTTATGAATAGGAAGAAAAATATAGAAACAGTTCCAAATCTCCCACTTAGATCCACAAAACGCAAAGGACCAGTGATCCTTGGTAGAACAACATATATAGATGAAATCATTAAGAAGTTTGAACCCCAGGAATCTGTAGGACCCAAAACCATTCCTACTCAAAATCCTACTACACTCCCTCAGGCAGCAACCTCAGCATCTGCAGCCCATGCCGAGATTCACAATGAAACAAAAGGGTTTGAACAAATCCTTCAGACAGCTGATCATGTAATTCTTGACCCTTCAAGAAAGGGACATTCTTGCAATTTGTAGGAAGGAGAGGGAGAAAGCAACAATGTAGTACAGGTAAAAACTCGAGAGCCTGGATCCCCTCAGAGAGTGGTTGAGATAGAGACACTCAACATCTAAGATCGAGGAAGTGCTATAAGGTTTCCTCCGCATCCACTCCCTAATTCCACTAATATTATTCCTCCAGAACAATAAATCCCCGAATATTTTTTCCATATCTTTGAACAAATGGCAAACAACCAAAACCAGAGACAGACATCAACATTGGAGTATCCCATCATTTATCCACCTGCGAATTTCCCTATGAAAACCATTCCATTACAAAAAATCCCCACCTTCCATGGGTTGACCTCAGAAGATCCAAAAGCATTCCTATTTGAATTTGATGTCCTATGTCAGGGATATGACTACACCACTGACCCTCATAAACTAAAGTTATTCCCCACTAATTTGAAGGGAAAAAAATTACATTGGTTTATGGGGCTCGGTGGAGGAACCATTAATAGCTGGGATCAGATGAAAAACTCTTTTCTTAACAAATATAAAGACTATTTTCATACTCGAGAATTAAAATATGAAATCTTCAATATGTCTGCATAAGAAAATTAGACATTAGAAGAATACATCGAAAGATTTCGATATAACTTGAAAAGGTCTCCATATATGTTGGCTCGAGGGGTCGTAACCCAGGTTCGGAGGTGAAGGTTTTCCAACAAACCCCTATACTACTGGCCCTTTCGGTAGTGACCCGCTTGCGCAGGTCAAAGTATCACTCGAAGCAGTATGGGAGGGTGTTGGAACCAGGTTTCTGCATCCTGAGAGAGAGTAGGTAATAACGCAGACCCGAAATTATCAGATCTACACATAAGGGTGATTCGCAGGGTTCCAGAAGATAACCAGACTATAGTTCTTATCATATCTACTCTAGCATGTTCGCATCCATGCGCGTATCATCAATTACAACCATAAAACATCATAATCGCAGGCAATAGTGTCAACACAGATCGTTTGCGTTTATTAACAGAGATGCATTCAGTAAGTGCAACAACAGTTTAAGTGCAGATACTTTCATATCAAGAGATAAAACAAATGAGTTCACAGCTTAAATAGACAGTCTCGGTTCCCATCAATCATAATAGAACAGATCCAGACAACATCATCTGTTCAGCAATACTTCACATATATTACTTATCAAAAATGCTCTTACATTCCCCAAATACCACCTACGCACACAGCCAAAGCAGGTCCGCATACGCAGGAGTTAGGGAAAATTTTAAGGATGGAAATTTATCTTGAAGATTGGAAACCTTGGCGAATCTTACTAATCCATAATATGAAAACTAAAAAATTCTTTGTGATATTTTATAAAAAATATTCAAACTTATAATCATTTTATACAGTCTCTATAAAATTTTAGTGATATTTAAGGTAGAATATTTTTTTCTTATAAAATTTGGGTGAATCATTTTTAGGAAAAAATGGGAATTGGCAAATATTTTTTTTGGAAAAAGCATGGAAAATTAGCCCATCTACAAATATTAGCCCCTAAAATTTACCTTAAGTAGGACAAAGGATCTCCACGCACACAGCCAGCAGGAGTCCTAACCCAAACAACCCAACCCAAGATCTAGAAATTCATACTTCGTATCAATCTCTATTCATCCTCTTCTTCCCATATTTTAGTCATCAGTTAATTTTGCTGATATCAAAGAATGACTAAGTTATAAATCCTAGATTTCTAGAAAGAATATTTAAGGAAACATTGTGAGTTCTAGAAATCTCACTGCCTTCATCATCCTACACCTAATTGTTTGACTCAAAACTTCAACTTCTTACCTTCTCATAAGTTTACCCTGTTGCTCTAAGAAAATTTCTAGGGAAAATTTTAAGGAGAGAATTTTATCTTAAAGTTTAGCAACCTTGGCGAATCTTACTAGTCCCCCATATGTAAATTGTAGAAATTTTGATGATAGTTTTGTAAAAATATTTAGGCTTCTAATTATTTTATATTAGTATATATAAAATTTTGGCGATTTTTTGGGTAAAATAATTTTAGACTATAAAATTTGGGCAAATCAATTTTCAAAAAAATGGAAATTGGCGATTTTTTTTTTGGAAAAATCATGGAAAATTAGCCCACCTACTTAACAATAGGCCCTAAAATTTTTCCCCGAAGAAAACTCCATTTTCCTCGGGGTCATACCTATTTCATCACCTCACTTACACCCTCATTCATCCTCTTTCTCCTATAAAAACCCATTTTGTTTTTCCCTAAAAAGCCCTCATAAGCTCCCTTCATTCATCATTTTTGTCCAAAAACCCTGAAAAAATGTAAAAATCATTTCTAAATTATTTAAACCTAACTTCTAAGCCTATTAGACCCTTTAATTTTTCATAAAGCTCTGTTTTTATGCTAAAAGTGCCCTTTTGCATAAAACAGGCCTTTAAGCCCGTTTCGACTTAAGCCTTATCCCCTCACTCGCATAAAACCACTACCCTCTGCTATATGCTAACCCCTTCAATATTTTTACCATGCCTCCGCCCTTTTTTCTTTATACACCCCAAAACCTTGTATAAAGCCCCCAACCTTCGAAAAATATTAAGGCGGGTCCCCTTTACCTTACTCCACCTCCTTATTTTCTCTTGTGCTGCATCTATCATTGATTTGAATCCATGAGCCTGACCCAATGGTCATTGCTCTCCCATTCTCCATTCCGCGCTAACACAACCCCACGCTACCCGACAAACCTGTTCATGTTAGCACGTCGGGCCCCACTTTCCACTGAACACCGCTGGCCATGCCATTTGTCTGCAAGCTCCACCCTGCGAACTTGCGCCTTGCTCCTAGAATCTGTCCGCACCGTTGATCTCGCTCCTCAAGATCTGACGTTGCAGATCGAATATCGCGCAGATTCTTGCTTCGAGCTTTCACGGCCCTAACCCGTGCGAAATGGGCGGTTTCGCCCTGGACACACGACAATCTCCTAGTGGAATCGAGTTCGATAAGCTCAAAACCGCGTATCGCTCATCACCCACATGATAAACCACTTACGGTTTTCAAAAACCACCTTTTCACCTCCGCGCCAAAATTCAAATTTCTTTGCCTCTGTTTGATTTTCCCCATGGTTTCGCCTCTAGAACCTTCCCTCTGCACCCTCTCTTCCTATGTAAATTTCCCCTGACGCCTTAGAACCCTGAAAAACGCAGTCAATCCAATCCCGCAAGTTTTCAAAAGATTAATTATTTTGTTTTTGTGCAGGTTTTAATGGCGATGATGCCCAAAGAGCATTCCAATAATAAAAAAATGATGGAATTAACCTCTATATGATGATCCAGAGGTAAATTCATATGACAGAATTAGGGGTTTACATAAAGGTTTAACACTCAATGAATCATGACCATCGATAGGTTATAAAACCCTCTAGCACATGAAGACCACTTCCCTGCATGCAAAAGACAATTACAGTCAGAGGAAGAAAAGAAGAAAGCGAAGAACAAAAGGATAAAGGGGATAATTCAAAATCAAATGATAAACACAGAGAATTAGCCCTTAAGATAGTGATTGAAGGATAAAGGCTAAGGTTAAAGTCAAAGGATAAGTGAACAAAACAATTATAAAGAGAGTAAGGCAGAATATGAAGGCTAAATCAAAGGTTAAGAGGGCTAATGAAGAGCTTTTTGATTAAAAAAAGACATATTAACCCAAAGACAGCTTCAAATGACTAAACCACAAAGCATTTACTCCTCCAAAGATCAACCTTCCACCTACAGCATAAATCCTTTCCATAAAGGCAGTGGGCAGTTATTACACAACAGAGATTAATTTAAAAGCAGCTCAATAGTTATCGCAAAGTTAAGAACACACCATTGTTGCAGTCTTGTTGCAGAAGAATAGTACAGGGCAAGAACAACCAATATCCTTTTTCAGTAGAGCCTTAAGAGATGCTCCACTTAAATATAATATCATGTAGAAACAAGCCTTAGCCTTGATAAAAGCACTGAAAGACTTTCGAGTCTACATTTTACACTCTCATATCATTTCTTTTGTCCCACATACAGTTGTCAATGACATTCTAAGTCAAGACCTTGATGGTAAAAGGGGAAAATGGATTGCAATTATCTTAGAATATGATTTAGAAATAAGGCCTACCAACCTGATTAAATGACAAGGATTAGCAAAACTCATGAAAGAATCAAATTTCCAAGTATTATATATAAATATCGTTGATGTTTTAGAAGAAATAGAAGAATTCATAGCTCCTTACATTGAAGAAATATTTTTGAATTCACCTTGGTATGCTGATATCATTTATGTGCTTCTCTATCTTAATATTCCTCCTTCTCTATCAAAAACTAGAGCTAGATTCTAGAAAGAGAAAGCTTTAAATTACTGCATTTTAGATGGAGTATTATATTGGAAAAATACTATTGGTATTTTTCTTACATGTTTTCTTGAGGATGATGCAGGAAAAATAATGCATGAGTTGCATGAGGGAGAATGTGGAGGCCACCTTTATTGGAAGACAACAACCAACAAGATTTTTATAGCTGGCTATTATTGGCCCACCCTTTTCCCAAATACTCAAAAACTAGTCATGACTTGCCATAAGTGTCAAATTTTTGATGGCAAGAGAGAGCTCCTACCTTTACCTTTGCATCCTATCAGTGTTGAGGCTCCCTTTTAGCAATGGGGTTTAGAATTTATTGGAGAAAATCACCCAATCTCATCGGCCCAACATAAGTGGATCCTTACTACCACATATTACTTTGCCAAGTGGATAGAAGCCATCCCCTCTAGGAATGTTACTGACCCTGTCATTATCGGGTTCCTTGAAACTAACATACTATCCATATTTGGTTGTCCTAGGAAAATCATTATAGACAATGATGCTGCCTTCAAATCCAAAATAATGGTTGATTTCTGCTACAAATATCATATTACATTGGGCCATTCTACAGCCTACTACCCCCAGGGTAATGGATTAGTTGAATTCTCGAAAACAATTCTACCCAACATTATAAAAAAACTATTAGATCAAAATCATAAATCATGGCATAGTAAGTTGGTGCATGCATTATGGGCTGATAGGATAACCACCAAGAAACCAATAAATATGTCCCCCTATCAACTAGTATGTGGCATAGATGCAGTCTTCCCTACATTTTTGGGAGTTCTAGTCATGAAACTTCTCCAAGAAGTACAAATCGAAGGAAATGACATGCATAGAAGACTAAATAAAACCATTCATTTACAACAGACAAGAGAGGAAGTGTACAAAATGACACAAGAAATACAAGAGGGCATCAAGAAAATATTTGACAGAAGAACCAAATCAAATAACTTCCAATTTGAAGACACAGTTTTGAAATGGGATTCAAGAAGAGAAGATAAAGGTAAACATGGAAAATTTGAGAATTTATGGAAATGGACTTATATCATTTACTCAACTAGGGGTCATAATGCTTTCTTTTTACAAGGGCTGAATGGAGAAGAGCTATTTGGAGGTCCTGTCAATGGCAGGATGCTCAAACACTATTTCTATCAGAAGTCCTTGATTCAAAGTTTTCACTCATTATACATAGCATAGCATGAGAAAAATCAAAGAAAATACAAAAAAAATGAAAGAAAGGAAAAGGAAAAATAGGTAAAATCAAAAGAGGTACAGCCCCATACCCAAAAAATAGTATTGTTGAAAATGTGCAAGTCTAAATGCCACTACTAATTCAAAATGATATCTTGTTCAGTCATATAGCTTAATCATGCCTAAACATGCTTTAAATTTATGTTGATAAGTTAGTAGAAACAAAGATTTTCAAGATTATTTCAGACTTGACTTATCAAAAAGAAATTATAGATTATGGAAATATAAAGATCCTAGTTCCACATGCTCAAAACAGAACTAAAGATATAGATAAGGATATATTCCAAATGACACATCATAGCCTTATCTTTTCTAAATTTACTTTTATGCAAATAATGTTTTTATGTAGCTTGTTTCAAATGCCACAACCATGGTGAATCAAACTGTCTAAACCCGATTTAAAACCATGCTTTAAATTTCATGTCACTAGATAGAGAATCAAGACTACCAAACAGCTTAAATCTTGGCAGTCAAATAGTTCAGATAGAAAATAAAAGAGTTCAACAGTTTAATTTGAGCTTTTGTAAGAAATAAGGATAGGAGTAGATAGTTTATTTTTTGTTTTCAAAAATAAAAATGTCAAGAGTTTTTCAATACAAATGCACTCAAAGAAGAAAAAGTGTTAGGACAAGTAGGATTGGGTACGTAGAAATGTTGTTTGAAGGAAATCATATATTGCAAAATGATCAGATTGTCACTTCAAAAAAATATCAGCAAAAGAAAAATGAGGGAAATCTGACCCATGGATAAGGCACCGACTTGCTGAAACTCAGATATTTCATGAACTAAGGTTCTGGACACCTTGCAAGGAAATCTTCCTTCCCCAAGTGAAGCCATTGTTATTCATCAGTAAATTTTACTGATATGAAACGATGACTAAGTTATAAATCCTAGATTTCTGGAAACAATATTTAAGGAAACATTGTCAGTTCTAGAAATCTCATTGCCTTCATCATCCTACACCTAACTGTTCCACTCAAAACTTCACCTTCTTGCCTTCTCATAAGTTTACCCTGTTTCTCTAAGAAAAATCCATTTTCTGGGCCTGTTTATCTCATTTCATCACCTCACTTACACCCTCATTCATCCTCTTTCTCCTATAAAAACCCATTTTGTTTTTCCCTAAAAAGCCCTCATAAGCTCCCTTCATTCATCATTTTTGTCCAAAAACCCTGAAAAAATGTAAAAATCATTTCTAAATTATTTAAACCTAACTTCTAAGCCTATTAGACCCTTTAATTTTTCATAAAGCTCTGTTTTTATGCTAAAAGTGCCCTTTTGCATAAAACAGGCCTTTAAGCCCGTTTCGACTTAAGCCTTATCCCCTCACTCGCATAAAACCACTACCCTCTGCTATATGCTAACCCCTTCAATATTTTTACCATGCCTCCGCCCTTTTTTCTTTATACACCCCAAAACCTTGTATAAAGCCCCCAACCTTCGAAAAATATTAAGGCGGGTCCCCTTTACCTTACTCCACCTCCTTAT
>CM076579.1:1594556881-1594709379 GCA_034641835.2 Pinus albicaulis | reverse complement strand
CATCCATCTTCTGCCACGTATCCCTTTACCGCCACTCCCCTATTGCCACGTATATGTCCCGCTTGGCCCTGCTCCCTCCATTGTTACACTCCCCATCCAACCAAGTCTCGCCATGTGGCCTATCTGTTACCTTAATAAAATAATTCACTCCACAACATATAAAACCCCAAAGGTAGGCCATTTTTCTATAAATCAACCATTTCATGTTTTGGTGGCCCCTCTCGCACACTGTTTTGAACTATTGAGAAAGAAAAATTGTCACAGTAAATAAATCAACAGTTAAACCTTCCATCACGACCCCAATAAAAAAAACTAGGACCTGTACAATGTCTAGTCATCAATCTTACTTGTCACCAACCACAATTATTGAGCCACCGACCTCTATTCGGTCTATTTCCTGGGTAATTTCAGCAGTCCTGCTCCTTTCTTTTTCATCATGGCCACTAAAGGAAAATCTAAGTAAATAGATGAAAACCCCATGATACCTCCTATCATAAACCTAGACCACCCGCCCCTAGTAGATCAGGAGTATAAAATCCTCGAAACTAGTTGAGTTCGATATTTATGAACTTCACAATAGGTTAAAAATAAATTTCATTAACCAGAGTGATGAATTGGGTTTTTGGGACTCCTTCCTACCCCAATTCATCTTTCCCCAAAATCATCACTTTCTTGAGTTTGTGGCATGGTGCATCTATAGATATATCCCTAGCCAAAGGTCCATTGTAGCCTAGAATGGTGAAATTATTTTCACTATAACCCCTTAGTCAATAAATCAAATGCTACAAATTTCTAAGTCAATAAATCAAATGTTACAAAATCCAAATATTGAATCCCTGAAACCATTTTCTAAAGAGTCCCTCGTGGATATCTACCAGAACCCTACCTTCCCTAACTGAGCCAATGTTTTTGATATTTTCTTACCCGAGGAGTCCTAATTACATAATAAAATTCCTCCTTATCCCTCCTCCATGTTCCCTAAAATGACATAGAAAATCATCTCCATAGTTTCTTGTTTACTAGGAAATCAATTCGATCAGTGGGTTGATGAAGCTATCATGGGATTTTTGTTAGTTTTCTCAAAGGATGAAAAGCCCTCAACTATCTTCAACTATAGTGAGTTCTTAGCAAATTCCATTCATGAACAATTCCTAAAGTTTTCCACGGAAGGGAGTTTCAAGTATGCTTTAGTTTTAGTGTATTTATTTTTATTCCACCAGGCAGACCGTTTTCAATTTACATTACAAAAATTAAATGAACAAGGGGATGCCCAATCTGTAATTCATTGGAATTCCTTAATAAGGAGCATATCAATGAATTTACCTACAGTGACTATGTTAACCAATTATTATATGCAGCTTCTTGCTTATTTAATAGTGATGTTGAACCAATAATAGGGCCAGAGATAAAGAGATTTCTGCATCTGAGTGAGCATACTAAGATAGGTGACTGGTACATGTACCAAAACTACACTGAAATTAGAGTGTATGGATGTGAACTACCTCCATAAAAGCTACCTAAATTTGTCCCTATGAGGATATTTTCATTAGAGTATATCAGACATATGAATATTATGGATGATCTACATTTTGTTGTAGCAAAGAAGAAGTCCCAATTTAAAATCAAAACACAAGTTGGACCCTTTCTTTGCAACCCTGGGACAACAGGCAAGGAAGCTGATTTGCTCCTAAAGCAAATGAATTTCAAACTCAGCTTCACCTAGTAATATGACCCCTTTGGCATCATCTCAAAACTTAGAGTAGAACATAAGACTACTCCTTATACTCACACTCCAAGGCATGAGATTGAAAAGTTTATGAATAAATATCAATGGGAGGAGAATATTTTACATGAGGGGGAAGAGCAGGTAATATATACAACAATTTCATGGACTCCAGAGTTAAAATATAAGCAGGATAAGAGAACAAGGAAAGATCTTTCCCCTTTATTCACAAAGATTGGAGCGAAAGAATTCCAAATCTATAAGAAGAAGCAGAAGACCAATCCAACAACAAATTTTTTGCATGAATATGATACACCATCTAATATAGTTCTAACAGGTTCTTGCGCTTCTATTTTTCCAAGATCTATAGACACTTTTAAAGAATATCCATCCTCCTCCATCTCCCAATAGCTTCTAGACACATCTCAAACAACATAATTGGGTCATGACTAGGTTGAACCAAACATATTTTCCAAATACAAAGAGATCAAGAATAAAAATGAGATGCTTAAGGCTACCACCTATTCCCAATTTTGGAAAAAAACAAAAACCTCACAAAATAGGCTTATCTCTGCCTTTGACACAAATAAAGGACAAATGCAGATTTCTTTCCTCCAAGTAGTGGTTCCTTTTTCCAAAGCTACAGATGACTACAAGAATTCTATCTTTTCCTTCGATGTCGATCAGATTAACCCCATTGATCAAATGGACATGCATAAACAAATATGTGAGATTCTATATTCAACTTTGAAAAACAAGGCAATGAAAACTTCAAAATTGCAAGGTTCAGACAACAACATCCAGTCTCAGTTAAGAGTTGAGAAGATATCCTCTTTGGCTAAAACAAAAAGATAAAATCATTGAAGGATCTAGTGATAAAACTGGGATATGATATTAAGGATGTAAAGGCTGCTAAAGAAATTGTTAATAGAAAGAGTGCAGACATTGCAGCATTGAGAAAGCAACTTAAGCTTCCATACACAGAAGATACTCAAGAAAAATAAGTTGAACACTTAGATAAAGATAAAGAATATATGTTCAAGATCATCATTGAACAAAATGTTCAAATTAAACAAAAAGAGATTGAGATAGAGAAGTTGTTAAATGAAAAGTGTTAGGTCCCTATAATACTAGTGTATCCCCTTATTGTTATTGTTAGTTTAGCCACCTTATTATTATTGTTGTGCCCATGTATTCCCAATATTTTTATTATTGTACCCCATAGAAGTCCACTATTGTTATTGTTGTGCCATTACATTGTTATTGTTGTGATTATATTGTGACCCCTTGGACTACTATATATAGAAAGGAGGTTTTGTCATTTGTATCATCTAAGAATTGTTCATTTATGTAATGTAAAGGAGTGTCCCCCCTTGAAGAGGCTGATTTCTAAGTCTTTGATCTATCTTTTCTTCTATTTTGTGCACTAGTTTCATAACATTTGGCATTGGAGCTTTGGATTCTAGGGTTTCGCTGCTACAAATAGGCCATCGCGGAATTTTCACTATAACGTTTTTTCTATGAAGTTTCGTATGAATAAAAAAAAATCCATTTGAGCCAAAATCTTGAGGAACTTCATATAAAAATTTCAGATCTTGGTTCACTATATTTTCGGAGATATGATCTGTGAAAGTTAGGGTTTTTGTAGGCTCCATAATTTCATCTCAAATAGGTGACTGAGGACAATCATCAAAAATTTCATTGCTGACATAGGATTGGAATTCTATAAAAAGTGACCGAAAGTGCATAGACTGTAGTTTCTTTTGTATCGATTTCAGAGGCGAAGGTCAAAAGAGTGATACATGGCACGTCATACAAATTCGCTATGATGAACCATCCCATAATTAGGTCATTGTGGGAGATTGGGCATAAATTTATCTTGAAGAATCCAAATTAGGCTAGACCTGTGGCATTCGAAAAAAGATGCATAGGGCTACGACAAGACCAAAGTTTAGATCTTGAAAATCTAAAATTATATAAGTACATCAGTTTCAATATTGATCACCTCAAAAGAAAGAAAAATGTGTGTATTTCTTTTTAAAATTTGCATAAATCTTATTTGAAAAATCATTTTGAAGTGATTCCAAGGGAATATTGAAGCATAGATATCAATATTAGGTTCTGAAATGCCCCAAAAAATAATTCCACACCCATTAAACCCTCTGAAGGCTCTACTACGACTCATGAAGAGGAAGAAGTGCAACATGATATATCAAAATTACGAGACCAAGTGCACCAACGAGTAACAAAAAATGAAATGGAAGCTAAGATGGATGGTTTGAAGAAAGACATGAAAGGAATGGAATCTAAGATGGATGTTTTGAAGAATGGCATGGAAGTCAAGATCGATGTTATAGAAGACAAATTGAAAGGAAACATGGAATACATGAAGAATGGTCTAAAAGCAGACATGGAAAGTTTGAAGGAAGGTTTGACAAAGCTACTACAAGAAATGATTCTTAATGGTGAAAGGGTAGTAGTTGCAACTCACAATGAGAAAAAAAGATATGTTAATCATGATTTCATAGACTCTAACATTTGAATTAAGACCCACCATATTCCAAAGATCAATATGAGGAAGTTTGATGGCAATGATCAGGTAACATGGATACTACAAATGGAGTAATATTTTGATCTCCATAATGTTCAAAACACACAAAAGGTATTGAAACTTTATATTTAGAGCAAAACACATTTTATAGTATCGATGGCTTTTCTCTTGCAAAAAAAAATTCACTTGGTCAATTTTTATGGAAGAAATGATACCACATTATGAGGATACAAAGAGCAACACCTCTTTAGGCAATTGATAAATATCAAACAAAAGGGTTCAATGGTGGAGCACATTGAGGACTTCCAAAAATTGAACATAAGGGTAACTGATATTCCAAAGGAACACAGGATTTATGTCTTCAAAGAGAATTCAAAGCATAACATCCAACATGAGGTTCACATTTGGGAACCTGATTCATTGGAGAAGGCACTCAGGTTGGAAAGGAAAAAAATGAAAGAAAAATTATGGCAACAAGGAAGCCTACCACTCACAACTATAAAATGGAAGTGTTGCTACTTCTAGACTTCCATAACCTACAAGGTTGAAACCACAACAATTGGAAGAAAAAATAGAAAAAAGTCTTTGCTACAGTTGTGATAGAAAATACACTAAATGTCATAAGTGTGACGAGAAGAAATTATTTTACATAGATTGTGAAGAGGACGAAGAAAAGGAACAATAAACGAACCCTAGAGGAAGAAAAAATGAATCTGACCATATCTTGTAATCAATTGGCAAGAATTATCAGTCCTCATACTCTCAAGATAGAAGGACATATCAAGAAGAAAAATGTAATAGTGCATATTGATTCAGGTAGTACCCATAATTTTATTCATTGTACGGTAGCCAAGGAATTGAATTTCTTCCTATACCCAACACCTGAGTGTCAAGTGATGGTTGAAAATGGAGGAACTATAAATTTCTCTGGAAATTTCCATAATATCAAAAAAATGACGGGGTAATATGTATTGAATAGTCCAATGCTCTCCATCCCAATGGGTGGTGTCGATGTTGTACTTGGAGTACAATGGTTACAATCTTTGGGAACAATAGCTTTTAATTTTCAAGGAATTTTCTTCATATTTATTTCGGAAGGAAAGGAAGTTGAATTATGGGGTATCGCAAGGAAGCCAGGAAATATAATCATCTCAAATTTCATGACAAAACTTCTGAAGAAAGAACAACGAGGCATAATTTCACAAATATGCTCACTATAGGTTCAAACATCAAAATCATCTATTTCTCCAGGTCTCCAAAAATTCTTGGACAATCATTCTAAGGTATTTGAGACTCCTAAATGACTCCCACCTATTCATGATCTTGATCATGCTATTCATTTGATTCAAGGAAGTGTTCCTCCAAACACCAGGCCTTACAGATTTCCTTATGGTCAAAAGATTGAGATTGAATGTATGGTTGTAGAAATGCTAGAGGATGGTACAATTCAACCTAGTCAAATTTCTTTCTCTGCTCCAGTATTATTGGTGCACAAGAAGTATGGATCGTGGCGTATGTGTCCAGATTATAGGGAGCTTAGCAAGGTCACTATTAAAGATAAATTTTCCATTCCCATATGTTTGAAAAAAATAATTCCTTGTCATTTAATTTGTCAACCCGAGGGTTTCATAAACTTGTTAGGCATGCGTGCACTGTATGTGCTAGAAATTGTCTTTCAGTTTAGATCAATATAGCTACAAAATAACGGAAACCAATTCATCTAATCTATGAAATCAAATAATGAAAATGAAATTCAAATAACCTATGAAATCAAGTATTGAAAATAAAGAAAACAAATTCAAAAGAAAATATAGCACACGCAATCACACTTGTAGGAATTGAAATCTTAATCTAAGAAAGCATTTCAAAGCATGTAAAGGAAAAAAATAAGGTACGTTCAATCACTCCAGCATCTAAAGTATGATAGAATCAAACTTTTGAGATGATGTATAAGCAACTGATTATACTTTAGTCTTTAAATCTAGGAAAGAAATTAAAGCATGCAAAGGGAAAACTCAATAATTGCATAGGTTAGATATTCAAGCATTTAGAAATATGATAAAATCACCTCCTTGAAATGATTTTCAAGAACACCCAATTATACAATTGAATGAGGATCTAAATCTAGAAAACAATGTAAAATCGCGTAAAAGAAAATCTCAATGATTGTATAGGTTGAACATTCAATCACCCAATTTGGAACACCTTCTTAGCCTGATGTTTTTTAGGAACATTCAATTATACAATGAATTCATAGTTTGATCTAAGAAAGTAAATAACAAAACATGAAAGAAAACTAAATAACTGTGAGCTCTATTGCCTCAAACTTAATCCAGTTGGAAAATTGATAAATTTATCCTATTGAAATGTTTTTAGAAAAGCAAAGATTACACAATCATTCTAAAACTAATACTAAGAAAGCAAATAAACGTTAATCTATAAAAGAAATTAAATCTCACACATTTTAGGTATCTGATCTAAAAGTATGAGAGATGGTAAATCGAGATGCCCCATATGTAAGCAAGACCAAGTCAAAATGAAGTAATATTCATGAGTAAGGTGCCACAATCTAATTTTGTATTCAAAGCTTGAGCATAACTCCAATTTTACACATGATTTGATAGGAGAAAGCTTCCCCTATTTATATAAAAAGATGAGAATCTATCTCATTTATGAGAGTCCATGAATCTCTCCCTATATCTCTAGAGTTACAATCCAAATAGGAAGTGATAAGACACATGTCTTCTTAGAGTTACAATATAGATAGGAAATGAGACACATATCCTTATGATCTCATGATCTTCTCCATCCAAATTCTAATTTGGCCTTAGGAGGCCACATAAGAGTCTTTTGGAAGCTTATTTTTGACTTACACATGGCAAAAAACTCATTCCACTTGTTAGGTATAAGTATGTGCATATTATTTTCTAATTTTTAACCATAAATTCACTTAAAAATACTAGGAATTAATAAAGTTTGGAAAAAAATAATGTAACCCAATAGTGGTAATGGTAAGGTAAATGTAATGAAATGGAGGTGGAGTGAAGGTGATAATATGGAAATATAAGTGAAAATGTAATGGAAGTAAATGACAATTTCATGGCCCAACATACCCCCCAACTGAAGCTATTGCATGTCCTCATGTAATCTATTACAATAATTCTTTTTTATTCTTTGAGCTTTGGCTTTACTTTGCATGATATCATTTTATAACTTCACACTTCTGCAAAGTCTTTTAGTTGAATTGCAACATGGTTGGTTCTTGTGTTTCAACGATATTTTGTTGTTGTATTCAATTTTAATATTTGAACTTAGCATAATGATAATTTTATTATTGTTGCAAAGTATATCTTTATTGGATTTCATCATGGTTGGTTCTTGTGTGAAAAACATGATTGTGTTTGCATCCAATTATATTTTAAGTACTTTTGAAAAGTCATTATATGCTCATAATAATAATGTAATAGTTAATATATTTTGAAATTATGTGGGATTTTGAATGTGATATGAAGGTGGCAAAATGTGAATATGAATGTACCCTGCCTCCCCCCTCCCCAACTGATGGTATTGGTAATTTTATGAAAAGAGGAAAATAAGTGTTTTTCCAAAAATTATCATTCTAGCTTTTCAAGGAATTATATGGTAAAAAGTTAGAAAATGACATACCTTAACTTACCCTTTGAAAATGGATGAGTTGCATATGTAGTGGTTGCAAAATTATGATCATAATCTTCTTCATGTGGTTGTAAAAGTTATGGATAAAAGATTCAAAATGACTTTTTATTGCTTTTACTAAAACTTCTAAATTTGCTACGAAATGATGTTGATTCTGCAGCTGTCCTCTGATTCTGCAACTGCCATCTGATTATGCAGTTATCGTCTGATTCCGTTGCTGTCATCTGATATGATTCTGCAACTTTCATCTGATTCTACAGCTGGCATCTGATTTTACAGCTGCAGAATGGTGTTGATCTATTGTAGCTGCATATCTTCTTCATTTGCTTCAAAATGCTGAAAATTATAATCTTCATGTCTTCAAAAATTGTTGGCATAATTCTTGCTATGTGAATAGATGTTTTGATTTCGAACATAGCAGGAAATTGTTGATTTAGTGGCCATTAATGGATGCCACTAGTCAACATGAGAACTCTCACCATTGATGACAATGAGAATCAAGATGCTCAAACACATTTTGTTAGGTACGAACAATTTTGTTGTTGTTGAGTACCTAGAAGATCCGATGAACAAGGGACATTAATGTATTCCCATTGTTCATTAGCAAGAAGACTTGCCATTAAGGCATGCAAGCCTTAAGGAATTTTTGCAAGGATTTTAGACTCAAAGGACTATGGACTCAATAATTTTCATTGAAGCAAGGTTTATTTGCGAAATGAAAAAGATAGGAGAAAAAAATGGAATTGGAAGATGACAATGGGAAATAAGCATGTAAGTGAGCTTATTTCTTTTATTTGTGGGTTAGGAGTAGACAAAAAGTAATGGAAAGTGTATGTGAATAAAGGAAAATGAATAACTGACTCTTGCTAGGAAAATAACTATGGCTTGCTTTGAATTGCTTGGTTGGATTTATAATTCAAAAGGGGGGAAAGGTAATGGTATTGATAGATATCGACATGGACTTGTTCTTATGTTTCTCATGAAATCAGTCCCTCAAAGACCAATTGTGCACAATTGGTTTTCTCCAATGATCATTCGATCATCTGAAACATGCAAAAAAACTTGACATAAAGAACATAAGTGTGTTAAAAAAGAAATGACCAATTCCTTTTTTATTCTTGCGCAAAAATTTAAATGTCAAAGAAACAGATTAAGGAAAATCAAAAGTGTTATATTCAATCCAATTCATGATATTAATAACAATCCATTTTTAAGAAATAACCATGAAAAATAAATCAACTCCATGTTCTCGGATGACTTCATGCACTGTGCTCAGTAATATGATTGGCATCATAAATATTTGTTATGTCCTGCAAATTAAAGCTTCATAGAAAAATACACAACAACAAAATTTTTAATGCCAAATATTGATAAATCATCTAAATAATCTTCCAATTGTTCTGGAAGTCATTATTAAATTTGTCAAATTGAATTGTCATCTATGCTACAAAAGCATGTTGTCAAAAATATTTGAAGCAGTAAAAAAAAAAACGTACTTGCACGAAAAATTATTTCAATTAAATTTTGCAAGTATTTTTTGCCTTATAAATTGCTTCTATAAATCGATTGTATATGCAAACAAAAAATTATTTATTTTATATATATATATATTATTATTATTATTATGATAAGACACATAGGGAATGAGACACATATGTGTCTAAAATCAAATTTATTAAATAAAATTGGACTCTTAGACCACTTTCCATGTGGAGCAGAGTTTGTTATTAACTTGGATTCTTCTGCTTTCAACTTGCCACGTTTAAACAGTTGAAAACAAATAGCTTTTTTTCCTCACACAATCTGCAAAATGGAGCTCCAAAGAACCCTGAATTTCTAGAAAATTGCTTGTGTGTTACCTAATTTCCCCCGTTGTCGAAGAAACCCATGTTTTATTTTTTCCTAAGTCGCCTTGGTTTGCTTAGAAAATGCATTTTAAAATCATGTGTTTTTAATAGTTACACGTTTCTGACAATTTTGTTTTCTGGAAATTACTTCTGCAACAAACTAAAATTGCCGTGGTTTGATTTTTTTTTATTTGCAGGTTTTGATGTGTAATGGCTTGTCTCTCATAGAGAAGTTCAGATTGATCACCCTCATTCCACTCATCTGGCTGGAATCTACAATCTTCTTCATCAATGGGCTTTGCAATCTTCTCTTTCTTCAATGCTTTCTTCATCCACACTTTCGTTATTAACTGCTTCCACAATTGAATTTGCAATCTCTCTATTATAAATTTCTTCATCCAATACACTTTCATTGTTCCGTTCTGTGAATTTTTAAAAATCGATTTCTAATAACTCGCTTTTAAGGAAGAACTGAATATTAAAAAGAGAAGGTTTTATTTTTTATTACAGCAGCATGGGTATTTGTGAATTTGAGGGTTACACATATATAAGGCCAAGCCAAAGCATGAAGCCTCCCCGTATATGCATGGCCTCATTTCTATGGGCCATCGGTTGTTTTGAATTATTTATTTATTTATTTATTTTTTAATTTATTTTATTTGTTTTCATATATAAATGTTTTAGAATTTTTTTTTTAAACATATGTTACATATGTGTGTGTGTACATACATATATTTTTTTAATTTAAACAAAACAATTTTTTTTAAAAGAAAAATTATGCACATGTAATTCAATAAATCAGAAAAAGATTGAAAGGTAGAATTCATTAGTTTGCTTTGCTCTGCCTTCAGTTTGCTTAATTTTCCATGTTTTCATCTATTTGAGGAGGAATCTTGAAACCCTCTTTCCCTCTTCAGCTCCTCACCGGTCTGAACCATCCATTCATTCAATCTAAAGCATCAAAATAATTGCCTTTCTTGCTCCAATCAGAACTCTGCAAAAACTAGGCCTTATCCCCGCACCCAAAACTGCCTTTCCCTTTGATCCAACAAAAACCCCCAAAAAAACAATCAAACTCCTTTAATTATATACCTAGCCTAAAATTAGCTTTTATTTCAAGTCATCTCAAGCCCTATTGATTATTTTTGTTGAGATTGACCCAGAGAGAGCCCTCTCCTGTTCTGGTAGGGCTAGCTACCAGACTGAGTGTGGTTTGATGTTACCCTAAACTCTGCCTTCCTTCAGCCTGAGGTAGATTTAGGCAATAATAGGTGCAAAACATTAAAATTTGTAGAACCGATAAAAAAGAGGGATCATGACTCAAACGATTATTTTCAATAGAATTGTAGATCAATTTCCAGCAAAATTTTTAACGAATTTTTGAATTTTAATTTTTAAATAGACTGATCTAATTTTCTGATTTTCCAGGTCACAACAAGGCATGGGAAGAGAGCATACTGGTCAGCTTCGTCAAATAAATTCATATTTTCACACACAAATTTTATTTCTGATGGTGATAAAAATGAAGTGATTTTGACTAAGTCACTAAAATTTATTCAAAATGAATTAATCAATGTTGATTATTATTTTTTTGAAAACAAAATTAAAAAAATTTCTAAAATTCTAACTAAGTTTGGTTTTATTTTTATTTTTCCTATATTTCTAAAAGAAAAACTATATTTTTATTGTATTTTTAAGTATATCCATGCTTCCAATGAAGCCATTTACAAATTAGAATCTTTGAAATATTCATATCCAAACTTGAAAAATTTACCTGATTGTTGGTAAGGATATGAAAAATCATCTTGATCTTTCGATTTGCTGCAAGGATCTCTTGAAGAATTGATGAATGTTGTGGCGCAATCGCTTTTTGATACCATTCCTCAATGTAGTCTTTAGGTTGCATTCTAGATCCTCTGTCCATAAATGGTTATTAAAACTAAATAAATAAATAAAATACACTCTAGACTAAAAGCTAGTTCCTATGCACACTTCCTCGGCAACGACGCAAAAATGTTGGGGCAAAATAATTGCCTGTCATTTAATTTTTCAACCCGAGGGTTTCGTAAACTTGTGAAGCAAGCGTGCACTGTATGTGCTAGAAATTATCTTTTAGTTTAGATCAATCTAACTACAAAATAATGAAAACCAATTCATCTAATCTATGAAATCAAATAATGAAAATGAAATTCAACTAACCTATGAAATCAAGTAACGAAAAGAAAGAAAACAAATTCAAACGAAAATATAGCACGTGCAATCACACTTGCAAGAATTGAAATTTTAATCTAAGAAATAATTTCAAAGCATGTAAAGGAAAACAACTAAGGTACTTTCAATCACTCCAGCATCCAAAGTATGATAGGATCAAAATCTTGTGATGATATACAAGAAACCAGTTTACTTTAGTCTTTAAATCTAGGAAAGAAATTAAAGCATGCAAAGGGAAAACTCAATAATTGCATAGGTTAGATATTTGAGCATTTCGAAATATGATAAAATCACCTTCTTGAAATTATCTTCAAGAACACCCAATTATACAATTGAATGAGGATCTAAATCTAGAAAGCAATGTAAAATCATGTAAAAGAAAATCTCAATGATCGTATAGGTTGAACATTCAATCACCCAATTAGGAACACCTTCTTAGCCTGATCTTTTTTAGGAACATTCAATTATACAATGAATTCATATTTTTATCTAAGAAAGTAAATAACAGAACATGAAAGAAAACTAAATAAATTTGAGCTCTATTGCTTCAAACTTAATCCAATTGGAAAATAGATAAATTTATCCTATTGAAATGTTTTTAGAAAAGCAAAGATTACACAATCATTCTAAAACTAATACTAAGAAAGAAAATAAACTTTAATCTATAAAAGGAAGTAAATCTCACACATTTTAGGTAGTTGATCTAAAAGTATGAGAGACGGTAAATCAAGGTGCTCCATATGTAAGCAAAACCAAGTCAAAATGAAGTAACATTCATGAGTAAGGTGCCACAATCTAATTTTGTATTCAAAGCTTGAGCATAACTCCAATTTTACAAATGATTTGATAGGAGAAATCTTCTCCTATTTATACAAAAAGATGAGAATCTATCTCATTAATGAGTGTCCATGAATCTCTCCATATATCTCTAGAGTTACAATCCAAATAGGAAGTGATAAGGCACATGTCTTCTTAGAGTTACAATACAAATAGGAAATGATACACATATCCTTATGATCTCATGATCTTCTCCATCCAAATTCGAATTTTGCCTTAGGAGGCCACATAAGAGTCTTTTGGAAGCTTCTTTTTGACCTACACATGGCAACAAAGTCATTCCACTTGTTAGGTATAAGTATGTGCATATTATTTTCTAATTTTTAACCATAAATTCACTTAAAAATACTAGGAATTAATGAAGTTTGGAAAAACATAATGTAACCCAATAGTGGTAATGGTAAGGTAAATGTAATGAAATGGAGGTGGAGTGAAGGTGTTAATATGGAAATATAAGTGAAAATGTGATGGAAGCAAATGAGAATTTCAAGGCCCAACACCATCATTGATGAATTATTGTATGAATTACATGGATAAATTTACTTCACTAAGTTGTATGTTCATTCTGGATATCATCAAATTAGAATGAAGACTAAAGACATTCTAAAAACAACATTCATAACTCATGAGGGTCATTATGAATTTTTATTCATGCATTTTGGCCTTACTAATGCACCTTCCACATTTCAAGGTTTGATGAATTCCATTTTCAAACCCTTCCTTAGAAAATTTTTGTTAGTATTTTTTGATAATATATTAAAATCTACAACAAGTCTTGGAAGGATCATGTTCAACATGTTGACATGGTGCTAAAACTATTGGAGGAGAAACAATTATATGCAAAGCCCTCCAAATGTTTCTTTGGATTATAGGAGGTGGAATATTTAGGTCATATTGTATCTCATGATGGTGTTAAGGTAGACCCTCGCAAAATTAAATCCATTAAGGAATTGAAAATCCCTACAACCATAAAGCATATTCAAGGATTTATGGGGTTAATAGGGTATTATTGCAAGTTATTTACAAATTGTGGGACAATATCAGCATCTTTAATATCATTACTGAAGAAATATGCATTTTATTGGACTCCAGAAGCAAATAAGGCCTTTGAACATCTTAAAGAGGCAATCTGCCAATCACCAGTCTTAGCTAAGCCACACTTCACAAAAACTTTTATTGTAGAATGTGATTCCTGAGGAAATGGAACTAGTACATTTTTAATGCAAGAAGGAAGTCTCATTGATTTTGAAATTCTTCCAATCAAGGGAAAGTGTTTAATGAAACCTATTTATGAGAAGGAAATGTTGGCAATACTACATGCACTAAAGCAATGGTGACCTTACCTAATGGGAATACACTTCGAGGTAAAAAAAATCATGATAGTCTTAAATACTTTTTGAAAAAAATATTATCTTCATAAGACCAACAAAAATGGGTCACAAAGATTTTGGATTATGACTTTGAAATCATCTACAAAAAAGGGAATCGAAATTTTGTTGGAAATGCACTCTCAAGAAAGGATGAGGATGTGGAAGCGTTGCTTTGTGCCATTTCTATTATGCAACCTGAGTGGATAATCGAAGAAAAGGATGAATGGAAGAATGATGAAGAGGTATGGACACTCATTCAAAAGTTGCAGCAAAATCCCAGTGCATTTGAAACATTTAGTTGGAAAAATGATTCATTATGGTACAAATATCGATGATATCTTTGTAAGAATTCCCAACTCAAACAAAATATTTTTTTGGAATTGGATACCTCTCCCTTAGGAGGGCACTCATGATTTTTAAAAACTTACCACAAGTGTTATGAGGAATTCTAATCTACGGATAAGCTAGTCTCCTTCGAGTGTGGTGTTCCTTCACTTAGAACAACAAAAGAAAGGTAAATGTTATTTTCTCTTAAATAGACGGAAATATAGAACGGATAAATACCTACTTGTGATCCTTTGCTCTAGTCCCTCTTCTATTTTCGTTCCAGTCACTCTTGATCTAGCTGAAACCTGCTTGATCAATACCTACAATCAAAGAAGAAAGACAACAAATGACATACATAGATACATTCAATCTACCTTAATTAAATTGAACCAATTAAATTTGAGAATACATTCACAAGATATAAGTGCATATATGAGAGAAAGAACAGATATATTTATTGAAATAATAGGAGTAGATTAAAACTAGTGGATCAGTTCGTCATCAACCTACTCCAACTTCATTCTGTCCTCATCACACCAAGCATCATCTTATTAGCATAACAGTACTTCATCTCTCAAGAATTGAGAATCCAGCAACATAAACTACACAAATTTATTCCTTCCTTTGCACTTAGATGAGTGCTCAATTTATAGGGAAATTCTAGGTAGTTTCTCAATAAATGATATTGAATGGATTTATAATAATAGATGAGACATGTTTCCAGGTTCAATGGTGATGGATGAACACATGTATTGAATTATGACACCTATGAGCTCTTCTAGAAGGCACCAGACATGTGGAGATTCCTGGTACAATGATGATTTCGCTCCGAGGAGACCAACACACCCCTAAGTGTCGGGAAGTGCTTTTTAGAGAATCGTTGCATGGGGGTAAGTGCTTTGTAGTGCACTTAGGTCCATTCAGAGGAGCGTTGATGATTCAATGGGTCATTTCAACTATAATTCAAACATTGAAACTCTCATGAATTAAAGCCATCAGTGGAACGACTTGTCTAGGGCATGTAACAACTGACTTAGGGAATGATAGATCTCGTTTGTATTGAATTAGGGGATGATAGAACCTGTTCATATTGGCCTTAGGGATGATTCCCAAATTTACCTATAACAGCTACCCCCTAAAGCATGAAGTCAAAATAATGATAATATTTGGATGAGATGCTTTACGGTGTGATGAGTAGGATCTGAAGCGGACGGTGACCTGCATCAATTTGCAATACATTACATCATGATATCTTGTAAATCTTGGACATGAATTGTAAAGGGAGGCATACCCATGCTTAGCACATAAACTATCATAACAAGTACATAAATCAGGCAGTCTTCTACAGATATAGACATGCATACACATATAGGTCCAGGATAGGATGACCATCTGTATGTAAAGCCATCGTACGGATGATATAGTACAATTCCTGAAATCGTAGCCCGATGGATGAAAGTAGATCCGGGGTATTCTATCTCATTCACTCGATCGTTCTAAGTACAATTATAACCATGCGAATATGTGATCTGAAGTCGAACATGGGAAGTCATCGTCTGATTACCAGTCATTAACAAACGCAAGAGAAACCAATGTTGATGTTAATGGTTCTCGAGGTATTGCAGTACAATTTGCAAGGCATGAATATATGATTTGATGTTGAATTCCAAAAAATATCTTTCGGTCGAAGGTATGTGATGTCAACCTATCACCAGAAGGGAGAAACGTGACATTGATGTAATCAAGTTGCAAGGCACTGGAAAGATTTTTCTAAGTCAACTTCCTAGATGATGAGCTGATGTTGGCAGGAAGCGACTCATCGCAGATATGACATGAAATGGGACTAATGATTTTGGAGACAAAATGTGACTTGGTGAAGTAATGCTCAGGGATGGCAGTCATGAAAATGAAGGTTTATGAGTATTGCAAAATATGAGGAATTACTAGATGACTTATCTTGAACATATCGGCGACACTGAAATGAATTTGTAGCATTGATGCAAAACTAAAGTGATGGATGGTATGATAAACCATAGGTATGATATACCGTCAAGAAGATTACCCAACCCAAAGCCATGGAGATGAAGTGAAAGTGTCATGTTCAAGAGCAACTTTCTACCATAAAGCATTTTGTTCTTTTTCCCAAATTTTCCCCAGTCATTCCTAACCAGTACCTCTTTATTTTTTAACAAGCTTAAGGAGGGTAACATATTCTTGATCTATAATTCGACCCTTCGGGTGAATCTATCGCTATTTTATGATTTAACGAGTCTAGCGATAGTGAAACTCGATCTTGTCATGATCGGACAAATCCATTGCTATTTGATGTTTTAACGAGTCTAGTGACAGTGAAAACTTAGTCCTTTTTCATGTTTATAGAGTTTGAAAAAGAGAAGAAAAGAAAACTTCATGATTCATTTTTCATAAATTTGTTGCTCAGGTCCGAAAATGTGTAAAATGATACCTGAGAAAACCTCTTAGCCATGTTCGACTAAGGTGTTCCTTTTTTGTAAATAATATATCTCAGTCCGGAAAAGGGTTAAACTTATATTGAGTAGATATTGTTTCATTTCCTTTTATGAGCTTGAAAGACAAGTACTCGACAATTATTTCACATTAACGGAGTCTAAAAAGACCTAAAAGAAGACTCCAGGGGGGTTCATTTTTCCTGTTTAACAAAGCTCTAAAAAGAGATAAAAATGTGCTCTATGGTCAAATAATTTTTGGATAATTGTGCACTTCAAACTCATTGTATCAGTTGTAAACCTATTTAGAGAACCATCAAACAAATTAAAAATACTTGTTTCATAGTAAAAATGAACAAAAACTATAGTCAAATCAAAAAATAATCAAAATGAATAATAAAAAGAAGTTTTTACCATTCCATAGTTACCAATTGAAATTTAGGAGCTCTGAACCTGTTTTTCTCTCGAATTTTAGCGGTTGATTGTGACAATTTCAATGGACGATTTCTCGCATCGTTTGATTTAGGTTGGAGATCTAAACCTTCTCTTCCTTTTAGTGTCATTTTTGTTTCATTTCATGCTATTCTTTTAGTTTTTTGAGCCCCCTAGGGTAAATCTATTGTGTTCTAATGGAAATGCACCCTTGCATTTCGAAAAGTTTGTTACAAAGCACTTAAATTGAAGCTCATATGCTCTACAACGCTTTGTCTATAGACTAGGGGTGTGTTAGGTGCATTTTACAAATTGGTTACTTGTTGTGTGCTAAACAATTCCCAATTTTTTGCATGAAATAGATCCTAATGAAGCTTATGGTTGGATTTCAGGTATTGGTCGGATCAAAATTACCATTACATGGCAAGAAAGAGAACATGAATAAGAATACATGATTTCCCTTAATGATCCTGGCACTATAAGAGCCCTCAAGGATTGTGGGTTACTTAAGTATTTTAGATTATCAAGGATGAGAAAACATCTTGAACTATTAGAGTTCTTGGTTCGCTCATGGGATCTGACATCTTAGGAATTTCATATTGGGGGCAAACTGCTCCCAATACTAGTTGAGGACGTTTACTTTCTTACTGGATTATCGAGATGTGGTTCTCATGTTTTCCTTGAGGGATCTTCTCCTGGAGGCGAGATAGCGAAGGAACACATCCGCCAGCATTTTCAGCCAGGTACTGAACCTAGAAAATATGGGAAGATAAAAATTCATGATGTGCGTGATTTTCCTTTGAGAACTATCCTTTTCACCATTGAAAAACCTCTTGGCTCTGTGACACTACATGTTGCAAACCGATCATATATGCAGTATGCTCTTGAGTATCTCGAACTAACAGTGTTTAGATGGGCTGAAGAAGTACTCTTTCAGATGAAAGAATAGCTGACTAAAGAAAAGGGTGGCAGAAAAAATAATTTCACTTATGGCTCGATCCTGATTTCATTTATTTTAGAGCGAGTTCCATTGATGCAATCGCATCATGTGACACTGAGCATATTTGGTCCTAGAGATCCTCAAATGTAGCGATGGGTCAAGTTGATGGCTAGGCATGTTATTCAATCAACTATCATATTCTCTACTACATTCTTTGCCTAGATACGATGACAGAATATCACCATAGAAGAGTATCCGTACATAGGCGTAGATTTCCATGGAGATCCAGATTTTATTTTACCAGATGGCGTTCAATGGGATGCAATGGGTAAAACTGTTCTGACCATGTTTTTTATTTTAAGGTTTATACATGTTCTTGTTTTTTGATGTTTTCCAAGACTACACTAATTTTTTTATGTACACAGATGTTGGTCGCGTTCGACCAGTGGGTCGACCAGAGCAGGCAGCAGATGAACCAGCAGAGAGGATTATTGGGAGAGAAGTCTTTTTGGATTTGGATTTGATCGAAACTCTTGCTGAGTTACAACATCATGTTGAGGGATTGACCCTTGGGATACCATATTTCAGGATCGAGGAGTTACCTATGAGGCTGCAGCGCCATCTTATTGTTGTTCCTAGCCGTTGGATAAGGATATTACACTGGATATCTAGATCAGTTTCTTGTTATCATGAGCACAACTAGTTTTACTTTTGACATTTTTGTATACATTTTGAGTTTATATGACCAATGTGTCTTGGGAACAAATTTTGTAAAAACCTAACTATCTATCTATTTTTTTCAGTGTTTTCCTATGTTTAATGCGCAATCATATTCAATTATGTGATGTGAATTGAAAATGTATCTTTACATGTGTTGAAATTGTGTGTTTAAAACATAATTCGCTAAAGAATCAGTTAATGTGTTCAAATTTCTGGAATTGTGTTAATATTGAATGTAATCAAAATCTCTTTCCAAAAATCAAACTCTAAGGAACATACGATGAATTGTTGGATTTCGAACGGTATAGATGCTAGTAAGTTGTAGTACGACAAGATGTGAGTCTAACCTAATGATGATGCGGTTAATGCCAAGTGAAATGGCATCATAGAGAAGTTCAATCAACGTGTAATACTCAACGATATTGTTTGTTGATCGATTGATACAAATCCCTTGAAAACTCACTAACTCGCCACCTGGATCGAAAATGGCCCACACTGCAGAGGATAGGTTCTACATACTACGAATAGGACCATCAGCGTACCCAACGAATGGTTCCAAAGATTCAGTCATCTGCGATGAAATGTAAAGTGGATTACTAACTTTAAGAAAACTCTAAAAAAAAAACTAAGACAATTAATGCAATCAAATCATATACACAATATGATACACAAGTTTACTACTCTCAATTAAGCATAGTAACGTTTAAGATACAACCCATTTTGAGGTTGCACCAATGGAATTCCATCATAATCAGCTAAATCGTAGGCACCCTTAGCTAGAACTCTTTTGACAATGTAGGGGCCATGCCATAGTGGCTCAAATTTTCTTGTTCCTATCAAATCAGCTTCATGTTCAGAAAGCAAGACCAGGTCTCCCTCTAAGAAGATGCGAGGCTTGACATTTTGGTCATATTACGCCTTGATTCGTCTCTTATTCACTTCGCTGGCCAATGCGGCTTCACGACGTGTTTCATCTAGATGGATGAGGTTTAAAATACATGCTTCTTCATTAGAGGTGTCAGGAAACAAGTCCATACACCAACTGAAAGGGAGTAAATCTGGTCGCATTTCTCACTAAGGTTCGATATGCCCATAAAGCCAAGTATAGGATTGAATTCCAATTTCATTTGTGAACCCCTATTGATTTTTGAAGCATTCACTTATGGATATTGTTAATGGCTTCAACGTGTCCATTAGATTGTGGATAATAAGGGGTGGAACTATCATGCGACAGTCCCAATTTAGCAGTCAACTCATTCATCATGTTATTGCAAAAATGCTTACCATGATTTGTAACTATAGCTTGTGGTACACCAAACCGAAAAACAACATGATTGAAAAAGAAAAATGCAGTTATTTCGCCTGTGTTATTGAATGTAGGCATCGCTTTGGCCCACTTGGTAAAGTAGTCGACGACGACAATAATATAACCATGCCCCCTGACCTAACGAGGGCTGAAGGTCATGAAGTCAATGCCCCATTTTGAAAATGGTCCCAAAATGATGACAACGTGCATTAGTGCTGGTGGCATGCAGATTTTACGATCAACTATCTGGCACACATGAAAACTTCTAACCACGAGAATGCAGTCGCAGAATATGGTTGGCCAGAAGTAACTAGCAGGGAGAATCTTATGCACGGTAGCGTACCGAGACAAATGTCCACTGCAAGCACCAGCATGACAATCATTCAAAATTTTCTCAGCCTCCTCATGAGTGAGGCACCTCCTTAAAATCATATCGACACCACGAAGTTAAAGTGTATCGCTGACAATCAGATAATCTTTGGCTTGGTATCAATTATGTCATTATTGCGAGAGAGAGGTATTAGGCTGCAAAGTTTGGGTTTGGAGATAAATGCTAAAATCCCCATACCAAGGGTCAGATGACCCAATCAGAAATAGAGACTCATATGGAATTGATGGTTCTGATGTAGTTTCAGTACTATTAGAGGGAAGGTCATAGATAAGCTCAACGAAAACCAAAGACTTCTTTGACTTGGATTTGATGAATTCCGAATCAAATTCCTACAAAATAATGATCCATTTTGCATATTTCCCCCCCTAGCAATTGACGTGATAGAATGTATGTCGTAGGGTTGCAATCCTAAATGAAAATGGTCTTCCGGAGCATGATAATGGAAAAATATTTGGACAAATTGAATGACCACCAAGGCGAGCTTTTCGACGTATGAGTACTTAACTTCCATGTAATTGAGATTACGACTCAAATATTATATCAAATGTTCTATCCCATCTTATTCTTGGACTAAAACATAGCAATGGTTGTATCTGTAGCGACAAAATACAAGAAATAATCATTCTAATAATTAGGGGGATACATTAACGACACTTAGATCAGGGTATCTTTAAGAGCATTAAAAGAAGCTTGCACAACCTTATCGCAATCGAAGGGAATCCCCTTTTTCAAGAGATGAGTAAATCCTTTAGCCATTTTGGCATAGTTGGGTATGAACCTCCTTAGAAAGTTAGCCTTTCCTTGAAGTCTCTATAGCTGAAGTAAGATTGATGGCGCATGCAAATTGAGAATGGCCTAGACCTTTAGTGGGTCAATTCGAAACCCATCTTTTGAGACGACGAATCCATGCAAACAACTGGAACCAACACAAAACACACATTTTTTTGGATTGAGGCGTATCTTGTAGTTTCGACAGCGTAAAAATATAGCTCTCAGATGCGTCGAGTGATCAGTACGTTTTTGTGAATGCATTGGTAAATCGTCTAGATAAGGTTGAATAATGTGCTTAATGTCATGGAAAGAATAATCCATTTCTCTCTAAAATGTTGCCTTGACATTCTTTAAACAAAATGGGAGTTTACGATAAGTGAGTGTGCCCCAAGGACAGATGAATGATGTCTTATATTGGTGCTTTGGGCAAATATTGATTTTATTGTAACTAGAGAACCCATCCATGAATGAAAATATTTCATAGCCGGTGTTGTACCTTAAGAGACAATCCCTTAGCTGTGATAAGGAATCTGTGCTTAAGACATTTGTATAATTATGTCACAGAAATATTGGTCTTTGTTTAATTACCTTCAAATATTTATCATTAAACCCTCAAAGATCAAATACAATGAATGTCCCACAATGCTATTATCTGTTGATATAGAATGGAAGGATCAGAAGAACATGAAAGAAAGAAGCCCAAACTGATATGCTGTTGTACAAAATATATCACCTCAAACTCCAGAAGAATTATAAGAAAAATAATAGTTAAAATGAAGGAGCACCTATTAAGGGCTTTAACTCTTATTCACACAAGTAAAAAGAGACCTGCAACTTCATTACCTCATTTTATTCAAAGACAGAAAGCACACAATGTAAACTTGAAGACATATCAACATCAGCAAATCCCAAAAACTTTCTTTTCATTCATTAATCAATTGAAATCTGAGTAAAAAAATTATAGTATGAAGGTCCAAAACTCGAAACCTTTCTATTTCTTGTCTATCTCATTAAATACAATAGAAATCAGTTTGTAACTTCTGTAACTGATCCTAAATACTTCAACTACTTAGGACTTCATCAACTATCTATTACATGTCCTCAAAATGTCTTATTACAATTATATTCTCTTTAAAAGAGTAAAATAACATGAAATTAAAATCCTAATCTATATGTTGAATGTGAATTGATGACGATGCTGCTACATTTCCTTGACTGGATGGTTTATCCTTCTTTGAATTCAAGGGGTCCTTTGGTAAATTTTCAATCCAAGCTCTACATTTTTTCCATGTCTCGATGTTTGTCTTGGGTGAATGGACCAGCTTGTGATATTCCAATCTCAAATTAGTGATTCTGTTGAAAGATGGCCTTTCTGCAAATAAATTTTTCACTAACCACAGCAGGTGAAAATGTCTTTGAAGGAAATTGATCACTATTGCTCCTTTAAGAACTCGAGTTTTTTCATGAGTATTGTCTACCTTACTTTTAGCCAGCACCAATAAGGGTTCATAACAATCCCATGACAAAGAATACCTCCAAGACCCTAACATGATGGCAAACCTGCTTTTGCTATTTTGTCAAATAACTTATCAAATTGGCTCACTTCTTCCTTAAGCTCAATCAACTTCTTTTCTGTGGACTTCCTGTAATCATTCTTAACAATCATCTTATTGATTTCCACTGCATATAAAATCATGTCTTTAATTTCATTTTCTTCCAACTCTTGATCTGTTTTGGAATCAATGAAATCAATGAATTTTCTTACCCAGATGGCCCTATTAATTGTCTTTTGTTTATCTATCATGACTTGTTATTCAAAATCCCTGATAATACTTCTTTCCTTTGCAACAACAGTAAAAAAACCCCAAACTTCTTTCCTTCCTGCAATGATATCATTCCAGATGATATCCTTAGCCTGTATTAAAGATATATTTCCCTTCAATTTTTCTTTGAGATTTGTAATCTCAGCATCAGCATTATGGTAGTCTATTTTGTTTTTACTGACTTCACCCTCTGTGACTTGAATGATCTTTGTTGTTGTTTCTAAATCAGCTTGTGCCTTTTTCCGATCTCTCTGTACCATCTACAATTCAATGGTTAATTGAGAAATTTGTGCTAATGGATCTTCATTACCTGATGGAAAAACAAAAGTGCAAGTATGAGATTCAATATGGTTCTGCAATGACAATGCAGTTTGATTTAATTTAGTGATTTCTTCTTCCTTTTGCAAGAGTTTATGAAGAATTTTCTCTTTCTCATTTTCCACCTCTGCAACCTCGGCTACCATGGGGTGTTCTCCTGTAGGAAATTTCAATTTTTTCTTCAATATAGATATTTCCGATTCAGCACTTTGCAGAAGCTTTTGTACATCAGACCTGTCATTGGGATCTACTCCAATATTCACTATGATCTTCTTGAGTTCTTCCTTCTAGATTGTCAAAGCCCTGGAATTGGCTTTCTCTAACTTCAACTGCTTGATCACATTTCCAAGAATATTTTTAGCCTTTATTTCCATTGCATTAGTTTTGGTTAGGTCATTCACAATCAATTGACCTGTTTGCATATGTATATTTACTTTTTCAAGTAATGTAATTTTCTTCACATCCACATTTAGATTCAAAGTATTAAAATTATTGGATGAACCAATAGACATATCAGAGGGATGTGAAAAGGCAATCTTGAATTGATCCTTTTCAAGATCCATTCTAGTTAGAAGTCTCGTTTGATCTAGGGCTATTTTGTACTCAGCTTGAGCCTCCATGCTTGCCTTCATCTTCTGATTTATTTCTGCAATATGGGCAAACATTTGTTTGATTAAGGGAACTTGTTCCTGAGTGCTTTCATGTCTCTTGGGTGAAGCAGGGACATTTTTATCATCTCCCAATTGTAATGAGAAACCCGGTTGAGCATCTACAAAATCTTCATTGAACTTTTTTCTCTTCTCAATCCTCTGAATCATTCACTGACGCTTTACCTCTCTTATTTGACTTCTTTGAAATGATAGGAGTCTGAACATTTGAGTGCACTGAACCTGCAACACCTTTACTTGCCACTTTTTCTATATTAGGTCTGCTCTCATGAATGAATGTTGAATACCCATTTTCAATTCTCCTATTAGAAATCACACCATGAGGGTCATAAGCCCACCTCTCTCCTAAAAGTAGGTGCATTTCATCTAACATCTTAGTGACTTCATCAATTTCTTGTCTCATATTAACTATAAAAGGACCAATAGTCATTGGTAGTTTAAACATATGACCTTTCTTCATAGGCACAAAGTGTACTTGATCAACATTTAAACTTTTCCTAATGAACTCCAAAGCGAATAATCTCATAGGCACAAAAACAGGAAGCCTGTAAAGCTCTACACTAGCTCCATAAAGTCTAATATCAGAATGTTCTTTAAAGACAAACTAATCGCCAAACTTACAATTTGTCCCCAACTGCAAGAACTCTTGAGCTTTTGCCAGAAAGCAAGGGGGAGTAATTCCATTCAAAATTTTATATACAGTAGACATGAAATGACTAGAAAAATCAAAGAAACCACCCTCATTCTACTCTTTCCTCACTATTTCTGTCCAGAAAACCATTGACTGTCTTTTCTTATTCATATCCATTATATTTAATCCTAGATGCATGAATTCTTCTACATTTTTATATAAGAAGAGGTAAATAACAAGAGAAGGAAACTTGAATGAATTTTTGGAAATACTGAGAGGGTGGGTGAATCAGTATTCCTTTCAATTAGAGCATTAGTTAATATTCAATTATTATCAGTGTATGTATAATGATAGAAGTTAACAAACGGAACAAAAATGCACATGGTTTTTAAGGTGGAAACCCACTCCGGGACAAAAACAACCTAATGCTTTTGTAATAATTCTTTAATGATCAACTCCAATTGAAAATAAAGCTCCAACTTCCTAGAATCTAGAAAATCATTCTTCTCCAACTCCCACTGGATGGATGCTCCAACGCTCGAGATTCTTCAGTAGTCAACTGAACAGATGCCCCAACACCCAATGAGCTACAACTCACCCTAGCACCACCCTACCACTCTGTAGAAGAATAAAATAAGAATGGACTCTCGTACCAGGGAAAATGGTCCACTTTACAATGATATAGAATGATGTAGAAGAAGAAGACACACTAGATCATAACCCCAAATATGACATAACCACCTAATTATGATCCTAGACCTCCCGACACTGCCTCTTCAACTCTTGGCAAATAGACACTAGTACAATTTTTTACAATAATGTATTTACAATGACTTAGTACAATGATACCTTTACAGTGACTGTATGCAGTGCTACCTACTTCAAGACTTCATGTGATGAAATTATTGCTATTGTTTTGCACCTTGATTTATCCCTTTTTCATCCTACCCTCTGCTGCACCTTGCTTTGCTTTGTTGCCCTAGAAAATCTGGTCCTTTGCAGCCCTTGACAACACATAATCTAGCTTTTCCTTGTCTTCTAGGAGCTCGATATTGAATCTGGTGTATCTTTGTTATTTAAGATCTCAATTATGTGATTTTTGGTCTTGTAGTAGTCCTCTGAATCATATTTCCAATGCCACAGGTCTGACCCAATTTGGATTCTTCAAGGGAGAGTTATGTCCAATCTCTCACAATGCCCTAATTATGGAATGTTTCGGTAGAGCTAAATTGTATAGCGTGCCATGTGTCACTGTTTCTTCATTTAGCTTTGAAATTGATAGAACAAAAACTAAAGTCCATGAAATATCTGCCACTTTTTATGGAGTTCCAATTGGATACACAGAGAGAGAGTTATGACGATTTTACCAAGGTCACTTCTTTGAGATGAATTTCAGGAGCTTGCAAAAACACTAACTTCCACAGATCATATCTCTGAAACTATTGCGCACCGTGATCTGAAATTTGTATAGGAGCTTCCTCAGGATTTCTACTTTGCCTCATAAAACTTTTAGCTTCTGCACCTTCATAGAAAAAAATTTAGAGAAAAAATGCCACGATGACCTGTTCAAGATAGCGAAATCCCTACATAAGGAGGATATGAGGATCACAATTTATATAAATGCTTAGGTTGAGAGGGGATTCAACAAGTGAACATGGGAGGGATTTTATGAGTTTAAAAATTATTAATTATTGAATTTTCAATGACCCAGGCCACAACCCCATGGGGTTTTAGCCCACTAACTGGGCTACAAACTTCAACATGAATATCTCTCAAACCATGAAGAATTACGTGGCGTGCCATCTATCAACAGAAACATCTCGACAAGTAGAAACCATAAAAATAATTATTGACCCAGAATATAGTAATTTGGTAGGTCAAAATTCCCATGCAATATTGGGGTAGCCCCTATTGCTACTTAGATTGGCATCAATGACAACTTCTGATCAACAATATCCCCCTTTGGCCTTGATGGCAACACAAGTACTCCCCCTACGATCATGACACCTCTTCCTACAACATTCTCTCCCTTTTTCACATCAATGGAAAAAGGTAACTCCCCCTGACACACAACCATCCTGTGGACCTGTACACACTTCCACTCATGCATAGCCTTTGCAAACCAATCTTGATTTGTTTCTGGTAACCTGTCCATCTTCATTCAATTTGTTCCTGAACACCCATTTAGTCCTAATGACATTTTTTTATCTTTTGGTCATGGAACTAATTCCCAGGTGTTATTCTTCTTGATTTGATCAAATTCTTCATTCATAGCTGCTACCCAATGTTCATTCTAGCTGGCTTCCTCAAAACTACTAGGCTCAAAGGTTGCTAGAAAAGCAATGTGAGCTTGTTGTGATGAATGCAGTTGTCGACCTTCATTTATGTCACCAATGATTTGATTTGATGGATGGTTCTTTTGAATCCATTCTTTGGTTCTCCTTGGAGGAGCTTCTTGTTGTTGTTCTGGTATATCTTGATGATCATTATTTACTTCTTCCTCATTGATAGTTGCTTCTTATTCTAGACTTTTATCTGTATCTTTTTCAGCCTCTGTCTCAAGTTTCAAAGATTCTAGATCCTCATCATTATTCATTAGAACACCATCTTCATCAAATGTAACATTTATGCTCTCCACTATCTGTTTTCATCTTAGATTATAACATTTATAGGCCTTTCTTTTGTGTGAGTACCAACAAAGATACCTTCATCAACACGTGATTCAAACTTACCCAAATTTTGATCTTCTCTTTTGATATAACATTTGCTTCCGAAGATTCTGAAATATTTTACATTAGCTGGTTTTCCTTTCCATAATTCATATGGGATCTTGTTGCAATTATTTCTGAGAAGACTTCGGTTGATAATGAAGATTGTCATATCAATTGCTTGAACCCAGAATTTTTCATCCAATTTTGAGTCCTTCAACGTTGTTCTACCCATTTCCTGTATGGTTCTGTTCTTTCTTTCAGCAACTCCATTTTGCTGAGGTGTTCATGCTGTTGAAAATTGTATTTTTATTCCATTTTCGTCACAGTATTGCTGAAATAATTTGGAAGTGAATTCTCCACCATTATCTGGTCTTAGACACTTTATTTTCAAATCAGTTTCATTTTCTACCAACTCCTTGTAGATCTTAAAGCACTCAAATGCTTCAGATTTTTTATTTAGGAAACTGACGACTGTCATCCTAGTATAGTCATCTATCATTAACATGAAATATAATTCTCCATCTAAGCCTTTTGTTCTCACAGGACCACATAGATCAGTATGTATCAATTCCAATGGATGTGATGCAAAGTGTTCTTTTGTTTTAAATTGGACTTTTGTTTGCTTGTCGTGCCGACAGGCCTCACATAGTGTGTTGGAAGGTTTTGAGATTTTCAGCATTTCTCGTACTGCTTCCTTTTTGCTTATCCTGACAAGATTTTCAAAGTTTATGTGACCCATTCATTTGTGCCATAACTAGCTTTCATCTTCTTTAGCTAGTAGACATGCTTTAGTTGCTTCATCCATAACATATATGTCATTTGGAGCTTGACTTACTGTAGCCACAATTTTACCATACCTGCTTTTCCTGATTTCCCATTTTTTGGAGTTGAATAGCATTTTGTGTCCTTAATCACACATTTGTCCAACACTGAAAAAATTGTGATTCATGTTTTCAACCAATAGAACATTCTTGGCTATAGCATCTTTGCTTCCAAGAGTGACAGTACCTGATCCTATAACATTTGAAGATCCCTCATTTCCAAAGGATATGGTTCCATACTTCTTCTCTTTCAGAGATACAAATTTCCTTCTATCTCCAGTCATATGTGTTGAGCAACCACTGTCAACATACCACACATGTTTGTTGTTTTGAGCCTTGAGAGTGAGAGCACAATTATCAGTCTTCTTCTTCTTCCATGTTCGTTCATTTTGTGGCTTTGAAGATTCTTCTCAAGGATTTTCAAGTCTACAATCTCTGGCTATGTGTCCAAAGTTCTAATATTTGTAACATTCCATATTATTTGTTAAATGTTCAAATCTATTGATGTTTTGTTGAGCCCTGGGAGGTTCATATTTGAAGGATCTCCTGGAATTGTATTGGTTCCTAGGGTATGTGGGAAATTCTACAGCTTTATGACCAAATTTTCCCCATGAATAACAATAGCCATGAAAAATATGTTGGTACTTGGATCGAAATATTCGTCGAGGAATCATCTTCCAAGGATGTTCTTGTGAATCTTATCCAATGAAGTATACATGCATGTTAGATCTCATAGGTTCATTGTATTTTGTTGTAGGTCTTGCTTCTTCTTCTTTGTAACCAAGGCGAGTTCTATCGTTGTAAGATTATTGATTGTTGATGAGTTCTTCCAATGCCCTTAAGCTGTTGGCATAGTTTTGGACAGTTTTTCCCTTCTTCACTTCCTTACGCAGTGAAGCTACTTCAACTTCTAATGCTTCCCTTTCTTGGTTGCTTTCTTCCAACTTCTTTTGAAGTGACTCTTCAATACATTTTTGTTCTTCAACTTCAATTTTGAGACCTTGAACTTGTTCTTCAAGAGTATTGGAACAGATCTTCTCAGCCTTGAGCTCTTTTATAAGCCTGATTGCCTCCTCAAAAAATTCTTCTATGGTCAACCCTTCTTCTTCATTGTTTGATACCTCTTGTTTATTGTTCTTGGCCATAAAAAATACTTTCTCATTGGCTTCTCCTTTGCTATCACTGTCTTCATCAGACGATGAACTATCTTCTTTAGAGAGAAAGTTCCTTTTGGATCCTTTATTTTTGCCTTGCTTGTTGAATTTCTTAAAGCCTTTCTTTCCTTTTGAGTTGCCATCACTTATGTTCAGACATTTTGCTGTGAAATTCCCAACCTCACCACAGCCGAGACATATCAATGGAAGTTTACCTTTGAATTTTCCCTTACCAATTTTTAGTTTTCTCGTAAAGTAGGCATATTCTTCTTCTGAAATTCCTTCTCCATCATCTCCCTTTTCTTCACACTTGCAGGTGCATGTCATTTCAATTGAAGGTTGTTTTTCCTTATTGGTTTTCTTAGATGCAACGAACGCAATTTCTAGATGCGAAGTACCCTCTTCTTCATCAAGTATCATTTCATATGCTATGAGAACTCCATGTAATTCCTCTTTGCTGAGTTTGTCTAGATTTGCACTATATTTTAAGACCGATACCTTTGGGTTGAATATCCCTGGTAAAGTTCTAAGAATATTCCATATAATAGTCTTCCTGTCAACTGGCTCTCCCAATCCTTCTAGAGTATTGGTTATTTCATCAACGTATTGGAAGTATGCAGCAATGTTGCAATCTTCTTTCATTCTTAGTTGCTCAAATTTTGCTCTATATATTTGAAGCTTTGCTTCTTTGACATTTGAGTCACCTGCATATATATTCTCAAGCTTATCCCATGCATTTTTTTTGGTTTTACAACCCAACACCTTATGATAAGCAGATTCAATAAGGCCACTGATAAAAAAATTCTTTTCTTTTTCATCATTTACCAAATTCTTCTTACCTTGTTCATCCGCGGTTGATGTAAATCCATTTTGAACAGTGTCCCATACTTCGTAACCTTGCGCCAAGATATAGACCTCCATTCTTCCTTTCTAGAGTGCATAATTATTTTCATTGAATAGAGTTACACCATTCTTGTTATGCTCCATGACCTCCTTCTAGCTGTAAAACTGTTCTTGAAGGAACCAAGCTCTGATACCAATTGTTGGAAATACTGGGGGGGTGAATCAATGTTCCTTTCAATTAGAGCATTAGTTAATCTTCAATTATTATCAGTGTATGTATAATGATAGCAATAAACAAAAGGAACACAAATGCACACAGTTTTTAAGGTGGAAACCCACTCCGTGAAAAAAACCACCTAATGCTTTTCTAACAATTCTTTAATATTCAACTCCAATTAAAAATAAAGCTCCAACTTCATATAATCTAGAAAAGCATTCTTCTCTAGCCTCCAATGGATGGATGCTACAATGCCTAAGATTCTTCAGTAGTCAACTAAATGGATGTCCCAATAAACAATGAGATACAACTCACCCTAGCACCACCCTACCACCCTGTAGAAGAATAAAAGAAGAATGGACTTTTCTACTAGGGAAAATGGTCCACTTTACAATGATATAGAATGATGTAGAAGAAGAAGACACACTAGATCATAACCCCAACTATGAAACAACCACCTAATGTTGATCCTAGACCTTCTGGCACTACCTCTTCAACTCTTGGCAGATAGACACTAGTACAATATTTTACAATAATGTATTTACAATGACTTAGTACAATGATACCTTTACAGTGACTGTATGCAGTGCTGCCCACTTGAAGACTTCATTTGATGAACTTCTTGTTGTTGTTCTACACCTTGGTTGCTACCTTTGTCATGCTATCCTCTGTTGCACCTTGCTTTGCTTTGCTGCCCTAGAAATTCTAGTTCTTTGCAGCCCTTGACAACACATGATCTAGCTTTTTCTTGCCTTCTAGGAGCTCTATATTGAATCTAGTGTATCTCTGTTATTTCAAATCCAAAATATGTGATTTTTGGTCCTATAGTAGTCCTCTGAGTCCTCTTTCCAATGCCATAGGTCTGACCCAATTTGGATTCTTCAAGAGATATTTATGTCCAATCTCTCACAATGCCCTAATTATGGACTGTTTCAGTAGAGAGAAATTGTACGGCATGCCACGTGTCATTGTTTCTTCATTTGGATCTGAAATTGATAGAGTGAAAACTACACTCCGTGTGATATCTGAATTTTTTTATAGAATTCCAATCCGATACTTAGAGAGAGAGTTATGATGATGTTACCAAGGTCACTTATTTGAGATGAATTTCAAGAGCCTGCAAAAACACTAACTTCCATAGATCATATCTCTGAACATATTGCACATCGTGATCTGAAATTTGTATAGGAGCTTCCTCAGGATTTCATCTTTGCCTCATAATAGTTTCAGCTTCTGAAAATTTGTAGAAAAAAAGTTAGAGTGAAAATTCCACGATGAACTGTTTTAGATAGCGAAATCCCTACATAAGGAGGATATAAGGATCACAATTTATATAAATTCTTAGGTTGAGAGGGGATTCAACAAGTGAACGTGGGAGGGATTTTAGGAGTTTAAAAATTATTAATTATTGACTTTTCAAAGACCCATGCCACGACCCCATGGGGTTTTAGCCCACTAATTGGGGTTACAAACTTCAAACATGAATATCTTCCAAACCGTGAAGAATTACGTGGCGTGCCATATATCAACGGAAACTTCTCGACAAGTAGAAACCATAAAAAGCATTTTTGACCCAGAATATAGTAATTTGGTAGGTAAATATTTCCATGCAATATTGGGGTAGCCCCTGGTGCTGCTTGGGTTGAGATCAATGACAACCACTGATCAACATGAACCTGTCAGTGATAATCTCATGAGCTAAGAGTTGACAACTTCTTTCCAATAAGATGGAATATCCAGCACCACTCCTGGCTTCATCATCATGGTGAACATTCCCAGAACTAATTTTTCCACTGTACTATCATCATCGTTTCCAAAAATATTTGTAATGATCTTCAACACTGGTCTGACTTCTATATCAAAAACCTCCATGGGTAAATCTTTATTATCAGGTGCAAAATGTTGTGTGTTTGGCTTTAGAAAAGAGATGAATTGGTTGAACTCCTGACCTGCAAGACTATCATAATGTGCCATCAATGAATCCTCAGTAAATTGACCATATGACTCTGACTTAGGGTAACACAGAGCTTGACTAATTGTAATATCCCAAATGAGGGAAAAATGGCAGCCTTTAGAATATCTTATAATATTCCCAAATCAGGACAATGAGCAGCTACTACATGAGAAACACTATTTCTGGAAAATAACGTAATAAAAATGGGTACTCGGACTTGGATCCATTAGTTTGGACCATATACAACCCCCACACAGGATTAGAGCTTAAAAAAATAATTCTATCTACCTTAAACAGATCTCCCTGCTCCAGATAGCTCAAAAACACCTCAACCCCATGATTTCCAGCTACAGAATTTCTGAAGACTATAAGAGCATAATTCCCATGAGGGTTTCTACAGAAAATAATGGGATAATACTGATCTGAATATTATATTAATTATGTAGCAAATAAATGGAGGTTTAACCTCTTTTACAACAGAAATAAGACACTCGGCAAGGGTTTCCGACATTACATATGTATAAAAGCCAGTACTGCAGAAAATAACACAGCCTAATGCAACTATGTATTAAACATGACTGAATATAACATAAAATATCTGATCAATGCATAAATTGGCTAAAGGCCCTCCTTGTTAGATCTATCGGAGGGAAATAAACACCTCCTCCTCAAACACTAGCACAAAATCCAGGGGTCCAACCCTGCTACTGCTACACCTGCATAAAATATGCAGTTTCTAAAGGTAACTACATTGTAGATGTTGATGGATGATTGGCCCTAAGCCAGATGATGAAATTGAAGCCCTAAACCTTCCCTTTAGATCCCTTAAGCAAGCTGATCCAAAGAAGAGGATGCAATTCCCGCACGAGAATTCCTTGCACTAAATAGTGGTGCAACCATAGCTAAACAACTGAAGCATGCAAGTAGTCAAAAGACCAAAGATAGATGATTACTGAATCAATTCCTTGTTTCTATCCCCTTCTTCTTATCCTTGGTGAGCCTCCCCACCCCGGACCCCACACATTGATGAGGTGACTTCCCAGTAAAGATTCCTCCTTCGAAACTGCATTGTCCTTGTTGGCTTCCCTCCTCTTGTAGCAACATTGTTGACTTGGTCAACTGGAACTAGTTCACCTGCATTGCCTCCTTTCACACTAAGGGGTCTTCAATCCAGCTCTCATATGTGTGTCTAGGCTGATCCTTTTTTACATTGAGCTAGTTTACTTGGGTGATTTCTTCCTCCTCAAGAATGCATGTTGACTTAGTCAAACTTGACTCTGTCCACATATATTTTGCCCTTTTTCACACCTGAAGTGTAAAATACAGCTCCTAAGGTGATTCCCTTCCACATTAAGATGGATATTATTCATAATTTTATTATTCATGGGCCTCCTTACCCATTTATTCATCTCCTAGGTGAAAGCAACAAAATTTAATTTTCCAATTTTCTTGTATGCAAATTTTGGAATATTACAGTCCTCCCCTCTCAAATTTTGCTTGTCCTAAAGCAACTGCAAATATAGGATTGAATAACCTCCTCTTCTTCCCCTGTGGCATCCTCATATGATGAGATCCCCCAGAGATCAAGGTCTTGTTCCATTGATACATCTCCAAGCTACCCCTCCCCCCCCACTCCCCCAAGTGTGTAAGCTATCTGTTGGTGTACATTCCAAATAGCTGACATCATGTAACAGTGAAACATCCATGGAGGAAACAATGGGCTATTTAAAGGTCCTCTTGAGGCATGAGGGCTGATATATATTGGGGTTCATCATCCCCATTTGAATCTCCCATTCCCAAGCTATCAACCATACAAAATGAGTCACCCTTCAGGATGGCAACTCATGAAGAATCTCTTCCACCTTTGGCTCATGCAAAATAGGTGGGCTGAAAATCTGAACATGGTAGGCAAGATAGCCTACCCCATGATGTCTTCTTCTCCACTCATGATAAGTGTAGAGTGCATGCTGATCATGGGCTGCAATCAAGTTTCCCTCAAGTGGCAATAAAAAGACTGAATCTTCAAAGATCCCCTCTCCAAAATTATGGATCATGTTGGCCCAAACTATTCCATTCAAAGTGAATGGCACATCACTGCCATATGTCATCCAAATCAGAAATTTGCTGAAGTTTATGTGCAAGTGAGGATGATACACCTGGTCTCCTTGGTGGATACAGCACAGTCTTCCCAACTGATGATTTAGAACATCATGTGGCAAGTTGTTTTCCAATGGGCTACCAGCTGTATATGTTTGCTCATCTACTATAAGATAGTAGGCAGCAATATATATCAGCTGTACATGATCAAAAAAACAATACAATTGCCCAAAGTCATGTGGACATGGGTTATCATTATTACAAAGGTTGGCCCTAAAGTGACCATATAACCCAAAAATAATCTTGCTTTTTTACGGAGCAATGCACTATGTAGAGATGGTAAAAAGATGAAAATATTCAATGGAACAATCAATAAGTACTGAAATGCATTTCTTACCATACATAGGGAGTAGGCTAAAAGTTCAATTGTTTTAAAAAGAAAATTAAAGGCCGAGGATGACGATCCCCCAGGCCTTTATATGTGAAGGAGATCATTCTGCAGGGTTTCCCATCAAGGTTTACCGGTGCCTCATGAACACTAGCAACATTATAAGAGCCCTCTGTACGCTTGCACAGCAACAAAAAAAAACATACATTAGTTTAATTAAAACAAAGCATTGTGATGGTCCCTGTGGATGCTGATGCAATGTGATTTCTGCCCAGTGCTCCGAATGTCAAAGTGAATAAATTCAACCAAGCGCGGGTAAACAACGGGAGTAAATATGACTCTCTTAAGGTAGCCAAATGCCACGTCATCTAATTAGTGGCACACATGAATGGATTAACGAGATTCCCACTGTGCCGCACCTGCCTATAGAGCGCTTGGGAGACTACCACATGTATAGGGGCGTGACAGTTGGTATCGGAGCTACATTTTCATGGCTTTTTTATTATTCAGTAGGGATACAGTTTCAGTGTTGCAGGTGGTATTGAGGCTTGATGGATGAGTTTGTTTCATTGGAAATGAACTTCAAAGAAATTAAAGAGAAGTCGAAGGAAGTGGGAAAGGAGATTGATGAGGCAAGTCATACCATTGATGCATTGTGCAAGAGGAGGACATCTGGCATGAGAAAAGATGAAATGTTTTGACTTATGAAGAAAGTGAGAATTCTCCAAGCATAAATGGACAAGGTGGAAGAAGAGCGAAGGAAGTTACTTGATAAGCTTCTCAAAGTTAGAGACCTTGGAAAGATGAAGTATGGTGGCATGAAGCCCAATATGGCCAAACCAAAGGATTTTGTAAGAATCCTCTCATAAAAATCTGCAAAAAGGAGGGATACATACCCCTCTTGGAACTCTCCCCAAGTGACAACACTGTAGGCTTTAGTGATAAGGCTCTAATTACTCCATGACTTCTTCCCTTGGCATTCCACCTGTCAAAACAATCCACCATTATGCTGCTATGTGAAAATATCTTCTTCCTATGTGGAAGCTCCTCCTTTTCCTTCAATGTTGAAGGGTAGCCTCTTTGCACCTTGGTTGTGTCATTCCTTCCTCCTGAAATATCATAAGGAGTGTGGAAAAACCTCTGCCCATACTCTCCCAAGAGAAGCCACAACAATAATGACTCTTGCTTCCCTCTCACACCATCATACAAATCATGAGGTGAAAATATGTTGATTGACATGAAGAGGATCAAATCAACATGATACATCCAACCCCCAAGCTGCCATATGATGCTAGTGTCCTACCAAGTGTCTTCCATCCTCATATCCTTCAGAAAAGGATATGCCTCATGATGGTCAAACTCTCTCAAGAGTAGCCAATGAGGCTTTGCCTCTTGCTGTCCTGTATCATAAATTTGCAAGTGGCTCACTAGCCTCTTGCTCTCCATCCACATCCACTCAACCCCATGTGGATGCCTATTTATCTTGGCATTCCTCCAATGAGGGCTACCATCCTCCACAACCAATTTCTCTCCTTTGCATTTCATGAAATGTTGAAATGCATTTTCTTGGAGATCCTTTAGAGAAGATCTCATTTCCATAACCATCTTGAATCCATCCAGATCCAAATGGGACGAAGGCAAAGCCTCCTCACTACTATTGTTTGGCAGCGCTGATTGTCTCTCCAATGATATAGTTGTTGCCTCATACTCCATTTCAAAGATGAATTTATGTTTTCCTGTAGGAGTATGGTGAACATAGTTCATGACATCCTCCAAAATATTACACTCCAACCTCAAGGGTTGTGTGCAACTCAACAGGGACACATGAGGATGATGGTTCATCTCCTCTTTGAACCATTCAAGCTTGCATAGCACAGTGTAATCCTGCTGCTCTATCTCAGCAATAAGATTTGACCCTTGGTCATATGAAGACAAATCTCCACAATTTTTAGAAGGATTTTCTGCAATAATAAAAAGCGGAAATATTCCCATACCTTGATGAGATGTGTAAGCCTCTTGTAGGGCTGCAAGGGCTCCTCCCTCCAATGTAATGGCTGCCATAACTGCTGATGTAGGTGGTTTCTCCTTCATGATTGTGACAGCATTAGTACAAGGCTCCTTAAGTGGAGAAGAAGACTCCTCCTCCTTTGATCTCCTATTGTTAAACCTTCTGATCACTCCTTGAGTGAAATCTACAAAAGTAGACACCCTTGTATGATTCACATGGTTGAACCACCAAGATCTTGCCTCTCCCTCCAAGTGCAGCGCTGAGATCTCCACAACCTCTTTTTCCACCACTGGATGTAGTAGGAAAAATGATTTTAACTTCATCACCTAAGATTCTGCTGTACATAAGGGTGATCCATCAAAGGTAGACAATAGGAATATATTTCCCCTTATCATCCTGCTGCTACATGGCCTTCTTTCCTCTCTCCGTTGGATAAACTAAGGAAGATATAGGATTTCTTTGAAAGTCCTAGGTTGGCACTTGTATTCTGCCAAATATCCACTCAAGATATCATGTTCCAAGTGGTATTATTGCTCTCCTCTTCCTTTATGAGAAAAATAAGTGCATGTACCTTCTTTTCATCTTGAAACCTCCTAGAGGTCTCACTACAACTCTCTCCTTCTTTCTTCCTAGATCTGAAAATCCATGAGAGTAGTCTCATCCTCTCCATAATTTTGTTCTCCTTAACTTCTGATTGGGTCTGAATTCCACAGGATGATTCAATATGGTATCTTTGATACCACTATAATATCCCAAATGAGGGAAAAATGGCAGCCTTTATAATATCTTATAATATTCCCGAATCAGGACAATGAGCAGCTACTGCATGAGAAATTCTATTTCTGGAAAATAATGCAATAACAGTGAGAAATGGGACTTGGATCCCTTATTTTTGACCACATAAAACCCACATGTAGAATTAGAGCTTAAACAAATAATTCTAGCTACCTTAAACAGATCTCCCCGCTCCAGATAGCTCAAAAACACCCCAACCCCATGATTTCCAACTACAGAATTTATGAAGACTATAAGAGTGTAATTCCCATGAGGGTTTCTATATAAAATAATGGGATAATACTTATTTGAAGATTATATTAATTATGTAGCAAAGAAATGTAGGTTTAACCTCTTTTACGGCAGAAATAAGACACTCGGCAAGGGTTTCCAGCATTACATATGTTAAAAGGCAGTACTGTAGAAAATAACGTAGCCTACTGCAACTCTGTATTAAACATGACTGAATATAACATAAAATAGCTGATAAATATAGAAATTTTCCAAAGGCCCTCCTTGTTAGACCTTCCGGAGGGAAATAAACACCTCCTCCTCAAACACTAGTACAAAATCCAGGGGTCCAACCCTGCTACTGTTGCACCTGCATAAAAGACGCATTTTATGAAGGTAACTGCATTGTAGATGTTGATGGATGATTGGCCCTAAGCCAGATGATGAAATTGAAGCTCTGAATCTTCCTTTTAGATCACTTAAGCAAGCTGATCCAAAGAAGAGGATGGAATTCCCGCATGAGAATTCCTTGCACTAAACAGTGTTGCAACCACAGCTAAACAACTAAAGCATGCAAGTAGTCAAAAGACCAAAGATAGATGATTAATAAATCAATTCCTTGTTTCTATCCTCTTCTTCTTATCCTTGTTGAGTCTCCTAACCTTGGACCCCACACATTGATGAGGTGACTTCCTAGTAAAGATTCCTCCTTTGAAACTGTGTTTTCCTTGTTGGCTTCCCTCCTCTTGTAGCAGCGCTGTTGACTTGGTCAACTGGAGCTAGTTCACCTGCATTGCCTCCTTTCACACTAAGGGGTCTTCAATCCAGCTCTCATATGTGTGTCTAGGTTGATCCTTGTTTACATTGAGCTAGTTTACTTGGGTGATTTCGTCCTCCTCAAGAATGCATGTTGACTTAGTCAAACTTGACTCTATCCACATCTATTTTGCCCTCGTTCACACTCAAAGTGTAAAATACAGCTCCTAAGTGATCCCCCTCCATATTAAGATGGAAATTACTCATATTTTTATTGCTCATGGGCCTCCTTACCCATTTATTCATCTCCTAGGTGAAAGCAACAAAATTTAATATTCCAATTTGCTTGTATGGAAATTTTGGAATATTACACGAATTAATTGGGTTGAAACCTGCAGAACATTTTCACCTTGACATTTCATTACAAAACACTTCCCTGGGTACATAACAAACACTAACCAATACATGAATTCGGGGAAAAGATGCGTTCTTGGAATACATGTTGACAATACACCAGTTTTGACCATGGCAGTAAATTGGAGAGGCCTTATCGTTTAAGCAGACTTGCTGATAAAATGAAAGGTGGTCAAGGGAAAAAATATTTTTCTAGATATCCCTCTTTGTATCCATGAGAGAGATGTGACTGGAAGAACCTGACAGGGATGAGCGCTTAGCCATAATTCAACTTAGGATAGAAGATAGACGACAAGGTGACAAATAATTGACAGGGTGACAAATAGCTGAGGAAAACATAGCGCAGACCAAATTCAAACACAAACTAACAATAATAACCTCAGAAAAATGAGAATCCTTCTTAAATAGGTGGTCCGAGCTTTAAAATTAAATGTTGATAATATGCGCCAAAAGACCATGAGGAAAACTCAATGTGAACTACAACTGTCACCAACTTGGTTGCATACGTCACTGCAGGAGGCCTCGAGGTATGGAGAACTCATTGGGCTTATGCCCCTGCAGTGAATCTTGATCGTTGATCTGGATTGCCCCCACAGTCAGAGGCACCCTCCCCATTAACCCACACGCTGAAAGTGCCCATGGGTTGAGCCTTTTACTCACCGTTTGATAAATCATTGAATCCCGCTCCATAAGATGCTCGATATTTAGTCTGTGAACTGGGACCTGCTTCCATAAAGACTTAAAGTATTTAAACTTTAAACTTTAATATAATGAGCAGATACATTTTTATGCTAAAGTATATGAAACTTGATACTTTAACATATCTTTTGATAATTTTATATATTTTGTATTTTTGAAAATAAAAAATAAAGGATATTGAAAATGAGCCAAACCATCTGGCTCCACTTGGGGATAGTGTTTTTTTTCCACGAAACACTAAGAACCGCAGATTAGTGTGTTCACTTCGGGCATGGAGTCAAATACTATTGGATGAAAAATGTACAATGAAGGAAACTGAATATGTACAATGGTGAACCATCAAATTTCAATGTTGGAAATAATGTTTTAGATACTGCCCATTCACAGGCAGCTCTACTATTTCTCCATCAAGATTCTCCAGCATAAAAGTGTTATTTGATCTAGCTTCAATAATCTTGTATTACCAGAGAAGGTCAAACTTACCATGCTTTCTTTTTTCTTCTCTTCTAGTATCCCATCTTAATACCAAATCTCTAGTTTGGAAAAGAATCTCCTTTGCCTTCCTATCAAAAATGGACTTCATCTTTTCTTGATAGGTGACCAAGTTTTCTCTGAATTTATTCCTGCTCTCACTCAATTCTATCACCTTATTCAGTGTTCTTATTAATGCATTAGGTTCTTCTTGTGCTTCTTGAAGAAAACAAATTACTGGTCTAACTAGCTGAGTGGGAAAAAAAGCTTGAGTACCATTTACTAATTCATAAGGCGACTTACCAATAGATCTTCTAGTAGTCATTCTTAATGCCTAGAGAGCAAATATAAACTTTGAATCCCAATTCTTCTGATTCTCATTTATTGTTTTCTTCAAAATCTTAACCAATATCTTGTTGGAAGATTCAACTAGCTCATTCCCTTGAGGATGATATGTTGTAGAATGAGACAAAATGACATTATATGTTTGAAATTTTTTTATAAATCTAACAAAATTGAATACCTGAGCATTGTCTGCTACAATCTTCACTGGACATCCAAACCTGCTGAAGATGTTCCCTTCCACAAACTTCATTACTACCAGATCATTTTCTTTCCTAGTAGGTATTGCCTCCACCCACTTTGTAAAATAATTAGTGGTAGTTAGAATCCACTTGAACTGCCCACTTGATGATGGAATGATTTCTCCAATGAAATCCAATCCCCATTGTCTAAAGGTTTCTTCAACAAATATAGGGAGAAGAGGTAGAGGAGCTAACCTTTTCTTTTCTGCAAACAACTAACATTTTTGGCAACTTCTAATCGCTTTGTATACATCATCAAATAAGTAAGGCCAGTAAAAACCTAATTTGAGGATTTTATGAGCAGAAACTTTCCAACTATAATGATCCCCACACAGAAAATCATTATACTCTTTGATAAATTCCATTGACTCTCCTTCTGTCAAGCACAACAAAAAAACGCCTGTAGGATCCTTCCAACATAATTTAGCATCAATTATAACATAAGGTTGAGCTTTGAGTTTAATAGCTCTATATTTTGTTCTATTTATTGAGGGAGGACAAGAGAAAAGGCACAAATAGTGAATAATATCGTTATATCAATTAGAGGAGAGAAATTTGTACTTTATTGCTGACTTTGTGCTACTTTGACTTGTTTCATCAACAACTTCATCCAAGGGTGCAAGAAAATTAATTCCCAAAGCTTGAAAATTAGACTTTGGCAGCAATTTTTCCAAGCCCTATCCTTTTACCAACTGTTGGGCCTCAAAACAGTCCCTATTCTCACTCCATTATTCACCAATACCTTCACATTTCTTCCATATTACCTTCATGTCACCTTCATTCCACCTCCACATCATTACATTTACCTTATCATTGGGTTATAACTATGCTTTTCCAAAGTTTATTAATTATTAACATTTTTAAGTTGATTTGTGGTTAAACTTTAGAAAATAATATGCTTAAACTTCCTAACAATTATAATGAGTTTGTTGACATGTGTAGGTACAAAAGAAGCTTCCCAGACACCCTTATGTGGCACTCTATGTTCAAATTCGAATTTGAGGAGATCATGGACCTCATGGAGAAGATCATGGAGGATAAGGTTATGTGTCACCATTAGTTGAGAAATATGTGGGTCAAAGGAGGAAATAGTGGATTTACATTTATGAGTTTGTTATCATAGCTTTTGTATAAATAGGAGTGTTATCTCCTTCATTTGTAATCATCATTAGTAGTCTTAATCTTGATTTGTAATCTTAGTATCTTATAGGTTGGTAGTGAGAAGTTAGATTGGAGAATCAATGTAATGGTTGCAATTGCAATTTGCAATTGATGATGAATAAGACAGAGCTTCTTTGATCCTCTACATTTGACTTTTCTTTTCATGTTCTTGTGAATCCTTGGAAGGATCCCCATTGCCTAGCAAGTACACTTTTATTTTAGTAGGCTTTTATTTTATGTTGTTTGTGAGTTTCATTAGATTAAATTACTAGGTTCATATGTTTGGAATATTAATGAATGACCTTTCGTAAGAAAATATTAATGTTTCCTTCAATGAATCTGATTTTTTATTTAATGTTTGATTTCATTAGTTTAAGTTTCTGATTTATATGCTTGAGATATAAATGAATAGTCTCTTGTAAGAGAGCTTTAACATTTCATGCAATCAATCAGAATTAGGTTTAAGTGCTTTAATTTCATTAGTTTAAATAGTTTGTTGATTAAGATGATTAGAAATATTAATGAATAGTCTCTTGTAAGGGAACTTTAATATTTCTTACACTTGTCACAATGTCTTTAGATTTCATTTTGTTAAATGACTAAATAAGTGTTGGAGATCCCAATGAAAGACTTTCTGTAAGGGAACTTTGGCATTTCTTCACCTAGCTTAGTTTAGTTTGTCTCTAAGTCCACATATATTGGATGATCATCAAAGTTTACTTACCTGGATTGATAGTAAATGAAACTCTAATTTGCATCCGCATTTTATACCAAACATTTTGGCACCATTGTCGAGGAGGATGATTTAGAGATAGACTTAGGAAGTAATTTTTATTGCAATTTCTTTTTATGGACTAACTTGTGAAACCTGGTGATAGCAGGATCTTCATAAAGGAGTTTAAGTTGAACTTTTTTATTTTTATTTTCATACTTAATTAGTTTTAAATTCACTTTCTAAACCCCCCATTTCTTACTAATTCATCTACGGATGAGAAATTTGAATATGTCAAACAGGTACTTTTGGAGAAAAAGAATAATCTTGAAGACTAGTTCCAAAAGAACCTTGCGCAAACTCCAAAAATAAGACAAGTTACTCACATACCTGCAAATCATAAGGTAAAAATTTTAAATCTTGATGTGAGCATTTTCAAATTCTTAGTCCGTAGATGGCTTCACTGGAAGCATTCTTTTACTTATAAAATAAAAAATGTTTCAAGTTAATGTAGAATAGATTAAAAAAAATAATAATAAATAAATAAATAAAACAAGATCTCGTAAAATTTTCTTTTAGTCTTGTTTAAAAAAAAAAAAAAAAAAATCATCATGAATAAATGAATAAATTCAATGGCACAGTAAAAGAGCTGCTTCATCATCGCATTTCTATATCTTCTTTCTGTATCACGGGTAAGCTAGGAGCTTGATTATCAGAAAGCTTTGTCTTCCGAGAGTCTAAATTCCCCCGCGACACTGCAGAAAGAGTATAGAAAATGTGAGGTTTTGTCACAAATCTTCATTATGTTTATTATCCATCCACGCTAACCTGCATAAATAAAAACAAATCAAGAGATTAGTATGCTCTCTTCCTGTGCTTCGTGCAATTAGGAAGATCATAAAATCTATCGATTTATTTCGAATAAAAATACTCTCGCTGGAAAATTGATTTGGGCATTCTATCGATTATAAGAAATTTACAAGCTTCCAATATCGATCTGCTGCAATAATTTAATTTTTTTGTTCAAACTAAATTTGTAGCATATTTAAATAAATCAATGGCATTATTAATGCACGTATGATTGTTTGATTTTACAAACTTTGCTTCCTTTGGTCCCCTCTGTGTCTAAAAATGAAAAGGGCAGTAACAATTTTATGTGCCATGATATATGGGGTGATTTTGTATGAGGAGACATGGCCAAGTGTTTGTAATAGACCCTTGGGATTTTCATCAGTTTTGCTAAAAATGCCAATGGAAACCTTCGGCATCTTGACTTTACGGCCAAAAAAAAACCTCCCATTACATTGATATGCAGACAAGAGCTCATGAACTGCTAGTAATAGATGATGGCCATCCTTGTAAATATCTATACTAGGATTTTGGAGTTTCTTTTGAATCAATTCATCAAGCTCCTCTTTGAGCTTCAAGTATATATTTGCTAACTAAGGTTCCATAAATAACTCCAAGTATCCATCTAAAATTCTCAAATGACCAGGCCCTTCTCCACGACTAAGTGAACCACCAAAAAGCAGCAATACATAATCTGAGATTTCTCTAGAATCACGGATAAATACTGCATTAATTTTGACTTTCTCAAAGAAAATCACATCCTGCTGTGGCTTCTTCTTGCCAAGGATATGGATCTCCATCACAGACAACGACGAGTTCTGCTGGATGTGGGTGCCAATGCATTCAACACCATCCTCACCTAATTTCTTCGCATGTACCCATGTGGTTTCACCGAGATTCACACCTTCGAGGTCAATTCCAATCTACTACAAAAGCTGAAACTGCCTGGTTTTGATGAAGCACGCCCGTGAGTGATTTATCGCAGTGTCTGTTGATGAATGAGAGCCAACCCTTCGTCGATTAGAGAAATATATATATATAGATGAATGAGATTACGGTTCTTTCAAAAGTCCATTCACCGTGAAGTTCATTAAAGGGTTACAATACATTAAATATTGTGTCGAGCTTGCGTGGGAAGCTAGGTTTATTTAATTACTGCCGTAAGCCATCTCCGACGCTTCTTGAATGTTTGCAGAATGACAGTTCCAGCACCTGCATTGGCTACCAGAATTTGACACCCATCAATCACCATTGACGCCATTGCTCTACAACTTCTGTTACCCCACGCAACCTTCTCCTCCTTCAAAATCCCAACCTTTGTCTCTCGAAAGGCAACTTCGAGCATTCTGGAGTTCGGATCCTGCCAGCATTGAGCTTGTAGAGCTTGGTGCAGTTATTCTAAGTATGATCTCAATGGTTCCTTAAGTTCACTTTGTTGAGAGCTTTCGAAAGACACCAGAGCTTCAGATTTTGAAATAAAAGCTTCAATCTCTGAGTCTCCTTCAAAGATTTCAACAAATGCCAACTATGGTTGTGTTTTGTCATTGTATCAGAAGGATCTCTCTTTTGTATCGTATTTAAGCTTTCAAATACCAGTGGATCGAAGTTGTGTATGCACTTCCATATGTTGGAGTTGGTGTCTCTGCGTCGCCATCCGACAACAACAAATTGTTGAGAACAGAGTCTTGAGCGGCAAGGGTTCGTAACCCGGCTAGGAAGGTGAGGTGTTCATTTTAGCATTTCCGCTTGGGGTTGATGAATTCACTATTTTCATTTGATCCGAATGGCATGCTGCCTACCACGATTGCCTCCTCCACTACAAGCGTGGAATTGTGCTACGTGGAACATGAAGCATGAATTCTGCGATTTTAATATAATTCATTGGATTTGTTTTGATTTAGTTATATGTATCTTTAGTTCTAAATTTTTATTATAATTAATGTTTGTTATTAATATATTAATATGTTTTTATAATTTTATTAATTAATATAGTTGTAATTTCTTGTTGTTTATTATATTTAATTGTAATTTGTTGTATATAATTGTTGTTATGTTTGTTATGTATTTTTAATTGTAATTTGTTGTTATGATTGTTATGTTATAATATATTATTGTATTAATATATTGTTTTATATTGTTAGATATGATTGTTATTGTTATGTTATGTTTGTTATCATTTTTTTTAATATATAATAAAAATAAAAAAAAATGTTATGTGTTTTGTGATAGTTGTTGTTTTGAAGGATTTAAGGGGTGAATATTGGCATTTTATAAAACAAAAATTTGGTGGTATGCAAATTGAGAGAATCATGAAATTACAGGACTTGGTTAACACTGCAAGATTTGGTATAGGTGAAAAATTTAAAAAAAATAAAAAATTAAAAAGAAACATTCTGCACAGAATTCACATAGCGCAAATGAAATTTATTCATTTGGATGGTAATTTGCATGGCAACTTCATACTGTTGTATTCTTTATAACATACTGATCTTCAGGACACAAAAAATCTATAATGCCAAGCTCTTTGCCATGCACATGTGTTATCTAACACAAACAGGGAGTAAATTTAGTTTTCATGGTTATTTCTTTAAGAATGGATTGATACTAATATCATGAATTGAGTCAATTTAAACACTTTGATTTTTCTTAATCTGTTTTATTTGGTACGAAATTGTTGCGTAAGAATCATGAAGGAAATGGCCATTTCTTCTTGAACACACTTATGTTTTCTTTCTGCAAAGTTTTTTTTCGCAGGTTACAAGTTAATCAACTGATCATTAAGGAAACTAATTGTGCACACAATTGGTCTTCAAAAGACTAATTTCATGAGAAATTCTAAAGAACAAGTCCATGAACATAAACGAAGTTTCCAAAAAATTACAAGTTCTTGCAACTTCCTGTAATAGCTTAATGGTTTGACATGTTGCATGACAGATTAGAAAAATTCAAAGAGCTAGGGTTTGCTCCTAAATGTACAAGGATGTTGAAATACCTATCCACACTTGAATTCGACATCTACAGATGGCTGGTCAACGCTGGTCAAACTCAGCTATTTTAGCAGGCAGTCTAGAATTGAAGAGCATATTTTCTATATATGAGAGTTTGCATGCCATAATTCATTTTTTTTTCCAGCAAGAGTCATTATCGATTTTCCATTCCCACATACACTTCATTACATTTTCTTCAATCCTAACCCACCAGTAAAACCAACAAATCTCATCTACAAGATTTTTGGTTCACTTTACATATTCGTTGTCCGTTTCCTTTTTCCTACACTTGCAAATAAAACCTTGCTTCCATACACCATTGAGTCCATAGTCCTTGAGTCTAAATTTTTTCTAAAAACACCCTAAAGCTTGCATGCCTTAAGGGCAAGCTATCATGCCGATAAACAAAGGGAATACATCAATGTCCCTTGTTCATTGGATCCTTTGAGTATTCGACAACAACAAAATCATTCATACCTAGAAAGATGTGTTCCAAGAATCTTGACTCTCATCCTCATTATAGATGGGAGCTCTCGTGTTGACTAGTGGCATCCATCAATGGCCACTAAGTTAAAAATTTCTTGCTATGTTCGACACCGAAACATATATTCACATGACAAGAAATGTGCCAATGATCATAGAAGACTTGAAGACCAATCATTTTTTAGAAGAAGAAGTAGAAGTACTTTCATTACTTTTCAATTTTTGATGTAAATGACTTGAGGAAAAGTCAATAAATAAGGCTAGGGGGGAAAGTGTAAATTCTGAATTTTGTATACCTTCCAAGCCTTATACATTTTCAGCCGCATTCAGTAGCAGATTCTGAACATTCAGTAGACGATCCAGCAACAGATTTAGCAGCAGATGCAGCAACAATAAAAGATTCACTTTTTCGATTTTGATCCACCATTTTCACAACCAAGTAAAGAAGACTATGAACAGAATTTTGCAGCCACACGTGCACAACTCTCATCCATTTTTGGAAGGGTAAGTTAAGGTATGATATTTTCTAACTTTTAACTATTTAATTCCTTGAAAATTTAGAATGATAATTTTTGGAAAAACTTCACTTCCTTTCGTCATTTTGTCAAATTTCCAAAACCATCAGTTGAGGGGGGAAATACATTCACATTCATATGTTGCCACATTCATATAATATTGAAAACATTCATATCTCATTCAAAGCCCACATACTTTCAAAATATATTTACTATTACATCATCATGAGCATATAAATTTCTTTTCAAAAGGTACTTAAAAGATCATTGGATGCCAACACAATCATGGTTGTCACACAAGAACCAACCATGATGCATTCCAACAAAAATAATCTGCAATAAAAATCACACTATCAATATGCAAAGATCATACATTAAAATTGAATGCAACAAACAAAATATGGTTGAAACACAAGAACCAACCAAGTTGCAGTTCATCAAAAACACTTTGCAAAAGTTAAGTAAATGATATCATGCAGAGTTTAAGCCAAAGCTCAAGTATCAAAAAGTAATGTAATAGATTGCATGAGGACATGCAATACCCTTAGTTTAAGGGTATGTTGGGCCTCAAAATAGTCCCTATTCTCACTCCATTATTCACCAATACCTTCACATTTCTTCCATATTACCTTCATGTCACCTTCATTCCACCTCCACATCATTACATTTACCTCATCATTGGGTTATAACTATGCTTTTCCAAAGTTTATTAATTCTTAACATTTTTAAGTGGATTTGTGGTTAAACTTTAGAAAATAATATGCTGAAAATTATACCTAACAATTAGAATGAGTTTGTTGGCATGTGTAGGTACCAAAGAAGCTTCCCAGGCACCCTTATGTGGCACTCTATGTTCAAATTCGAATTTGAGGAGATCATGGACCTCATGGAGGATATCATGGACCTCATGGAGAAGATCTTGGAGGATAAGGTTATGTGTCACCATTGGTCGAGAAATATGTGGGTCAAAGGAGGAAATAGTGGATTTACATTTATGAGTTTGTTATCATAGCTTTTGTATAAATAGGAGTGTTATCTCCTTCAATTGTAATCTTCATTAGTAGTCTTAATCTTGATTTGTAATCTTAGTATCTTATAGGTTGGTAGTGAGAAGTTAGATTGGAGAATCAATGTAATGGTTGCAATTGCAATTTGCAATTGATGATGAATAAGACGAAGCTTCTTTGATCCTCTACATTTGATGTTTCTTTTCATGTGCTTGTGAATCCTTGGAAGGATCCCCATTGCCTAGCAAGTACACTTTTATTTTAGTAAGTTTTTTTTTTTTTTTTGTGAATTTCATTAGATTAAATTATTAGGTTCATATGTTTGGAATATTAATGAATGACCTTTCATAAGAAAGTATTAATGTTTCCTTCAATGAATCTGATTTGTTATTTAATGTTTGATTTCATTAGTTTAAGTTTCTTATTTATATTCTTGAGATATAAATGAATAGTCTCTTGTAAGAGAGCTTTAACATTTCATGCAATCAATCAAAATTAGGTTTAAGTGCTTTAATTTCATTAGTCTAAATAGTTTGTTGATTAAGATGATTAGAAATATTAATGAACAGTCTCATGTAAGGGAACTTTAATATTTCTTACACTTGTCACAATGTCTCTAGATTTCATTTTGTTAAATGACTAAATAAGTGTTGGAGATCCCAATGAAAGACTTCCTGTAAGGGAACTTTGGCATTTCTTCTCCTAGCTTAGTATAGTTTGTCTCTAAGTCCATATATATTGGATGATCCTTGAATTTTACTTACCCGGATTGATAGTAAATGAAACTCTAATTTGCATTCGCATTTTAGAACAAACACCAACTTAGTAGGCTTAATATCTAAATCATATTCTTGGACTTTAGCAATCCATTTCCTCGTTTTCCTTCCACATCACTTTGAACTAACACATCTTTTACAACTAAATTAGGTACATATGCTACTATTTTAGAATGAAGCACATAAGTCTAGAAGGCTTTCAATGATTTAACTAAAGCATATACCTATTTCTCTAAGATATTGTATTTTAGTTCTACATTTCTAAGAACTTTACTGAAAAATGCTACAGGTTTTTCTTTTCCCTCTTCGTTCTTCTGTAGCAACACAACAGCAATGGTAGAAGGTGATGCAAATGAAAATATTTGGAAAGGATTCTGATAATCTAGGCTGATCAAAAGTGGAGCTTCTTGAAGAGACTCTTTAATCCTAGCAAAATATTCTCTTGCATCTTTATCCCATTTCACTTTATCATTTTTCTTCAGCATATTTGTTATGTTTCTGACAATCTCAGCATAATTTGGGACAAACCTTATTAGGAAATTAATTTTCCTTATAAACCTTTGGATATCTTTCTTACTTCTAGGAAATGGGATCATTTGTATAGCCTCAACTCTTGCTGGATCAATTTTCACCCCCTGATTTGAAACTATTTGTCCCAACAACTTACCTTCCTCCAAAGCAAAAAAATATTTCTTAGGATTCAATGATAACCAAAAGTTCCTACATTTCAGGAAAGCCTTCTTCAGATGCACCAAGTGCTCATCATCAAAACCTGAAAAAATAGTCACATCATCCAAATATATGACTACAAATTTGTCACCCACAAATGCTATATCCATTTCCTTTTGAAAAGTAGCCCCTGCGTTCATGAGACCGAATGGCATTCTGGCATACATGAAAGTTCCCCAAGGTGTGGTAAAAGTTGTTTTCTTCTGATCTTCATTTTTAACAGCTACTTGGTTGTACCCAGAGAAACCATCAACCATGGATAAACTATGAGCTCCAGTCACTTTCTGTAGAACATAATCCATCTTTGGAAAAGAATAATTGTCTTTTAGAGAAGCTCTGTTCAAGTTCCTGAAATCAACACATAACCTTATCTCTCCATTATTCTTCCTGACAGGAACTAGATTAGAAACCCAGTCTGAGTATCTAAGTGGGACTACGATTTTTTCTTGCAGCAATTTCTTCACTTCTTTCTCAATTGGGGAAAGTAACGGTGGATTAATATACCTGAGCTTCTGCCTGTGAGGCTTAACCCCATATTTTAATGGTATTTTATGTTGAATAATATCTAAATCATATGTCTTTAAATCTTCATAGGGCCATGCAAGCACATCCATATACTTCTTGAAAAGATCAACATACCTTTATTTATAATCCTTAGGAACTCCTTTGAACAACTTAACCATCTTGGGATCCTGTTGAGTTCCTAAATTACAATCTTCCATTTCGCCCTCCTGAGATAATTTCTTCTGGTACACTACTACATCATTTGCATCAAGAAGTCTTTCAAGAGGAACCAAATCACTGGGCAATGTATTATCTTTCAACTGAATTATCTTCTGATCACCTATTGACTGCTTCAGGTTTTTCAGGACATCATTGTGACCACTTTGTTCTCTTTCTTGATATATTTCACTGTCTTCAAAATTTCCAATCATTGTTAAGAAATTATTGATCTGCTCATCATCCTAAAAAACTTTCCAATGCTTTACATTATCGAGAATTGAGGGTCTATGCCTCAAATCAATCTCATATCTCAGTCTTGGATTAATCAGTGGCTTAAATGTACTGTCTGCAACTACCAGTGAATCTTCCATTCTATTTTCTTCTCTTGGAATGAACTGAAGATTCAAGGCTTCAAAATAATTTTCAATTAGGTCCCACACTTCATTTCTATAAGACCTCAATCTGGGATGTTTGGTTTTACACAAATTCTTAATATGTCTTATAATTAACTCAGAATCACCAAATATGGAAATACATTGAATTCCCATTTGTTTAGCAGTTTGAAGACTCAAAATCAATGCTTCGTACTCAGCTACATTATTGGTTGATTCAAATTCAAGCCTAAAATAAAAAGGTAAAAGATTACCTTCTGGAGATATGAATAAAATCCCAGCTCCTGTGCCATCCTTTGAGTAGGCACCATCAAAATAACACTTCCAAATTTTATTTGAATCCAACTCCTTATGTAAAATTGTTGAAGAGAGCTACTTCTGTGAGTCTTCAGCAAATTCTGCATCTTCATGTAGCATAAAATAAGAGAGATCCTCCTTCTCTTGGCCATAGATAGGGGAATTTCATGCGTCCTTCTTTGTGGTAGCCTTAACAAATCTAGTTTATCTGTATAACCTTATTGCTTCCCCATTTAACACAGGAATGATTTCATATGTAAAGTCCAGTGTTAAGTAGGTAAATCCTCTCTGCGGACAGAGACGATCCCTCTAGCCCTAGAGTGGGTCTAGAAACAAAGAGACATGCTAGAGTGTAGGTTCCTAATTACTGAATGAAAAGAGGGCACGGTAGATCGACCTACCTGGATTCCAATGATGTCGTCGCAGGTGTAGTGGTGGTGGCCTCTCACTCCTACCTCGGCAAGTCACAATCCTTCTGCTGTCATGCTCAGATACCTGCACATAGATCAACAAACAAGAAAAGCATTCGACATAATAATTTCATTCATAACTACTAGCCAGTCAAAGAGGGATAATCATATTGCATTAAAAAAATGAAATAATGCAAAATGGGAACCAAACAATAATCACGTATATGTATTGATAGAAGGAAGAGTTACAACCAAAGCTTTGACGTCGCAGTCTCCTCTAGCGGGGTTCAGCCAAAGCGCATCTCAGATGCTCGTCAAGGGATTCATATGGGATGAGGGCATGGGCTTAAGCTCTCTCAACGAAGTTCCTTCTTGTTTTATCTCTTCAACAATTCAGCTATAGTATACTCAATTCTCCATGTTCAGCTATCTTATGCATGGAGAGATAGATTCTTCTTATAGAGGAAAAGGAGGAGGTTGAGATCCCTACAAAGCTGGAAGGGAGGCCTATCCTTTAGGAGGTTCCCACAAGAGGTGGAAACCATAAAGTAAAGGAGGGAGTCTGTGGTTATTCAGTCCAACCACTCCCAATGACTCATCCTCGAAGTTGTTAGAGTGGAATCTCCGCCTTTATTTTTTAAAAATATTCCATAAATAGCTCGGTGCGGGTGGCTAACTAGGACAAAGTGCCAACTGGCACGGGCCCCAGTGTTAATCTTCCTCATTGGTGCGAGGGCATAACTAGCTACTCGCGTCGAGGCAAAAACAGGGGTTTCTGAAGCTCTTCTCAATGAATTGTCAACAGAAGGAATATTTCTCTCATGTAAAGGGATGCAATGATGGTATTTGCAAGGCATGACACTTCTTATTAGTCACAGAAATGACCCTCCAATGTGTGAGATGGGGATTGCAGGGACAATGAAAAAATGTTGTGTAATGTTGGGTATGTGTTATATTCTTTCCACGATTAGCCCCACGCGCTGTACGTTGCGCCGGGTGCAGCAGGGGGGTCACAGGGGGGCTGGCAGCCCCCCCTGTCGGGGTCCGGGGCAGCGCCCTGACGAAAAAAAATTTTGGTATGCGGTCCCACTCATATGTGGAACCACCCATGTTTTGTGCATGAGTTTGCACATGGTTTTGGGGTACGATGGTTTTCGACCCTTGGTATTTTGTAGATCCGGTCAAGGGAACTACGGTTATGTTCTATTCCAGGGTTAATGGATTGGGGTTTATGTATGCTTCGGCATGTATATATATGTGTTGTAACACTAAAAGGAATATAATGAAAAATCAAGCTGGTCGTCTCGATTTGGGATCCAGGGGAAAATCTCTGTGTTTATCCGTTTTATGTTTTATGCTCTCGCTATTGTTTATTTTCTGTTATAAGATTCGTGTGTAGATAATTTCTGTTCAGGGTTAAAACCTACATTTGGTATCAGAGCTGTTTCGGCTTCAAGGGGACGCCTTTGTTGTTGAGGGTTTTTTGCTCGGGCCTGTGGTAGACCTTGTTCAGTGGGAGATCTGTGGGATCGATTCTTGCGGTGAAAGAAGATGGCAAGCGGCGGAAAGATAGAGATCGAGAAATTTAATGGTCAGAGTTTTGAGTTGTGGAAGCTCAAGATGGAGGATCTGCTGGTGGATAAAGATCAGTGGATCGCGGTAGATCCAGGTACTAAACCAACGGCAATGTCAGATGAAGACTGGAAGAAACTGGATCGGAAGGCTAAGAGCACAATACTGTTGTGTGTCTCAGATTCAGTATTGTTGAATGTATCTGGGGAAGCTACGGCAAAGAATTTGTGGGAAAAACTTGGGACTTTGTACCAATCTAAGTCTCTGGTGAATAAGTTGTTCCTGCGGAAAAAGCTGTATAACCCGAGGATGAAGGATGGAGACTCGGTGACAGAGCATCTGAACGCCTTCAATACTATGGTAAGTCAGCTGTCATCTGTTGATATTAAAATCTCAGATGAAGATAAGTGCATCAGTTTGTTGTGTTCTCTACCAGACTCGTGGGACAGTCTGGTTATTGCAATAGGTAGTAATACAACTACCTTGAATTTTGATGACATTGTCTCAGCCTTGCTGTCGGAGGAAATGAGACGGAGAAATATGGAGGGTCAGAATGGAGATGCCTTATCTGTACGAGGAAGGTCCCAGAACAGAAACACGAATAAGGTTTCGAGTGGGAGATATAAATCTAGAGGGAGATCTAAATCTCCCGGAAAGTTTGTAAAGGTGTGCTGGAAATGAGGAAAGGAAGGGCACTACAAAAAGGAATGCAGATCTAAAGCTCCTGAGAAAGGAAAGGGATCTGATGAAGGTCCTTCTGCAGAGGCAAAAACCACCTCGGATGAAGGTGGGGATGTGTATTTGGCTTCTTCTTCAAATACACATGTAGATCATGAGTCATGGTCGATTGACTCAGGTGCATCCTTTCACTTCACTCCCCATCGGGAGTGGTTCTGCGAATATGAGAAATATGATGGTGGTGATGTCTTCCTAGGGGATGACAGGGAAGGCTGCACCGCTGACAGAAAATTCCAAGCCAAAGCTGCACAGAGGGATTAGAACACTTCGTGTTCGCATATCTCTCGCATTGGCTGCAACCGTATCAGAAGTATGGATGACGGTGTGTGGTAAAACAGTGTTCGAGAAAGATGCCTGCAAGATGGTTCGGGGAGCACTGGTATTAATGCGGGGAGTTCGGACTGGAACTCTGTACAAGCTACAAGGTAGTACTGTTATTGATGGGTGTAACAGTTCTATGGTTCCTGAAAGTGGGACGGAAAGCCTAGCTGTCTCTGGAGAAAAGGCCATGCTATGGCATCAAAGGCTTGGATATTGGAGAGAAGGGCCTTCGGATACTGCATAGAGATGGTATGGTAGAAGGTATGTCTAATTTTTCTCTGGATTTTGATTTCTGTGAACATTGTGTATATGGGAAGCAGAATCGGGTGAGTTTTCCTTCTGGTGCTAAGAGGGCGAACAAGATATTAGAACTTGTGCACAGTGATGTGTTTGGACCTGTGTCAGTTCCTTCATTGGGAAAGTCTGTGTACTATGTTTCATTCATAGATGACTTCTCAAGGAATACATGGACATATTTCTTGAGGAATACATCTGAAGTCTTTGACAGATTTAAATAATTTAAGGCTCGTGAAAGCGCACACAAGGAGAAGAAGATAAAAGCGCCTCGAGGAGCGTATAATGGTGAGTTTCGTTAAGAAGGAACTTAAAGAGTTATTTTCGTAAAAAGTGTGGTATAGCACGCAGAAGAATTTGCATTCTCGACATACACCCTTAAAAATGGAGTTGCAGAAAGAACCATGATAGGGGGAACACTCGATGGAAAAAGATAAGAAGCACAAGCCCAAGGGTATTGGGTTAGAGCGAATACTGAGTGGGCGTAGTGCGGCGGGGAGACGATGTTGGCCAGTAGTTACCGCATCACCGCACAGCCATGGAGGATAAGACTCCACATGAGGTATGGACTGGTAAGAAACCCTCTCTTTCACATCTAAGGGCATTTGGATGTGATGCATATGTACATGTTCCAAAGGAGAAAAGGACCAAGTTGGATAATAAATCTGAAAGGTGCATCTTTATTGGGTATAAGGATGGTTTAAAGGGTTACAAGCTTTGGAACCCAGAAACAAGGAAGGTTGTGTACAGCCGAGATGTGGTGTTTAGAGAAGTGAAAGATGTTGTTAAACATGAAGTCCTACCAAAGGAACCCGAGAAGATAGAGTTTGAGCTAAAGGAGGATGAATCAGACTCTACAACAGAAGAAGACTCAGAAGATGAAGAGCCACAAACTCCGGCTTTGAGAAGATCAGTTCGGGAAAGAAGGCAACCAGAAAGGTATATTCCATCTTCTTTCTGTTCAGGTTTTTCCTTAACTATAACTAATGATGAACCCAGAACTGTCAGGGAGGCAGTAGATTCAGAGGATGGAAAAATCTGGAAGGAGGCCATGGTTGATGAAATGGCATCCTTGCACAAAAACGATGCATGGGATCTAGTGGATTTGCCTGCTGGAAGGAAGCCTATTGGGAGAAAATGGGTGTTTAAGAAGAAGATGAATGTAGAAGGCAAGGTGGAGAAATACAAAGCTCGGTTGGTAGCGAAAGGTTATTCCCAGGTGCCGGGAATTGATTTTGGTGATATTTTTTCTCCTGTTGCCAAAGTTACTTCTATTAGATTACTTTTATCTCATGTCGCCGCATTTGATTTGAGACAGAACATATGGATGGAAGACAACATTTCTTCACCTGGACGAAGAGGAGATCTACATGAAGCAACCTGAAGGCTTTATGGTGAAGGGTAAGAAAGAATCGGTATGCAGGTTGAAGTAGTCTCCTGTGATAAGTTAAAATACTACCGTTGATGTGGTATTAGAAATTTGATACCTATATACGATTCTGGCTTCACTATAAGCAAGGAGGACCACCGTGTTTATTTTTAAATTAATCATGACCTTGTTATTTATTTGGTCTTGTATGTGGATGATATGTTGTTGATTGGAAATGACAAAGAAATTATCCAAGATTTGAAGACCCAACCGTTCTCCAAATTCGACATGAAGGATCTGGGTGCTGCAAACTATATTTTGGGCATGGAAATTAAGAGAGATCGGGCAAAGAGGATGCCCTGGTTAAACCAGAGGAAGTATTTCGAGACTATATTGCAGAGGTTCAATATGCAGGATAGTAAACCGGTGAATGTTCCTATTCCTGTAAGTGTAAAGCTATCTGCTGAATAGTGTCCCAAGACACAAGAAGAAGAGAAGTATATGTCCCGTGTTCCATATGCAAGTGTAGTGGGTAGCCTGAAGTATGCAATGGTCTGTACTAGACCGGTATACGTACGCAAAGTGAGTATTGAGCAGGTTTATGTCAAACCCAGGGAAGGAGCATTGGACAAGAAAGAAGCAGGTTTTCGTATATTTACGTGGCACTCATTATGGCTTTCTCTACTGTGGAAGACTAGGATTGCGTAATGTTGGAAATTCATGGTTTTGTTGATGCAGACTGGCCTGGAGATCCGGACCAAAGAAGATCTACAAGTGGGTATATGTTTAGCCTATTTGGAGGCGCAATGCTCGCTGATGAGAAAGATGGCCTCCGTAGTGGCACTTTCAACTACGCAGGCAGCATTACATAGCAGCCACCTGCAAGCAAGTGGTGCTGTTTGGTTGGCAGATCAGTGTTCAGTGGTAATAGTAGCAGCAAGCTATATGATAATCGTGACAGTGTTAAAGTGCAATTTTCTTGGCTAAGAACCATGCTTATCATTCAAAGACGAAGCACATTGATGTTCAATATCACTTTGTTAGAGATATGGTTGAAGCTAAAAGGGTGTTGTTGGTAAAGGTGGACACTTTGAAGAATGTTGCAGATGCATTAACGAAGTCTGTGAGCACTCATAAATTCTCTTGGTGTAGAGAAACAATGGGTGTTGAAGAATTAGCCCAATAACTAAGCTCTTTTGTGGCCCCTTGTGGAAAGAAAACAACAAGTGGGAGAATGTTGGGTATGTGTTATATTCTTTCCACGATTAGCCCCATGAGCTGTACGTTGCGCCAGGCGCAGCAGGGGGGTCACATGGGGGGCGGCAACCCCCCCTGTTGGGGTCCGGGGCAGCGCCCCGGCGAAATTTTTTTTTGGTATGCGGTCCCACTCATATGCGAACCCACCCATGTTTTGTGCATGAGTTCGCACATGGTTTTGGGGTACAATGGTTTTCGACCCTTGGTATTTTGTAGATCCGGTCAAGGGAACTACGGTTATGTTCTATTCCAGGGTTAATGGATTGGGGTTTATGTATGCTTCGGCATGTATATATATGTGCTGTAACACTAAAAGGAATATAATGAAAAATCAAGCTGGTCGTCCCAATTTTGGATCCAGGGGAAAATCTCTGTGTTTATCTGTTTTATGTTTTATGCTCTCGCTATAGTTTATTTTCTGTTATAAGATTCGTGGGTAGATAATTTCTGTTCAAGGTTAAAACCTACATGTAACAGATGCCCCCTAAAGCATGAGGTCCGAGGGATAGGGAGGGGCGAAATGCTTTACAAGAATGCGTTCGAAATAAACATCGTTGTCAGAAAACCTGCAATTACAAGTACAATTGATATCTCTGATACATGAACATGTGGTATGGGCGTAGCCATCCATAATAGAGTACATAAAAACTAAGATCTGAGATATGGACGCAGCCATCTAGTAGTCAGGATCAACAAATAGACTCAGGTATGGTCGCAGCCATCCAATCAAAAGAGTCATGCAATAAGTCATGATAATCCACAAGAACCTACAGCCTGGATTTTATCAGACAAAACCCATGGTCTTGCGCTCCATCTCAACCCAAACAAGTACAAATTCAAGCATGCAAATATATAAGCTGAAGTCAAACATGCAATAAAATCGTCTGATTACCAGCCAATGATGAAAGTTGTTAACAAATGCGAGAGAAACCACCAATATTAACAATAGCCCTCAAGGTAAGAGAGCTATAATCCACGGAATGTGAACAGTCATCTAACGTCGAACACCCACAGAATCACTCGATCGAAGGCCAATGATGTGGTCCTTGCATCGAATGCAAAGAACCTACCATTGAGGCATGCAGAATCTAATGTACCAGAAGGGAGTCTCTAGATCAGATTCCTGGATAATGAGATGAAGTTGACAGGAAGTGATCTGGTCAAAGGAGGGCCATAATTTTTCCCACATCATCGACACGAGACAGAGGAACACGATTTTAGTGAATTAGGACCAACAGAGAATCTGAGGGAGGTTGAAAACTGTAGAAAAAAACTTCTCTTGAACATATTAGCGGCACAACATTGGATTTGGCAGTATTTGACATCAAGGGATATGAGTTCATGATGATGTGGCAAAGAGAAAATGAGAGGTCAAAAGAGATTACCCAAACCCATGGAAGAAAAAATGACGAAATGAGATGTCCCCAACTCGACACGAATGCCAACAAGTGCCATGTTCAAGATCGACATACTACCAACATAACTAGAACTTGGTTCCATTTTCCTCCACCATTTCTCGTGAGTACCCCAATTATTTTTTTAAAACAATGTTGAATGGGATAGCATATGCTTGCAATGTAAATTTGTCCTTTGGAAAAATCCAACCTAGTACATTTTGTGAGCCCTAAGAAGGAGGAGCTCAAGTAACGTCATGGTGACAAAGACCGATGTCATCAGGGTTTAATGATTTTGACAAAGGGAGAACTCGACATCTTTTCATGTTTAGAGATTTTGAAAATAAATAGAAAAGAAAACTCTAGCATGGTTCTTTTCGTAAATAGTCTCTCAGATCCGAAAAGGTAGAAAACAATATCTAAAGAACCTCTTATTCGCAATAGGCTAAGGTATTAATTTTTCGTAAATAATCCATCCCAGCCCGAAAAAGGGGTAAATGTATATTGGGTAGATATAATTTTGCATCCATTTAACGAGTTCAAAATGACAAGAGTGTCAACAATATTTTCAGTTTTAGAGAGTTATAAAAGAGCTAAAAGTTGACTCCTCCTGGAGGAACGAGTGGTATTAAGGGTAGAAATTGGTTCCGGTGATGGTGGAACTGCTCAGAACAAGTAAAGGTCAAGAGGCTGGATAAAAAGACCACTCATTGTAGTGGTTCCTCAGGAATGGGTAAAACAACCAAGTGAAGGCGTATGATTCGCCAAGCAGATGGGGACGATGGAATGAGAAAACCAAGGCTCATCTAGCAAAACAAGCTGATAAAATGGTAATCACGAGTGGTAAAATAAGAATGGTTTCATTTTACACAAGCTTGAAATCAGGAAACTCTTCTTGAAATTGGTTTCATTTTTACACAAGTTTGAAACAAAAATAAATTGTGCTTGAAGTTGGTTTCATTTTACACAAGCTTGAAACAAAGATAAATTTTGCTTGAGATTGGTTTCATTTTTGTGAAAGCTTGAAACAAAGGTAAAATATGCTTGAAAAACAGGTATCTCCCCAACATGGTGACTCAATTCGAGGTAAATTCCCCCCAAGCTTCAATCCAACTGCAATGAATGAAAAGTGGATGGAGTGAAGGTTCAAATTACGAGATCAAGAGAAAGACTCGACTGGGATTTTAGAAGATTGTATCAAAGACTCGAATTGAATAGGAACGTGTTTCATTGTTTTAACGAGGTTGAAACATTAAAAGAACTATCCTCAAGAGTGTTGAGATTCAACAAGATGATGAGCTTAGTGAAAAGAGTCACCTTCACTAAGTGGGCCCGCAGGGTATTTTTGGCGCAAAGTCTATTTTTAGACTATGTCTATTTTTAGAAATGTCAATCATATTCTATGAGTTGCAAGATGCTATTTGTGGATGGTTGGTAAAGTTGTAAAAATAGATGGACTTATATTTTTAGAAATAATGGGTGGAGTCTATTTTTAGATTGCCAGTCTAAAAATAGATATGTCGAATATTATTAGCTCTTGATAATATTTGGACTCTAAACATTATCTTATTCTCTTGGAGCACTTCAGTTAAGTGCACAGATGTGGCACAACAACTGAAAAAAGGAATTATGCTATTCCTAATGGTTTATTGGAGCTATTGCATCGAGGACTTCAGTTAGAACTCAAGTGGCAGAGTTTGGTGGAGTTGGAGAAGTAGTTGGTGGAGTTGTATTTAGTTTAACTCAGTTAGACTTAGTTGAGCTAGTTTTATCTAGTCTAACTGAATGATACACTAGTGAGAGTGGAGTGAATTAATTAGTTAATTAATTCACAAATATTAACTCATTAATCAACTGAATAATAAATCAATTAACTACAGTGCATGGCAGTTTCAGTGGAGACCAGTGGAGAGATAGGTGAAAGGGAAAGTGTGACTATAGTGATGCATTGATTGCATCCAACACTCAATGGAGATGCCAATGAGGATTGTGTGAGCAAGGCTGGAGAAATTAAAACTCATTCAGAGCCATTCTTCAGTAGGGATTGCGCAGTAGAGGCAGGCTAGCAGGTGGCAAAGATTGGTGCATGGATTTGCAAGATCGGGCCTGATTAGTGTGTAGCGATTGTATTGTACTGAGAGCTTGATATGATCAGCTTTGTATGAGGATTTTTACATGATATCTATGACATATATTATATATAGATAGTTGGGGTTTTCAGCTTTAGGCTTTCCCATTTAACAACTGTGTTAATGTGTGTGAATGTTTATTGTTTCATGTGTGCATTGCAATCTTGATTTAATTTCCGCAAATGATCAATGGTGGAATAGATTCTGTATTTTGCATGAAGTTAAAATAGTGTGAGATCAGAAGAATATTGGACATATAACACATAAGTTATATAATTTCTATATGGTATCAAAGGAGTTTATCATTAGAGGAGATTGCAATTATTGAAGCAGTTGAGTTTTGTGCTGGTGGAATTCGAATTTGCTGCAGTGTTTTCTTAGTGTCGAAGTTGAGCATTCATTGAAATTTCTTTCAACGGATTGCGATTGGAGTATGCCCTTGATGGGAACTCCAATTACATAGCATGGAAGGACAGGATGGAGGTGGTGCTATATGATAATGGGTTGAAGGAGTTCATAGATGCTGATATTTCAAAGCCTGCTTCTAGCGATGCAGCCGCACTTGACGCATGGCAAATGAAGGTAGAAAAGTGTCGAAGGATTCTTTTGGAAGGTGTGAAGGAAAAAATTGTGTATAGCCTTCATGGTAAAGCCACTCCATTCTTAATGTGGAAGGCTTTGATAGAATTTTTCCAAAGCAGAAGTGACCAAAGGAAGTTGGCGCTTAAAGACAAGCTCAGAAAAATAAAAATGGAGAAAGGCGATAGTATACCAAAATACCTCACGAAGTTTGTCCACTGCAAGGATGATTTGGGAAGTGTGGGGGTTACTATTGATGAAGAATAATTGGTGAGCTTGGCTCTCCTTGGGCTTTTGAAGAGTTGGCATAGCTACGAAGACTCTGTCAATGGACAGGAGAAACTGCCAGGATGGGAGCGACTTTGGTCGGATCTTGTGCAGGAGGAGATAAGGCGGGGTACCAGGGATGGTTATTCATCGAAGAATGAAGATGAAGAAAATTGCGCTTTGGCTGCCAAAGATTGGAAAGGAAAAGGGAAGAAATCTTCCAAATCTAAAGCTAAGGCAAGAAGCAGGATTTGTCCAAGGTGAAGTGTTTTCACTGTCACCAGCACGGGCATTTCGCCACTAATTGCCCACAGAAGAAGAAGAATAAGTAGGCTACTGGATCTGCAGATGGAGAGGCCTTAGCCTCACAGTTTGAGCTGGATTTTTATTTGATCGCATGCTTGGTTTCAAGTGTGATGGGATCATTGTGGTTTCTTGACAATGGTGCGTCTTTCCATATGATCAGAGACGAAGATTTGTTTAGTGATCTGGATGAAAAGGATCTTGGAGTGCACATCGAGATGGGCGATGATGGTAGATACAGCGTGACTGGTATCGGGACCATTTCCTTTGAGAGTGAGTCCAGTAAACCTTTCATCTTGAAGGATGTCATGCATGTTCCAGGATTGAAGAAGAATCTGATCTCCATGGCGATGTTGGAAGACAAGGGTTATGATGTTGTTTTTAGTGAGGGAAAATATTTCCTGCGCCATAAAACAACTGGTCAAACCAGGAGGATATGGATTCGAGTTAAGAATATTTATCAATTACAGGTAGATGGCTGTGTAGTAATGGCAGGAAAAGCAGAAGGAGTGGTGAGCCGAGATGAGGGCGAATTGTGGCACAGGAGATTGGGCCATCTTCACCATGGCACTTTGAAAAGTTTGCAGCAGATTTCTACCGGGATTCCCAAAGGTACACTTGCGCAGTCAAATCAGTGCAAGGGATGTACTTTGGGAAAATTTGTGAAGACCACTTTTCATGAGAAGGATATTCATGCTTCGATGATCCTTGAGAGAATTCACACAGACATGTGTGGACCTTTCTCAGTTGCTTCAACAGCAAAGCACAAGTATTATGTGATATTTGTTGATGACTTTTGTCGTAAGTGTTGGATCTTCTTCATGCAGAAGAAGAGCGAGACATACTCAAAGTTCTTTGAGTTCAAGGCATTGGTTGAGAAAGAGTTTGGGAAGCAAGTGAAAGCTCTCCAGAGTGATAATGGAGGTGAATACATCTCTGGAGAGTTCAAATACTTATGTAGCAAAGAAGAAATTTGAAGAGAACTCATAGTGCCTCATAACCCACAGTAGAATGGGGTGGCGGAGAGAAAGAACAGAACGATCATGGGTGTTTCACAGGCGATGTTGCATGATCAGGGCCGTCCCATACACTTTTGGGCTGAGGCATGCAACACTGCGGTTTATGTGCAAAACCATTGTCCTCATAGAGTACTTGGCATGAGTACACCCGAAGAGGCGTTCGGTAAGAAGCTTGGATATTTCTCATTTGAAGATTTTTGCTCAATTGCCATATTCATGATGAAGGATGCCAAGAAGAACTTGGAGTCAGACTGGGCAGAGGTTGGGATATATTTTGGGTACACGAAACACCTCACAATTATCGTGTGTATTTTCCGTACGCGCCTTGGGATGACCTGCCGTGCGATAGACATTTGCACTTTACAGGAGAAAGCCATGAAGTTGTCGCTTGAGAGGGAGCTACACTTGCATGCAGAGGAGGAGCTACTTGTTCCTAAAGATGAGCCTCAAGGTGTGGATCAGCCACAAGAGGAGGTTCATGGAGTGGAAGAAACCACTCATGCATCGCCAAACATCAGAGGGTGGAGGCGCACTACAAAAGTTGAGCAACTGAATCTTGATGCAGCACAGAATGTAGGAGCTCCTACATCACAGCATATACAGAGACAGTCACCCAACTGATTTACTGGATACATGGCTCTGATGAGCAAGATTATCATGACGGAGCCATCCTCTTTCGAGGAAGTTATGGAGGATCCCGCATGGGTAGATGCCATGGTGGAAGAGTATGATTCGATTTTCAGAAACAGTGCATGGGAGATTGTCCCAAGGCCAGAAGGGAAATCAGTGATAGGCTTGAGATGGATCTACAAAGTGAAGCAAGCTATTGATGGGAGCGTTGAGAAGTATAAGGCAAGATTTGTTGCCTGGGGCTTCTCACAGATCAAGGGGATCGACTATGAAGAAACCTTTGCACCTATCGCAAGGTATTCTTCCATACGGACCATCCTTGGTCTCTCAGCATAGATGGGTTGGCACATTCATCAGATGGATGTGAAGACTGCGTTCCTCAACGAAATCATTGAGGAGGAGGTGTACATTGATTAGCCTAAAGGATTCAAAATCTTCAACAGCAAGTCGCATGTGTGCAGGCTCAAAAGAGCGTTTTATGGGCTGAAACAAGCACCTCATGCTTGGTACACACGGATAGACAGTTATTTCACCACACTTGGTTTCGCCAAGAGTGAGGCTGATCCAAACCTATACTAGATTGTGGTGGAGGGTAATCTTTTGATCATTGTGCTTTATGTAGATGATTTAATACTAACAGGTGATGAACTGTTGATACACTCATGCAAGGCATATCTTGCAAAGGAGTTCGAGATGAAGGACTTGGGCCTCCTTCATTATTTCCTGGGATTGGAAATTTGGTAGCGGAAAGGCGAACTATTTGTGTCTCAAGGCAAGTATGCCTAGGAGATACTAGAGAAGTTTCACATGCAAGGCTGCAAGCCTATCGACACTCCTCTTCCTGGTGGTTGGAGGAAAGAGGATGCTACATCAGCAGAGGTAGTGGATGCCACTGTTTATCGACAGTTGGTTGGTTCGCTCACGTATTTAGTCAATACACGACCGAACATATGCTATGCTATGAACCAGCTTTCAAAGTGATGGTGAAGCCTACCAAGCTCTTTTGGAAGGTAGGCAAGCAAGTCCTAAGGTATCTCAGGGGCACATCTAGGTATGGATTGTGGTACAAACAGTCGAATGAGGTGAAGCTGCATGACTTCACGGATGCAGCTTGGGAAGGAAGCCTAACAGACAGAAAGAACACATCTAGAGGGATTTTCGGTATCGGATCTACAGCAGTTTCTTGGTACAGCAGGAAACAAAGATCCATGGCACTCAGTTCAGCAGAGGCCGAGTACATGGCAGCAATTTTGGCTGCATGCGAGGCTATATGGATGAGGAAGATCCTCGTCGAGTTGTTCGGTTCTCACTTAGATCCTACTGTGATATATTTTGATAATCAGAGTTGCATTAAAATCTTGGTTAATCCAGTATTTCATGATAGATCTAAACATATTGACATCCGATACCATCATATCAAAGATTGTGTGCAGCGGAAGATCATGTTGCTTTCTTACATTCCTACGGAGGATCAGGATGCAGATATTCTGACGAAGGCGCTCACCAAGAGAAAATTCGAATACCATAGAGACAGGATCGGGGTGGCAGATAATCCCTATCTTGTTGAGAGGGAGTTTTGAGATTCAACAAGATGATGAGCTTATTGAAAAGAGTCGCCTTCACTAAGTGGGCCTGCAGGCTATTTTTAGCGCAAAGTCTATTTTTAGACATGTCGATCATATTCTATGAGTTGCAGGATGCTATTTGTGGATGGTTGGTCAAGTTGGAAAAATAGATGGACTTCTCTTTTTAGACATATTGGGCAGAGTTTATTTTTATATTGCCAGTCTAAAAATATATATGTCGAATATTATTAGTTCTTAATAATATTTGGACTCTAAACATTATCTTATTCTCTTGGAGCACTTCAGTTAAGTGCACAGATGTGGCACAATAGTTGACAGAAGGAATTACGCTATTCGTGAGGTTTTACTGGAGCTATTGCATGGAGGAATTTAGTTAGAACTCATGTGGCAGAGTTTGGTGGAGTTGGAGAAGTAGTTGGTGGAGTTGTATTTAGTTTAACTCAGTTAGACTCAGTTGAGATAGTTGTATCTAGTCTAACTGAATGATACACTAGTGATAGTGGAGAAAATTAATTAGTTAATTAATTCACAAATAATAACTCATTTATCAACTAAAGAATACATCAGTTAACTACAGTGCATGGCAGTTTCAGTGGAGACTAGTGGAGAGATAGGTGAAAGGGCAAGTGTGACTATCAGTTGTGACTATAGTGATGCATCGATTGCATCCAACACTCAGTGGAGATGCCAATGAGGATTGCGTGAGTAGGGCTATAGCAATTCGAACTCATTCAGAGCCATTATTCAGCAGGGATTGCGCAGTAGAGGCAGGCTAGCAGGTGGCAAAGATCGGTGCATGGATTTGCAAGATTGGGCCTGATTAGTGTGTAGCGATTGTATTGTACTAAGAGCTTGATATGATCATCTTTGTATGAGGATTGTTACATGATCTCTATGAAATATATTATATACAGATAGTTGGGGTTTTCAGCTTCAGGCTTTCCCATTAAACAATTGTGTTAATGTGTGTGAATGTTTATTGTTTCATGTGTGCATTGCAATCTTGATTTAATTTCCACAAATGATCAATGGTGGAATAGATTATGTATTTTGCGTGAAGTTAAAATAGTGTGAGATCAAGAGAATCTTGGACATATAACACATAATTTATATAATTTTTGCAGCGAGCTAATTCATTTTTTAACGAGGTTGACATAGTAGACGAATTGTCCTCGTAAGAGCTTGGTTCATTATTTAAGGATCTTGACACAAGCAAAAGAACTATGCTCTGAAGAGCTTATTTCATTTTTTAAGGACCTTCACATAAGAAAACGAACTATGCTCTGAATACATTGTTTCATTTGTTAAGGATCTTGACACAAGAAAATGAACTTGCTCCAAAAATTTTGTTTCATTTTTTAAGGAGCTTGAGACAAGAAAAAGAATTGTGCTTCGAAGACAACTCATTGGGACAAATAAGAAGTCATGGCTTCCAAGAGATTCTCATCCGAAGGAAGTAAAACATCTTGGAATTCAAGACCCAATGCCCCTAGCACACGATGCACAACAACACTATCATTGAATGCGGGCATGGGACAGGTAGCTACATAATTAACCTTCATTGGGGAAGATACAACCGGTAGATAAAGATCCGAAAGAGATGATGGCGGTCCAGTTGCCACATCAGGACAAAATAATGAAAGCTGATCAATGGTCACAATCCAACCTTTGTGTGGAAACCAGATCACACGAAAGGGGGAGGAGACAACAGCACCCATGACATAAGCATAGTCATGCCCTAAGATTAAATTAAAATCCAAGCAGCTTGGAACAACCATCACGTCTATATAGATGGTTTTCCCTCCCAAAGTAATAGGCCACATCGAAAGGATCCATAATGGTTGATTGGTTCTTTTGTTAAAGGCCAACAGATTCTGGGTAACAGGCACAAGTAGTGGAAAACCAAAAGCTTGCCAAGTAGTGGAAGATAGAATACTGACAGATGCACCTTCATCTATAATCATGCTAGGTATGACCATATCGAAGGCCTGTACTGTGATCTCAAAGGGCACATAAGAAGGAAGACGGTATCCCGCAAATCGACTCCAATCAAAGGAAGCGATCAAACTACTTGGAAGGGGTACCATTGAACTGAGATGGTCATCCACTGGTGTTACCAGAGCAAGAGGTGCATCCTCCTGGAACTCAGAAATGGGAGTAGGAGGAGAATGTTCTTGAAATACAGGGATGAGAGAATATTTCTCCAAGTCTGAGGAATCTGAAGAAACAAGAAGAACGTGAGGGGTATGTGGGTCACTCTCGATGGAAAAGTCCTGATGAACCATAGGCGAGATCAGATCAACCAGTTCCACGACCAATGGTTGGTTAGGAATGGATTCATGGATTTGAATATCCAGGGGAACAGGATCGACCAAGGATGAATCTTGACTGATTATGGAATCAACCAACGAAGGACTCGAAGAAATCTTTTGGTAACCAACCGGAAGGCAGGGTATAGAAACAGTAGGGTTGTCTAATAATTTTGTGGCTTCATCCATGTATGGACAAAGATGAATGGGATGATTCCCTTCACACAACTTACAGGGATTCATAATATTACTGTGTTTCTTGTGAGTCTTATCATGTCTAGTCGAAGGTGTGCCACCAATATGACTTCCAGAAGCCAAAGGCAACGACGGACGGTCGTCGGACCATACTTCGAGCACCTTGGGAATGCCAGGGAAGTCTTGAAGAAAGTGGTCACCTTTGCACAACATGCAAGGGAATTTGAATTTTCGTGGAAGGTTGGATGGTTTATCAATGGACGGTTTCTTAGGCTCAATAGCCGCAGATTTAGCCTCTCTCTTATCTGACTTCTTCTTCTTCTTCCTCTTCTTCTTCATCTTAGCCACCTAGTTACTAGAATCTATACTTTTTCCAGGAAAAGTAGAGGATGAGGATGAAGAAATAGGCGAAGAAGGGGAGAGGTCCACCTTAGAATCAACATGATGTTGTTCAAACAGAGCAGAGGTTGAACAGAGGTCAAACCACCTAAGACCATCGAGGTCAAAAATAACCATACAAGCAAACCAACAGTTAACCCAGGAAGAGACAAAGTTTCCATATAAGGAGCACCAACATTCCCAAAAGCAGGAAAAGGACTAGGATTCCCTTCGAAGGGGATTCCTTGGTTGGTAAACTCTGAAAACGTTGGCATCAGAAACAACCCTAAAACAACACACTAAGGAAGATAACTTTAACCAGGAATATTTCGTGGGCAAGTCATATTTTAAGAAATTGAAATAAAACTCTGTCATTTCATATTTTAAGAGTCAAGAAATAGGAAAAAGGTGACTGTATCACTTTCAGGTTGAAACAAGCGTGAAAGGACAAGAGCTCGATGATCTTTTCAATTTTAGAGAGTCACGAAAAGATCAAAATGACTACTCAGGAACTCTAGGCAAAAGGGTGAACCAGGTAATCGTGAACTGCCATATACACCTTGGTGATCTGTCAGAATAGTCCTCCAAAGGCTGCGAATTGGGACAGTTTTGGATATTTTTGTATAGTTTTAGCATATTTAATTCTAGTGTAGGGATTTTGGGGTGGGTCAAAGCCCCGAAAGCATTGTAATGGGTCAAAGGGTAGACCTAGAGTCTGCAAACCATGGTTTGCAGACCACAGGAAAGATTAGGCTAGATGATTATAAATAGAAGGACATTTTGAGTCAAGAAAGAGGCAGAAATTGATGTGAATTGCGAATTAGTTGATTCGTTTGGGTTATTGGGGAAGGACTCCTACTGGCTGTGTGCGTGGAGATCCTTAGTCCTCCTATGTGCATACCCTACTACTATGTGCTCAGGTTGGGTTTTGGGTATTGTAAAAGGATCTGAAGGATTAATGAAATGGGAAGATTGTCGGAATATCTGAATTTGCTTTATGATATCTTTTATGTTATGCACGGTTTGGTGTTGAGTTGCGAAAGTACTTGTGTTATTGCTTATGCTGACTTATCGTCTGATCTGGATCTTTCTGTTATATTCTATGCAAGAATATTTGTGTTATTGTTCTGTGGATTTATGATCTGTTGATTACTTTGATTACAATTAGTATTGTGCACGTGGATGCGAAGGGCTCTCTAAATCTAGGTTTAGGGATATTTGATCTGATAATTGCAAGGTTGAACGTAGCTCTGCTTGACTTACCTACCCTCTCCCAGGGTGCGGAAACTTGGTTCCAGCACCCTCCCATACTACTTCGGGTGAGATTTTGGCCTGCGCAAGTAGGTCACTACCGAAAGGGCCAGTAGTATAGGGGTTTTTTGCAAAACCTTAACCTCTGAACCTAGGTCAGGACCCCTCGAGCCAACAAATGGTTTCTTTGTCGGGACCGAGAGAATTTTGAGAGAGGGATCGGGTAATGCCAAGGCCGTATTGGAAGCCTGAAGGAAAAGAAATTGATGAATGGTTTGAATAGCAAGTTCAGGAATTCGCAGTAAAAGAAAACCGCAATACGAAGTTGACCACCGAAGAGTGGAAGAATAAGTATTTTTTCACCGAAATCTATGAGATCTTCTTTGCGATAATTGCGATCGAGCTCTAGGAATGGCTCGCAAGGTTGGTCAAATTTTAGAAGTGTTGGAAGGATAAGCGAGTTATGCAGTGGACCCCTGAATTGATCCAGCAGCTCGAAAAAACTGATAACACCATCACTCGCACGATGGATCACTAGGTGGACAGTGTACTGGGAGGGTTCATAATAGAATTTTCCATCGATCAGTTCATCTCCTACTCTGAAGCAGAGAGAAGATTCTTCAAGGGTTTCCAGGGTAAGTTTCTAAGGACCTTATCGTTTCTGATTAAGATATTACTGTGTGAAAAGAGTATTTTGTGTAGCCACACCGAATGAATGACCTATGATCTAGCCAGAAGTACGACATGAAGCGGCAAGTACTATCGGACCAACGAAGAAGGAGATAGATCTGTCTACAGTTTGGTAAGAGATGCATCTGTGCAGAGCCCTTCGACCACACCACTTTCCAATCAACACAGGGCTAAGAACTCACCGACACCTCTGCCACCATCAGAAGGCGACATGGCTGCACACATGAAGTTACCTACCTTTAAGGGTGTGGGGGATGAAGACATGGATCAGTTTTTGTTTGTCACAGGATCGGTTTGGACTGCGCAGAATTTAGCTAGTGATATGGTGAAAAGGGCACAAATGTCCTTGGCCTTCGAAGGAAGAGCTTTAGACTGGTACATGGGATACATCAGCCAGCATGCAAACGCAACCATTGAAGAGATCAAGAATGCCTTGAAGCAACAATTCAAGAAGCCTAAGTTCTACTTTCAAATAGTGGTTGATCTAAAATATATCAAGCAGGGGCCCTCTGAGTTGGTGTGGGAGGCTGATCAGTGACTAAAGAAGGTGATCAGAGAATGAGGGTTCCAGTATTATGAAAAAAACACACTGAGTGGTTCATTGCTATGTTGCTGCCTCACCTGCGCATAACTATGGGTCATCAAACTTTCAAATCGCAAGAAAAGGATTTGGAGGTCGCTATGAAATTAGAAGCTGCGCCCAGAGATGATACCCAACTGGGCGTCCAACAGATCCAAGGACAATTGGAGGCAATGCACATGGAGATCCAAAACTTGCGAAAGGAACGAGGAGCCGAAGCTAGCCTAGACAAATGGTGCATACGTTGCAGGACGAATGGTCACACCAAGGATAACTGCCCTCTATTAACAGACTATATGTAGGCCGAGGGACCTAGTCCGTTGCACCCTAGGGACAGGGCCTGGAGAGAAGACTGTGACCGAACCTCTGATCTGGAAAGCAGTTATCAAGCAAGAGTGTTTGGATCTAATAAAAGAAAAATAAATGCTAGTCGCTGCTCACACAGACTCTGCGGAGGTAGAGGCATATAATTCATAGCTTCCAGGAGGCCTCAAGGTAGGTGAGGAGGTCAAGCCCTTTTTACAGGCATGTATCAAGCTATTGTGCAACCCAAAGGCTGTGGAAAATCTTCGGCCATTAATAGATAGTTGCGCAGCATGACGTAGCCCCCATCCGAAAATCAAGGACATACACAAAATGTATAGATATAAGAAATGCATTGGTAGGGAGATGTGGTTGACTACGCAGATTGGTGATTATGAGATGGATCAGGTTATTTTGGACCTAGGGTCAGATGTGAATGTATTGCCTAAATGGACTTGGCAACGAAGGGGAGAACCTAAGTTGGAATGGTCCACTATCCAGCTGCGCATGGCCAATCAACATAAGATCATACCCTTGGGGAGACTATCAAAGATCGTAGTATATATCGCAAGGGTTAAGATATGGGATGATTTTGAAGTCATTCAAATCATAGAGGATGCGGACCCCTACCCTGCGCTTCTAGGGTTGGATTGGGCCATAGATATGGGAGGTATCATTAATTTGAATAAGCGAAGAATGGTGTTTGAGAATAATGGTACCGGGGTGATAGTATCGTTAGATCCCGCAGAAGGCGAACGATACACAGAGCCAGTGTGCGACGAAGAGGAGGTGGACTACATCTACAAATTAACTGCGTATAATGAAGATTGGATCAACCCCACGGCGGATGGAGTACTCTGCTAGGAAAATAACAGTGAATGTTTCTCCGACCCTAACGAGGAGATGGAAAACTGGCACACTCTGTTACATAAGGTCTCTGAGCTGCGATGCCTTTAGCTCACAAAGAAATTCCGCTGCATTTTGTCGGAGGTAAGGGATCTACCCTATTTTGATGGTTATGATAACGTTAGGGACTTTTTGTGGGCATTTGAAGCAGAAGTTTCGAGAGAACGAAGGTTATGGGCCCTTAACTCGGTGATGCATGCTACCCCTGCACGATGGTGGCATACGCATAAAGAAGCATTCCAAGAGTGGGAGGATTTTCAAGACATGATGCTCCTCTGATTTGCGACTCTGGAAAAAGTATGGGTCAATATGTTCCTTGTCATAGGAAATCTGTGGGAACATGTGGTTGCATGGATAAAGGCATGGGGTGACCGAAATACAGAAGAGAGGGTTCATTTATTCATTCATGTGCTGGGTCTGATCCCTACTTCTTGGTACCTGGATGCAGAGCTCCATCAGTGCACCCTCCATTGGGAAACTTTGACTAGTGACTTCGTAAAAACATTCGGACTGATAGGGGGTTCTGAGGCACTTGAAAAAGCTTTGCAGGACATAGATACATTTGTGTTTGGAAAATCTGCAGCATCCAGGGCGCCGACCTGCGAAGAACAGATGCAATATAATATCAACTATCACAGCTTGGCAAGGGAGGACAGTGAATATGACCCGCGGTCTATCGCTATCCTGGACTCGGAAGGGGAGCATGTCGTTGAAGGACCCCCACTGCGAGAAGTCGACGTCACTAAGCCACTCAAGCTGTGCGAGGTAAACATTGGAACAAAAGATCAACCTAATATGGCTAAGATTGGGGACTATTGGGATGAGGAGATAGTGGGAAAAGTGGCTGAGTTACTTACAGAATACCAGGACTTGTTCATGAAAATGTTCTCAGAGCTAAAGGGGATCACGGGGGGCTTGGGAATCATGCATTTCACTCTCAAACCCGATGTGCATCCTGTAAAAAAACGATCCTATAGGTTGAACCCCAAGTATAAGCAGAAGATTAAAGATGAACTCAATAAAATGTTGGCTACGGGTATAAACCTATTGAACAATCAGACTGGGTCAGTCCAATGGTGGTTCAAGAGAAGAAAACTAAGGGGGAGATTTGGATGTGTGTGGACTTGCACAAACTGAATGATGCCTGCGTTCATGATCCATTCTCGACACCATTCTCAGAAAAAAGTTTAGATAGCGTGGGAGGACAGGAAGCATACTCCTTCATGGATGGGTTCTCAGGATACCATCAGATCATAATTGCATCAGAGGATTGTAGCAAAACCATGTTCGCCACTCAATGGGGATCTTTTCAGTATATTTTCATGTCGTTTGGGCTCAAAAATGCCCCTACTATTTTCTCCGGGGTTGTTGTCATAGTATTTAAGGAGTTCATCCACAAGTTCCTCGAGGTGTATTTTGATGATTGGACTGTCTTTGGCCTAGTAAAGGCACATGTATCAAACCTACGCATGATGTTGGATGCCTGCCGAAAACACCATACCTCCCTAAATATCAAGAAGTGTATCTTCCATGTACCTTTCGAAATCTTGCTCGTCCACATAGTTTGTTGGCAGGGACTGATGGTAGACCTTGCCAAGATAGTAGTTATCGTAAACTTGCCAGTACCAACCATGGAGAAACAGCTCTGCTTGATCCTTGGACACATAGGCTACTACAGGAAATTCATTCAATGCTATGTACTAATTACTGCCCCCATGGAACAATTTCTCAAGAAGGATGTGTCATTCTTTTGGAATGACGAATGCCAAAAGAGCTTCGAATTACTCAAGGAAAAGATGGTCTTGACACCTATTCTCATCTTTCTTGATTGGGAGAAGGTATTCCATTTTCATGTCGATGCATCAGGAATTGCCCTCAGGGCTGTTCTTACGCAGCTGGGAGAAGGAGATATTGACCATCCGGTTGCCTTCACGAGTAGGAAACTTTCTGGTGCAGAATGCAAATACTCCACCATAGAGCAGGAGGGGTTGGCCATGGTCTACGCTTTGCAGAAATATCGGCATTACTTGCTAGGAGGACACTTCAAAATGTTCACAGACCATTCAGCTTTGAAGTACCTGGTAAATAAGCCTGTGTTGGGGGAGAAAATATGCCGATGGCTACTGCTATTTCAGGAATATGACTTTGAAATCATCTTCAAGCTGGGAAAGTTGAATTTGGGGCCAGATCACCTATCCCGAATAGAGAGTGGTGAAGAGCCAACTGACATAGAAGCCAGATTGCCTGATGCGCAGCTATTTTCCATTAAGGTAGTAGATGCCTACTTTGTAGATATCATTTAGTTCTTGACTACAGGGATGGCACCCTAGAGTACTCTGTACAGTAGAAGAAAGAGCTAGTTGCCTGGGCAACGGATTTTACTATCATCGCAAGTCACTTGTATAAAATGGGAGCAGATGAAGTATTGCGGCAGTATGTTTTGGAGCATGAAAGGCACGCTATCTTGGCAAAAGCTCATGACGGAGTAGTAGGGGGTCACTATGCAGGAAAAGCAATGGCGCAAAAGGACTTGAGAGCTGGGTTATGGTGGCCAACTCTGCATAGTGATGCACATGATTATTGTAAAACATGTGATACGTGCCAACGAACAGGGAGGCCATCCCACAAATATGAAATTCCCCTTTAGCTACAAATGGATCTACAAGAATTTGATAAATGGGCCATTGATTTCATTGGGCCTATCAACCCACCCGGGAAGAAGACGGGTGTGTGCTACATTATTACCACCACTGATTATGTAACTAGGTGGGCTGAAGCACAAGCCGTAAAATATTGTATTGCAGATACCACCATGCATTTCATCTTCAAACACAGTCTGACCAGATTTGGATGTCCAAATATCCTCATGAGCAACAGAGGTATGCACTTTGTTAATGAAACAATCCAATCATTGACCGAGGAGTTCCAGATCCATCACACAAAGAGCACACCATATCACCCACAGGACAACAGCGTGGTTGAAGCTTTTAATAAAATCTTGGAGCATGCGCTGATGAAGGTATTCAATGCTGATCACAGCAATTGAGATGTGCGCATTCCATCGGTCCTCTGGGCCTATCAAATGACCTGCAAGAAGCTAACAGTAAAAACCCCATTTAGGATGGTTTATGGTAAAGAAGCCATCATGCCCATGGAATATATTGTTCCTAGTCTACGTATCGCAGCATTTACAAACATGGCAGAACCTGACATCATGAAGGAGCGATTGGTGCAACTTATGACTTTGGAGGAAGATCGGTTTCTTGCGAATTTCCATCAGCAAGTCCAGAAGGCCCGCGATAAAGCCTGGCATGACCAACATATTTGTTAGAAGACATTTGCGGAGGGTGAACTGGTCCTCTTATATGATAGCTAGTTTGCAAAGCATCCCAGAAAGTTCTGACAGCATTGGCTTGGTCCCTATATAGTTTAGGAGATCACGGATGGCGGAGTTGTTAGGCTAGCTACCCTGCGAGGCGATATGCTACCAAGCTATGTCAATGGTAGTCGACTCAAACCATATCGGATCAAATTACTATATGCTCGGTGTAGCCATACAGGTGCAGGCAGAGACCCCACCACCACAGTGACTCGGGACGAGTCATAAGATTGCGTTGGGGGACCATTGGAACAGGGTCCTCCAAAGGCTGCGAATTGGGACAGTTTTGGATATTTTTGTATATTTTTTGCATATTTCAGTCTAGCGCAGGGGTTTTCGAGTGGGTCAAAGCCCTGAAATAATTGTAATGGGTCAAAGGGTAGACCTAGAGTCCACAAACCATGGTTTTGGGACCATAGGAAATATTATGATAGATTGTTATAAATAGAAGGACATTTTGAGTCAATAAAGAGGCAGAATATTGATGCGAATTGCGAATTAGTTGATCTGTTTGGGTTATTGGGGAATGATTCCTACTGGCTATGTGCACGGAGATCCTTATTCTTGCTATGTGTGAACCCTACTGCTATGTGCACAGGTTGGGTTTTGGGTATCGTAAAAGGATCTAAAGGATTAATGAAAGCGGAAGATTGTCGAAATATTTGAATTTTCTTTATGATATCATTTATGTTATGCATGGTTCGGTTTTGAGTTGTGAAAGTACTTGTGTTATTGCTTATGCTGGGTTGACGTCTGATCCGGATCTTTCTGTTTTATTTTATGCAAGAATATCTGTGTTATTTTTCTGTGGATTTATGATATGTTGATTATTGTGATTACAATTAATATTGCGCACATGGATGCGAAGGGATCTCTAAATCTGGGTTCAGGGATATCTGATCTAGTAATTGCAAGGTCGAACGTAGCTCTGCTTGACTTACCTACCCTCTCCCAGGGTGCGGAAACCTGGTTCCAGAACCATCCCATACTGCTTCAAGTGAGACTTTGGCCTGCGCAAGCAGGTCACTACCGAAAGGGCCAGTAGTATAGGGGTTTGTTGGAAAACCTTAACCTCCGAACTTGGGTCAGGACCCCTCGAGCCAACATGATGAAATGAAAGAGAAATGACCAAGGAATTAACGTACGTACAGGTAGTCTCTATGAATGTTGTGTTCGATGTATCACGGTTATAGGGTGGCAGACTCGACTTCAAATGGATAAAGGATTGCAACCTATGAGGGTCTCCCTTTATATACGCGATGGTACAAGGAGCACAAGCCTGTACTAGTGCTGTCTACTTCCAGATGGCGAATGACAGCTACTAGGTTTAACGACGCCGAAACATGTCACTAGCCTAGACCACTAAATGTGGGAGTTAAGTTTCAATGCCTCCTTAGATTGATTGAATAAATTTTATGGCTGATCTTGAATTATGTCTCAGTTTCAAGGCCCAATGTCATCTGAAAATCTCCTATATGCAACTATATGAGAAAAGAAATCTTTTAATTCAATGAATGCTATCTAGTTAAGGGAAGAGTCTCAAACAATTATACAACAAATAGTAAGACTGCAACCGAATATTTTTCCTAGCTAGATGACTTTCACTATCCAAAAGTAATCTAAAACATTCAACGATGCGAATTATGCAATGTAATATATGCAAACCCCTCTTTTGGAAAATATGAAATTGTAATCTATGCACAATTTCCTTTTTCTTTTGAATGAATAAGAATGCACTCAATGCATTTTTCGATGAAATGAGAATCTACTTAATGCATGATTTTAATGAAAGAGAATGCACTCAATGCAATTTTTAGCTTTCAATCATTAAACAATGTAATCTAATTTCAATGATAGATCTCAAAAATAATTTTCAATATAATGTGATCTAATTCATTTTAACGAAAATCAAACTATAAGATGAAAAGTAAATGAACACAAATTGCCTTAATGGAAGGATGAATGCAAAAGGGATGAAAACAAACACTAAAAATGAAATCGTTATTTTAAACACTTTATAATGAAATTCCTCAAAAGGCTACAAGACATATGAGGTCAAGCACAAAGAGGACTTCCAAAGTGTGAGCTCAAAACAAGGCATTCATTCCCTTTTACATCAAGAAATCATAGAAAGAATACTTTTCAGCTGAACAATGAGAAATGTAATCTATGCTCACAAGTGAACAAGTAAAGGGGAGAATGTGTAAATCATATAGAGAAAAGGACCGAAAGGGAAAGACACACTGGTGAAGGATTTAGGGAAAAACCTTAATTTTTCACACACCCTGAAATTGGCACTACTTTTGTGGGTGAAACTAGTGCCAACTGGCATGACTTGCTAACTGACAACAAGCGCGAATCAGCGCGACTGTCAGAAAAATAAAAGCGCCAATGCTTGAAAAGAAAAAACAAAAAATTTCTCCCAACCAATACCAGACTCACCACTTCAAGAAAAAACTAAAAGATTGTAATTGATGAAAAACATAGGAACAAACAGGAAAAAGGTTGTTTGACTAAACTCGTCGAATGACTAAGACCTCAAAGAGTGACAAACTCGAAGGATATTCCCCAGCAGAGTCGCCAATTTGTTAAGCAGGTAAATCCTCTCTGTGGAAAGAAACAATCCCTCTAGCCCTAGAGTGGGTCTAGAAACAAAGAGACATGCTAGAGTGTAGGTTCCTAATTACTGAATGAAAAGAGGACACGGTAGATTGACCTACCTGGAGTCCAATGTTGTCATCGCGGCTGTAGTGGTGGTTGCCTCTCGCTCCTGCCTCAGCAAGTCACATAAATCAACAAATAAGAACAATGTATAACATAATAATTTCATTCATAACTACTAGCCATTCAAAGAGGGCTAATCATATTGCATTAAACAAATGACATAACGGAAAATGGGAACCAAACAATAGTCACGTATATGTATTGATAGAAGGAATACTTACAACCAAATCTTTGGCGTCGCAGTCTCCTCCAGTGGGGTTCAGCTGAAGAACCTCTTAGATGCTCGTCAGGGGATTTAGACAGGATGAGGGCATGGGCTTAAGCTCTCTCAACGAAGTTCCTTCTTGTTCTATCTCTTCAACAATTTAGCTATAGTATACTCAATTCTCTATGTTCAGCTAGCTTATGCAAGGAGAGATAGCTTCTTCTTATAGAGGAAAAGGAGGAGGTTGGGATCCCTACAAAGGTGGAAGGGAGGCCTATCCTTTAGGAGGTTCCCACATGAGGTGGAAACGATAAAATAAAGGAGGGAGTCCATGGTTATTCAGTCCAACCACTCCCAATGACTCATCCTCAAAGATTTTAGAGTGGAATATCCGTATCTATTTTTAAAAAACATTCCATAAACAGCTCGACACAGGTGGCTAACTGGGATAGAGCGCCAACTCGTGTGGGGCCCAGTGTTAATATTCCTCATTGGCATGAGGGCAGAACTGGCTACTCGTGCCAACGCAAAAACAGTGGTTTCTGAAGCTCTGCTCAGGGAATTGTCAACAGAATATTTCTCTCATGTAAAGGGTTGCAATGATGGTCTTTGCAAGGCATGACACTTATTATTAGTCACAAAAATGACCCTCCAATGTGTGAGATGGGAATTGCAGGGACATTGACAGAATGTTTTGTAAAATCCAGTTTTAAGACACCTCCAAGATTTTCTCCCCAAGATCTAGACAACAATATACCAAATCTGGCTGGAATATCTGCAACTACTACATCCATCATGATACTCTTGGATGGAATTTGAGCCAAGGATACCACCATGTCTTTGATAAGCCCAACACACTTCACCCTTTTTGAATCAAATGAATAAAGGTCTCTATAGGGCTTATTGATTTGTAAATTTAATTTTTTCATCACAGATAATGGCATAAGATTATGTGATGCACCATAATCTAACATACAATTATGAAGAATGAAATCATGTAGAAGCATTGATATATAAAATGGAGGAACAGAAGAATCTACCTCTTCCACATGTGGACCAAAAGTGACTGCTGGTTTTTCTTCTTGCAAATTCACAATATCACCAACATCATCAGACTTAGAGAGATTAATAAATTCTGCAATTTCCTTCTTGTAACCAGGTGTCTTAGCTAACTCAAGCAAGGGTACTTGAATTTTAATCTTTTCTAATTCTTTGGACAAACTAAAGGTTTGATTTTGTTTAATAATCTTCTCAGGTTCTTCTTGATTTCTGTTAGGATTAGCATTCTTCTCAGGTACAGTAACAATCTTCTCCAAAATATTAGAATCAATAGACTTACTTTGGGAAGCCTCCGCCTACTGCTTTTCATTTTCTTTCACTGAATTCATGGGTTCTTTTCCCTTGTCTGATTTTTTTACTGAGTTCTTTGGTTGTGGAGTCACCATTGGAGAAGGAACTAACTCTGGTTATTTTTCCTCATCATCCCAAGTTCTTAATCTCCTTTTTGAACTTAAGTCATACTTCTTATGCAGTTCTTCTTGCATAAAATCAGTGAATTGTTTACAATAACCATCCATTTCTTCCTGGTCAAAAGATACATTAGCCTCTGTTCATTCTTCTTCACATTTCTCTTCCTCTTCATCATCTTCCATATAAACAACAGATATTTGATCTTCAACCTCTTTTTAATCATCATCAGCAGACTGTGAAGATGTTGCTTCTATATATAAGGGTGCTTGAACTTGGTCCTGATCTCTCCTTTCCCTTTGCAAAATCTACAAGGGCTACTTTCTGAATTGTGGATTGAAAACCCCTCTGTTTTGTTGTGCAGGTTTCTTATTATCCAATCCCATCTTCTCTAATTTGTTTGACAAGTTCTTGATGACCTTAATCATGTCATCAATTATTTGATCCTGTGATGACTCTTCTTTGGCCTTACCTTTATCTTGAACTGACTACTTTTCTTGTGTTTTTCTAGCAGCAGTCATATTTGCTTCAATCTCCAAAGCATCAGTTTGGATTTTTTCAAGAGTAGAAGATAGTCTCTCTCTCATAGTAAAACTAAAATATGATACAAATGCTCCAGCAAAAACAACTTTTTCTCCAACAGGAGGAGGTTTAATTTCTGAGGGAAAACTATTATACAATTTTTTAAATCTCTTAATGAAATCATTCATGCTTTCATCAAAAATTTTCTTAATAGTATTAAAATTTGTCAATGAATAACCATGATCTCTCTTTTCACCCCATTTTTGGAAAAATTGTCTTTCTAATTCGTCCCAATTATTAATTGATCCATTTGGTAATCCTTTAAACCATTTTCTTGCCTCTCCATTTAGAGACTGTACAAAAAGTCTCATTACTACATCATTCAGAAAAAGTGCAAAACAAAGGCAAGTGTTGTTCTGCAGTTATTTCATCTTCACCAGTAAATCTAGGAAGAAACTTAAGGTATTACTGAGGCACTGCATTCATAGGTTGTGGAAGATTTAATGGTGCATATCTATTCAAAAAGAAATCAGGAATAGGGGTTGCCATGTTTATACCTTGATTAACTGCTCCTTGAGTAGGGGGGCTCTGTGTACTAGTTTTAGATGTGGATGAATGGGGTGAAACAACTAATATGGGAAGGGGTTGATGAACAATAATAGAAGAAATGACAACTGTATTAGGCTGAGCTTCTGTAAATGTGAATGAAACAGACTCAAAATATTGTTCTTCTAACTTTGGTTCTTGAAAATGAATATGTGGGGAAAAGGATTCTTGTTCCGAGAAAATGAGTTTCCAGGAAATATCCTTGGATGAAAGGTTATGGGAACTACTGCCTGGTGCAAGAAGTGTAGCATCAGGTGTAGAAAGCGTTCTTGATTTCTGGCCTTTTTTAGAAACCATCTTTTCAAGATCCGAGAGAATAGGAGCTTTCTGCTGAGAGGTATCTGACCTCGTATGTGGCCTTTTATATGCCATTATGAAATGAAGACACAACTTGATATTTCATCCTCTCTGAAAAACTAGAGGAAATATAAAATAAACCCAGAGAAAAAACTTCGCTTCTTTGTCCCCGGCAATGGCACCAAAAAATGTTGTATCTTAAGAGACAATCCCTTAGCTGTGATAAGGAATCCATGCTTAAGACATTTGTATAATTATGTCACAGAAATATTGGTCTTTGTTTAATTACCTTCAAATATTTATCATTAAACCCTCAAAGATCAAATACAATGAATGTCCCACAATGCTATTATCTGTTGATATAGAATGGAATGATCAGATGAACATGAAAGAAAGAAGCCCAAAGTGATATGTTGTTGTACAAAATATATCACCTCAAACTCCAGAAGAATTATAAGAAAAAGAACAGTTAAAATGAAGGAGCATCTATTAAGGGTTTTAACTCTTATTCACACAAGTAAAAAGAGACCTACATCTTCATTACTTCATTTTATTCAAAGACGGAAAGCACACAATGTAAACTTGAAGACATATCAACATCAACGAATGCCAAAAACTTGCTTTTCATTCATTAATCATTCGAAATATGAGTACAAAAATTTATAGTCTGAAGGTCCAAAACTTAGAACCTTCCTCTTTCTTGTCTATCTCATTAAATACAATAGAAGGTAGTTTGTAACTATTGTAACTAATACTAACTACTTCAACTACTTAGGACTTCGTCAACTATCTATTACATGTCCTCAAAATTTCTTATTACAATTACATTCTCTTTAAAAGAGCAAAATAACATGAAATTAAAATCCTAATCTATATGTTGAATGTGAAATGATGACGATGCTGCTACATATTCTTGACTAGTTGGTTTATCCTTCTTTGAATTCAAGGGGTCCTTTGGTAAATCTGCCATCCAGGCTCTACATTTTTTCCATATCTGGATGTTTGTCTTGGGTGAATGAACCAGCTTGTGATATTCCAATCTGAAATAAGTGATTCTGTTGAAAGATGTCCTTTCTGCAAATAAAGTTTTCACTAACCACAGCAGCTGAAAATGTCTTTGAAGGAAATTGATCACTGTTTCTCCTTTAAGAACCTAAGTTTTTTCATGAGTATTGTCTACCTTACTTTTATCTGGCACCAATAAGGGTTCATAGGAATCCCATGACAAAGACTACCTCCAGGACCCCAACATGATGGAAAACCTACTCTTGCTATTTTGTCAAATAACTTATCAAACTGGCTCACTACTTCCTTAAGCTCAATCAACTTCTTTTCTGTGGACTTCCCATAATAATTCTTAACAATCATCTTATTGGTCTCCACTACATATAAAATCTTGTCTTTAATTTAATTTTCTTCCAACTCTTGATCTGTTTTGGAATCAATGAAATCAATGACTTTTCTTGCCCAGATGGCCCTATTAATTGTCTTTTTCTTATCTACCATGACTTGTTCTTAAAAATCCCTGATAACACTTCTTTCCTCTGCAACAACAGTCAAAAAATCCCAAATTGCTTTCATTTCTGCAATGATATCATTCCAGATGATATCCTTAGCCTGTATTAAAGATATATTTCCCTTAAATTTCTTTGAGATTTTTAATCTCAACATCAGCATTCTGGCAGTCTATTATGTATTTACTAGCTTCACCTTATATGACTTGAATTATCTTTGTTGTGGTTTCTAAATCAGCTTGTGCCTTTTTCCGATCTCTCTCTGCCATCTGCAATTCAATGGTTAATTGAGAAATTTGTGCTAATGGATCTTCATTACCTGATGGAAAAATGAAAGTGCAAGTATGAGATTCAATATGCATTAGGGGAATTTTGAGGTCTAAAATGGGCCTCATAAGGAAATTATAAAATAATAGTGGAAATAATAAAATACGATTTGATTACATCATCCAATTTTAGAGGGAAAAAAGAAAAAAACTATTTTTTCAACTCATATTTTCAACTTATCTCCCAAAGTTTTTACTCAAATTTCAAACGGGAGTACTCATTGGATGAAAAATTTAATTCCTCATCCAAGAAGTACCCATGCTGCAGACTTTTGATGGGCCCTACTACACGAAAATGAGAAATACATGAAAAACGTGATTGCAATCACGTTTTTTTATGTATTTCTCATTTTTCGTGTAGGTGGGTCCATTGAAAGTATGTAACATGGGTACTCATTGGATGAGGAATTAAATTTTGCATCCAACGAGTAATCGTGCTCAAAATTTGAGTAAAACCTTTGGGAGATAAGTTGAAAATACGAGTTGAAAAAGTAGTTTTATTATTTTATTATTTTTTAATATTTTTACCCTTTTACTTAAAAAAATGGTGAATCATCCCCCATGGTTGACATCATCATCTTAAATCCTATTGGTTCTTATAAAGTTTATTTTTGTTGTACATTTTTCTTAGGAGGCCCATTTTAGACCTCAAAATTCCCCTAATGGTTCTGTAATGACAATGCATTTTGCTTTAATTTAGTGATTTCTTCTTCCTTTTGCAAGAGATTCTAAAGAAGTTTCTCTTTCTCATTTTCCACTTCTGCAACCTCTGCTGCCATGGGATGTTCTCCTGTAGGAAATTTCATTTTTTCTTCAGTACAGATATTTTTGATTCAGCACTTTGCAGAAGCTTCTGTACAACAAAACTATCTTTGGGATCTACTCCAATCTTCATTATGATATTTTTGAGTTCTTCGTTCTGGATTGTCAAAGCCCTGGAATTGGCTTTCTCTAACTTCAACTGCTTGATCACTTTTCCAATCATATTTTCAGCCTTCAGTGCCATTGCATTAGTTTTGGTTAGGTCATTCACAATCAGTTGACCTATTTGCATATGTAGATTTACTTTGTCAAGCAATGGAATTTTCTTCACATCCACAGTCAGATTCACAGTATTAAAATTATTGGATGAACCAATAGACATATCAGAGGGATGTGAAAGGGCAATCTTGAATTGATCCTTTTCAAGATCCATTGCAGCTAGAAGTCTCGTTTGATCTAGGGCTATCTGGTACTTAGCTTGAGTTTCCATGCTTTCCTTCATCTTCTGATTTCTTTCTGCGATCTGGGCAAACATTTGTTTGATTAAGGGCACTTGTTCCTAAGTTCTTTCATGTCTCCTGGGCGAAGCAGGGACATTTTTCTCATCTCCCAATTGTAATGAGAAACCAGGTTGAGCATCTACAAAATCTTCATTGAACTTTGTTCTCTTCTCATTCCTTTGTTCTTCATCCTCTGAATCAATCACTGCCTCTTTGCCTCTCTTATTTGACTTCTCTGAAATGACAAGAGTCTGAACATTTGAGCTCACTGAACTTGCAACACCTTTACTTGCCACTTTTTCTATATCAAGTCTGCTCTCATGAATGAATGTTGAATACCCATTTTCAATTCTTCTATTAGAAATCACACCGTGAGGGTCATAAGCCCACTTCTCTCCTAAAACTAGGTGCATTTCATCTAACATCTTAGTGACTTCATCAATTGCTTATCTCATATTAACTATAAAAGGACCAATAGTCATTGGTAATTTAAACATATGACCTTTCTTTATAGGCACAAAGTGTACTTGATCAACATTTAAACCTTTCCTAATCAACTCCAAATCGAATAATCTCATAGGCACGAAAACAGGAAGCATGTAAGGCTCTACACTAGCTCCATAAAGTCTAATATCAGAATGTTCTTCAAAGACAAACCAATCACCAAACTTACAATTTGTCCCCAACTGCAAGAACTCTTGAGCTTTTGGTAGAAAGCAAGGGGGAGTAATTCCATTCAAAAATTTATATGCAATAGACATGAAATGACTAGAAAAATCAAATAAACCACCCTCATTCTTCTCTTTCCTCACTATGTCTATCCATAAAACCACTGACTGTCTTTTCTTATTAATATCCATTATATTTAATCCCACATGCATGAATTCTTCTACATTTTGATATAAGAAGAGGTAAAGAACAAGAGAAGGAAACATGAATGAACCTGCTAGTGATAAGCTCATGAGCTGAGAGTTGACAGCTTCTTGACAATAAAATGGAATATCCAGCACCACTCCTGGCTTCATCATCATGGCGAACATTCCCAGAACTGATTTTTCCACTGTACTATCATCATCTTTTCCCAAAATATTTGCAATGCACTTTAGCACTAGTATGACTTCTATATCAAAAACCTCCATGGGGAAATCTTTATTATCAGGTGCAAACCATTGTGTGTTTGGCTTCATAAAAGAGATGAATTGGTTGAACTCCTGACCTGCAAGAATATCATAATGTGTCATCAATGAATCCTCAATAAATTGAACATATGACTCTGACTCAGGGTAACACAGAGCTTGATGAATTAATTGGGCTGAAACCTGCAGAACATTTTCACCTTGATAGTTCATTACAAAACACTTCCCTGGGTAAATAACAAACACTAACCAATACAAGAATTTAGGGAAAAGATGCGTTCTTGGAATACATGCTGACAATACACCAGTTTTGACCATGGCTGTATAAATTGGAGAGGCCTTATCGTTTAAGTAGACTTGATGATAAAACGAAAGGTGGTCAAGGGAACAAATAGTATCTTGGATATCCCTCTCGGTATCCATGAGAAGGATGTGACTGGAAGAACCTGACAAGGATGTGACTGGAAGAACCTGACAGGGATGAGCGATTATCCATAATTCAACTTAGGATAGCAAACAGTCGACAGGGTGACAAATAGCTAAGGAAAACACAACGCAGACAAACTTCAAACACAAAATAACAATAATAACCTCAGAAAAATGAGAATCCTTCTTAAATAGGTGGCGCAGGCTTTAAAATTAAATGTTGATAGGAAGCGCCAAAAGACCATTAGGAAAACCTGACATGGACTACAACTGTCACCAACTTGGCTGCATACATCACTGCAGGAGGCCTCGAGATATGGAGAACTCATTGGGCTTATACCCCTGCAGTGAATCTCGACTGTTGATCTGGATTGCCCTCGTAGTCAACATGGTCAACTGCGGAGGCACCCTCCTCGTTAACCCACACGCTGAAAGTACTCGCAAGTTGAGCCTTTTACTCACCGTTTGATAAATCATTGAATCCTACTCCATAAGATGTTCGATATTTAGTCTATGAACTGGGACCGGCTTCCATAAAGACTTAAAGTATTTAAACTTTAAACTTTAATATAATAAGAAGATACATTTTTATGCTAAAGTATATGAAACTTGATACTTTAACATATCTTTTGATAATTTTCTATTTTTTGTATTTTTGAAAATAAAAAATAAAGGATATTACAAATAAGCCACAACAGCCAGCACATTCCTCAATAATTTGGTTGATAAAGAGAGTAGGATAATTGTCTTTTGGACAAGCAATATTGACATCCCAATAAGCAACGCACACTCTAATTTTTCCTTGTTTCTTCATGACAGGAGAAATGTTGGAAACCCAATCAGTAAACGGAACAGGGTAAATGAAACCAGAAAGCAAAAGCTTTTCAACTTCTGCTTTAATGGCAACAGCCTTCTTCAGATGAACAGGACAAAGGTGTTGATGTATCGGTCTAACATCAGGGTACATTTTAATTGTGTGTTCAACAATACTAGAATCTATGCCTGACATTTCCTCATAAGACCAAGCAAATTTTTGGTCAATTTAGTGTGTCCTAAATTGCTAACATAAATTATCAACCAGGGATTCGTAAGCTGACGAAGTGTGGCGCACTATATGTGCAAGATAACCTATCTCTTACTTTTTTTCGTTTTTGGATTTTTATGAAATTAAAAGACAAGTATGGTTATGGATATTCAAGGAAATGATGTCCTTTATAATGATTTACCAACTTGAAACTGAAAAATGAATTTGAAACATACAATGACAAAACTTGAAAGGAAATGAAAATGTGCTACTGAAATGAAAAAGGTGCTGCTAATCTAATAAATCAAAACAGTGAACTAGTGAGCATGAAACCAAACTATTCTTGCTGCTGTCTAAACACAAAAGAAACTATACTGAAAGAAATCCAAAAGTTGCAATAAAGTAAATCTAAATCAAATTACATCAACTTGTCTTCTGATCCCTCATCATTAGTCCAGCTATGATTTTCGGAAGTAACCATAAACAACTTGAGTAACTGATATCTAACTTGGAGAAAGTAAACTAATATCAAACCACACATTCATAATTCAATCCCTCACCATCAGTCCAGCTGTGGCTTTCGGAGGTAACTGAAGATGTCATGCACAATTTAATATTTCTAACTTGCAAAAAGGAAACTAATATCAAACTACACATCCATAATTCAATCCCTCACCATCAGTCCAGCTGTGGCTTTCGGAGGCAACTGAAGATGTTATGAGCAGTTTAATATATCTAAATCTAACTACTGAAGCAAATGTGCAAGACTGAAATAAACAAAGCAATACTGGAATTAAACAAAAACTAAGAAAAAATAAATTAACAACAGAACAATATTGATTCCATGTCATTAGTCAAAAGATATGCAAATGCCCGGGCTACCATGAAAAATTATGCTAAAAGCTATGATTTCAAAAAGCAATCTAAGTAAGGAAATATGACAAAACATAATTGAAAGCAACTTATCTAGAAAACATGTAAAAGCCTCCTTGGATAGCAGGGGCCCTCTGCTACCAATTTGGTGAAGTCCTTCAGCTCCTTGAAGATAAGATCACAATAGCATCAAAGAACTAAGCTTCTTTATTCAAAAACTCATAAATCTACATCACATTCCATCTTGAACTTTGTTACAAATCTACTTCATCATTACTTCCTCATTACTTTCTCATTACTTCTTCATTACCTATGATAGGAGAAAGCTTCTCCTATTTATACAAAATATGAGGAGACATCTCATTAATGGGAGTCCATGAATCTCTCCCTCCATCTCTAGAGTTACAATCAAAATAGGAAATGATAAGACACATGTCTTTCTAGAGTTTTAACACAACTTGAGGAATGAGACACATATCCTCCTAGAGTTTCAATACAACAAGGAAGTGAGACACATATCCTCTTAGAGTTTCAATACAACAAGGAAGTGAGACACATATCATCTTGATCCCATAATCTTCTCCAACCAAATTCGAATTTGGCTTTAGAGTGCCACATAAGGGTCTTCTAGAAGTCTCCTTTTTGACCTACACATGTCACAAAACTCATAACACATATATAGATATATGAAACTATGTTAATTTTCTAGTTTCTAATCATAAATTCACTTAAAATACATAAAATAAATAACTTTGGAAAATAAGGATCCTAACCTATATATTTATGAAAATGGTTACTTGATGTAGGGTTTTAGGTCAAATGGCTATGAAATAAGAGCTAAATAGTTATGACATAATGGAAATATGTATGAATATGGAGAACACTTTTGAGACTCAACATACCCCCCAACTGAAGTTGTTGCATGTCCTCATGCAACTATTGCAATGATTCATTTGTCCATGAGTTGATCTTTTATGAGTTTTGACTCATATAGATTCATTCCAAACTTTGCTTTTTGATATTTTCCTTTTTGGCAAAGTATAATATATTTGATTGCAACTTCTTCTTCTTCTTCTTTTTCAATGGTTGGTTCTTGTGTGACAACCATTTTTTTTTTTTCCTTTTTTTTTTTTTTTGAAGCATTGGTTCTTGCGTAACAATGCTTTATTTTCTTTGTTGCATCAAAGTTCATGAAAACATTTAGAATCAATTACTTCATCAATGAATTGATCATTTGCAAGGCATATAATCTTTTGGATCATGTTGCAACAATAGTTGTTTGGGAAGTATATGTGGGTGGAAATGAAATGAAAATGTGTGATAGTGTATGACATGTGGATATGAAATGATGTCCCTTCCCCCCAACTAAAGATATGACAATGTGGAAAAGGGAGTGAGGAATTTTTCCAAAGTTACAATTTTAGCATTCTAATGAATTATATAACTAAAAATTAGAAAACAACATACCTTCACTTACCTTAAATATGGATGAGTTGTGTATGTGTGGTGGCTGCAAAATTTTGATCATATTCTTCTTCAAGTGGTTGAACAAGAGGAGTCATGGATAAAGAGATGAGATGACTTTTTATTGCTTCTACTAAAACTTGCTGAATCTGCTCCAAAATGCTGAAAATAATAGTCTTCATGTCTTCAAAACTCATTGGCACAATTCCTACTATGTGAAAAGATGTTCTGATGTCGAAAATAGTAGGAAATTGTTGAATTAGTGGCCATTAATGGATGCCACTAGTCAACACGAGAACTCTCACCATTCATGACAATGAGAGTCAAGATGCCCAAACACATCTTGCTAGGTACGAATGATTTTGCTGATGTCGAGTCACCTAGAAGATCTGACGAACAAGAGACATTAATGTATTCCCATTGTTTGTCAGCATGAGAACTTGCCACTAAGGCATGCAAGCCTCAAGGTGTTTTTACAAAGAACTTAGACTCAAAGGACTATGGACTCAATAGTTTGCATTGAAACAGGGCTTATTTGCGGAATGAAAATGACAAGAAATGAAAGATGGAAATGGAAGATGAAAATGGAAAGTAGAAATGGAAATGGGCAATAAGCATGTGAATGAGAAATGGCAATGGGAAATAAGTATGTGAATGGGCCTCTTGCTTTTATTTGTGGTTATGAATGGACAAAAAGAAATGGAAAGTGGATGTGAATGTAAATGGAAAACATGAAGTGAAATGAGGTGAATGGTTTATTATGAGGTATGGATGTGATGGAGACAATAGTATCTGAAAGTTTTTCAAGTGTTTGGATCTGATTTTGCATCAGCATATTTCCTCTTTGTTGCTGATCATCCTCTTATGAAACAAATTTGTCTCTTAGAGAGACACCATTCTCTTGTAGTCATTTGTCCTTCCTCCTGGAACCTGCAAAAAAAACTAATACTTCTTCTGCAATGGAATGTAAGATTATCAAAGGAGAGAGGTGATCAATCTCTCTGGTTATGATATTTACACACAAAACTAAGAATTTGTATTAATGAAACAAGTTCTCAAAGGAAAAATCAAAAGAATTTATACCTGTTTTGGAATTAGTGCCTCAAGTTGAATGTAGCTTCTTTTCAGCAATTTATTTTATTATTTGCCATTTCAAACTCTAATGATGGATTTCTCATTGTGTAGATCTTGTTGAGACCTTTCCAATGATACTTAAATCATCAAAATCTGATTTTGTATGAGAAAGTTAGGCTGATTTGAACAATGAGGTTTTTCAGCTGCTAAAAATCTTGAATAAAAAGTTAGTCATTCATCTTTCATCATCAGTCCAAAATTAATCAATACCTTCAGAAAAACGAACAAATAACTTTATTCATTTCATTGATTCAAAATTATTGATTTTTTTTTTTGAATTTTTTTTGAATTTTTTTATTTTTATTTTTATTTTTATTTTTTAAATGAAATAAAGCATGGATGAAATAATTGTCCCTATGAATATTTTTGAAACAAAGTCATGCCAATGCCTCTTTCATGCAAAATAAAAATAAAAAACTTGAAATTTCTAAAGTCAAATTCCTAACTATGAAGGAGATGAAGGCAGAGTCCTTTTCAATTTATACAACTTGCATTTGATGCACATGTGATAATGTGTTTGCCTCAAATAATCCATTTGTCATTCATCATGTGCCACCACACATGAATTCTGCCACATTTTCCCTCAAATAAGGAAATTAGTTCCTTGATTATTTCTCAAAACCGTGATTGATTTCATAATAAAAAAAAAAAAATTCTCTCACGCACACTGCAAATTAGTGCTTCTAAGAACCCTGAATTTCTCCCAAATGGCTGCGAATTTCAGAAAGTTCGTATAAGATTACCTAATTCACCCCGTTCCCGAAAAAACCCATGTTTTATTTTTTTCTAATTCGTCCTGGTTTGCTCAGAAAATTCGTTTTAAAATCGGGTGTTTTTGACAATGACGCATTTCGTTTTCTGGCAATTACTTGTGGTTTGATTTGTTTTTATTTTGCAGGGTTTGAAGTGTAATGGCTTGTATCTCACAGAGAAGTTCAGATTGATCTTCCTCATTCCAATTACTTGCAATGGAATCTACAATCTTCTCTTCATCAACAGTCTGAAATCTTCTCTTCATCAGCAATTTCTTCATATGATACACTTCCATTGTATGTCCCTACAATTGAATTTGTAATCTTCTCTTCATCAGCAAATTGCAATCTTCTTCTCATCAAAAATTTGCAATCTTTTCCTCATCAACAGTTTCTTCATGTGATATACATTCATTGTGTGCAAATTTTTTTTTTTAAAATGATTTCTAATAACTGTTGTTTGAGGAAAAACGAATATGAAAAAGAGAAGGTTTTTTTTTTTTTTTAAATTGCAGTGCATGGGTCTTTGTGTGGATTGAAGGTCTGCATATATGTGTAAAGCCAAGCCAAAGAATGGCCTCATGCGTATGCGTGAGTATTATTTCCATGAGATTTTTTTTTTTTTTTTTAATTGATTTGTTAATAAAATTATGTATGTTATATTTTCAAAAATTTTAAAAATACACATATATATTCATTAAACAAAACAATTTATTGAAATCAATTTTTTTTTAAATTGTTGAATCAATTGAAATGATGAAGTTTTATTTTGTCTCTTTTTTTTTCTTTTTCACATAACAATTCTTTTTCTGATCCTCTAGATCACACAAAGTGCAGGAGGAGAGCATACTCAAGAATTATTAATTTTTTTTTACATAACAATCCTTTTTCTGATCCTCCAGATCACACAAAGTGCAGGAGGAGAGCATACTCAAGAATTATTAATTTTTTTAGTTGTAAGAAATAAGGCTACCTAGTTACACTTCCCCGGCAACGGCGCCAAAATGTTTGGTCAATTTAGTGTGTCCTAAATTGCTAACATAAATTATCAACCAGGGATTCGTAAGCTGACGAAGTGTGGCGCACTATATGTGCAAGATAACCTATCTCTTACTTTTTGTCGTTTTTGGATTTTTATGAAATTAAAAGACAAGTATGGTTATGGATATTCAAGGCAATGATGTCCTTTATAATGATTTACCAACTTGAAACTGAAAAATGAATTTGAAACATACAATGACAAAACTTGAAAGGAAATGAAAATGTGCTACTGAAATGAAAAAGGTGCTGCTAATCTAATAAATCAAAATAGTGAACTAGTGAGCATGAAACCAAACTATTCTTGCTGCTGTCTAAACACAAAAGAAACTATGCTGAAAGAAATCCAAAAGTTGCGATAAAGTAAATCTAAATCAAATTACATCAACTTGTCTTCTGATCCCTCATCATTAGTCCAGCTATGATTTTCGGAAGTAACCATAAACAACTTGAGTAACTGATATCTAACTTGCAGAAAGTAAACTAATATCAAACCACACATCCATAATTCAATCCCTCACCATCAGTCCAGCTGTGGCTTTCGGAGACAACTGAAGATGTTATGAGCAATTTAATATATCTAACTTGCAGAAAGGAAACTAATATCAAACTACACATTTCATAATACAATCCCTCACCATCAGTCCAGCTGTGGCTTTCGGAGGTAACTGAAAATGACATGAGCAATTTAATATATCTAAATCTAACTACGGAAGCAAATGTGCAAGACTGAAATAAACAAAGCAATACCGGAATTAAACAAAAACTAAGAAAAAATAAATTAACAGCAGAACAATATTGATTCCATGTCATTAGTCAAAAGATATGCAAATGCCCGGGTTGCCATGAAAAATTATGCTAAAAGCTATGATTTCAGAAAGCAATCTAAGTAAGGAAATATGACAAAACAGAATTGAAAGCAACTTATCTAGAAAACATGTAAAAGCCTCCTTGGATAGCAGGGGCCCTCTGCTACCAATTTGGTGTAGTCCTTAGCTCCTTGAAGATAAGATCGCAATAGCATCAAAGAACTAAGCTTCTTTATTTAAAAACTCATAAATCTACATCCCATTCCATCTTGAACTTTGTTACAAATCTACTTCATCATTACTTCCTCATTACTTTCTCATTACCTATGATAGGAGAAAGCTTCTCCTATTTATACAAAATATGAGGAGACATCTCATTAATGGGAGTCCATGAATCTCTCCCTCCATCTCTAGAGTTATAATCAAAATAGGAAATGATAAGACACATGTATTTCTAGAGTTTCAACACAACTTGAGGAATGAGACACATATCCTCTTAGAGTTTCAATACAACAAGGAAGTGAGACACATATCCTCTTAGAGTTTCAATACAACAAGGAAGTGAGACACATATCCTCTTGATCCCATAATCTTCTCCAACCAAATTCGAATTTGGCTTTAAAGTGCCACATAAGGGTTTTCTAGAAGTCTCCTTTTGACCTACACATGTCACAAAACTCATAACACATATATAGATATATGAAACTATGTTAATTTTCCAGTTTCTAATCATAAATTCACTTAAAATACATAAAATAAATAACTTTGGAAAACAAGGATCCTAACCCATATATTTATGAAAATGGTTACTTGATGTAGGGTTTTAGGTCAAATGGCTATGAAATAAGAGCTAAATAGTTATGACATAATGGAAATATGTATGAATATGGAGAACACTTTTGAGACTCAACAGCAAATACATCTCGGACTTCATGAAAAGGAGAGCAATAAGTGTCGAGTTTGGATGTAGAACAATATATGCTGACATGAATGTTTTCTACAATCCCAAGTTTGGTCGAAATATCAATAGAAATCATTTCTTCAATATTTGGCAGGTTTTTCTTGGATTCGATGGCATTAATTGGAACAAAATTTGAAAATAAATCAGAGATCGTAGGGCGATATAGTTCAATAAGATTATCTTCATTGTTATTTGGAAGATGGGAATGATGATGATAATCGTCCCATGGTTCTCCTTTTGGCATCATGGCTTCTACAATTATCTCAACAGTCAAGAAAGTGGATGAAAAAGAATCAGAAGGAGTACCAAAATCCAATGAATGATCAACCCAAACGATTGACGATGATGGATCAAGATGCATCGCCCATGCCAAGAAAATTGATTGATATTTGAGCTCAATTGGGCTTGGCGGCAGAAATTCACCTAGCGTATCTACTTTAGAATCATTGGTAATCTTCCTTATGTCAGATTAAGTGGAAGATATCATGCAACAAGTCTTTATATTCACAATTTTCACTGACAACGCAAGCAGCAGTAATGAAAAGGTGCCCATTAGGGAAGAATCCTTAAAGAGACCAACACCAACGTTTTGAAGTGCTAACTGTGGTGTGTGAACTAACGGATTGCTTCCAGATACTTGGTAACTAGAGGCAAAGAAGTAGAGTTGATTAATGATTGTGATAGCACCTTTATGAGGGAAGGCGATCATAATAAATGAGTAGAAACGATCGCAATCATAGCGTAAACCCATGGCCTTCTAAGTAAAATTTTGTAGTCAAGGGGTCCATCAACAACCTCAACTTCAACAGTTACAGTTTTTCCCCTAGTTCTACATGCAGGTTATTGATAATACCACAAGGCTTATATGTACGGTCGCCAAAATATTTCAACGTCGTAGGCGATTGCAATAAGTGAGGCGAGCCAAGTGACTTCCAGAAATTGATAGACATAATACAATTAGATTCTCCCTCATCAATAATAGTGCGAGGAACGAGGTGATTTAGAACATTTACTTGGATTGAAAATGCTAATTCGGCTGGTAATTGTGGCACATAGCCCATGTGATTGAAGACTACAAGATCAGAATCTGTCGGGTCGATTCCACCAATTGCCGAAAACAAAGCTTGCTTCTGAGAGGGAAAATTTTGAAGTACCTCAAGCATCAACATAATTGAAGGTGACTAACCCAGATCTTCAACTATATTGTAATTTTGAGTTGCGTAATCTCAAGGATTGAACATCAATTTGTGGAGGACTCCCATTGGTGGCTTTATTGTTAACTCTAGAATAACAGGTGGCAGAATTGATTCAGTTAATGGATTCATAGTTGAGGTAGTAGGTTGATCTGTAGGCTAACTACAATAATATTTATTTCACGTAGACACAAAAACATCAGTTTTTGGCTTTGTGACAAATAGCATAAGCACTTGGGAACTAGAAGCGGGATCCATAGCAACCATGTTTGTGTCTGGATTTGGAAAAGGATCTGTCAACACACCAAATTCAGGTGAAGTCTTAAGAAGCTTTGAGACCTTAGAACGGTGAGGAAAGTCTCACATAAAATTATCCTCATTACATATCAATAAAGGGTAATGAGGTTTCCGAGAATTTTTAGATTTTTTATCAGATGATCGTTCCTGCTAGAGTGATTTTTGATTTTTCTTTGCTTTCCCCTTTTTCTTTCTTCCGGGTTGCTTGTCACTTTTTCCTTTATCAGATGACACAACATGTATTTTGGATGAAGGTGCAGGATTAGATGTAGTAGAGGTGTGAGTGTTTTAAGAACCAATCATACTATCGTCGGCATGAGAGTCCTTACCAGATGGAGGAGGAACAGTAAAATTTGATCACAACACGTTTGGAATTTTCTCATTGAGCGTGCCAGAATGAGTATAAATCAAATATAAGTACTGGGCACGAGCAATGAATTTCTCTTCAGTGACGACTCCGCCTTTGGCTACATCCTCAGCGATAGATGGAATAAAGGACTTAATAAACCACTCAGCCAAAATATAATCAGGAACAAATGTTTTGACCATTCGACGACAACGATGCCACTCATGAATATGATCAGAAATGTGAGTAGCAGTTGTCTGCTTAAAGTTGGTCAATAGTATCGTTCTAGTTTCATATCATATGGGTAACTAGAAGTGGGTTAAAAAGGTAGTGGATAAGGCAGTGAAGTTATCAAATGAAGCTCGTGGTAATTCAATATACCACTTCACAGCCAGAACAGTAAGCGTACATTGGGAAAGTCATATTCTAACAGAGTCATCATTTAAGGAGTTTGATGAGCACCACAAATGATAAGTCATAACATGCGTTGACAGGTCTTCTCCAGGGTTTCCATTGAATTTAGGAATGTCGGAGGGTAATATTTGTGGATTCACTGGCCACCAAGGATAATAGTTGATGGGATCATTGGTAAGTCAGTTTAAATCAAGTAATTCTAATGTTGTGACAAAGGGAAACTGTCGATTCAAGTCAAGTTGATCATAAATAGGATAGGATGAAATTTCTTGGGAAACATTCCTTTGTGTACCAACATAAGGAATTTTCTACTGGTAACCGAGATAGGGGTTATTTTGATGACCAAAAGCTTGAGGGATTTGTTGAACAAGACCTGGATAAGCTAGTTGTTGTTAGAATGGTTGTTGTGGCATTTAAGGTTGTGGTTTCCAAGGTGATTTCCCACCAATAATATAGCCAAAATCATAATATATTAGACCCATTTGTGAATAGGCAAGACCAGTAGGATCCTGTGACATCCCATAAAAGGTTAATCGAGCCTATGGTTGCAATATTCCAAATACAGGTGGTTGTTGAAAACCAACCAAAGGAGGTGGAGTCTGGAGGCCCAAGACTTGAGGGTAATGGGTTGAAGGACCCACCTGAGACGATTGAGGTACAACCAACTGAGCCTATAAATGGGGTAATGAAGTATTAACAGGTGGGGTAGATGCAGGAACAACAGGTTGAACTGGTTGGTATGAATTCACAACCGTTTGTGGTTGAAAGTGCAGGATAGGCTAACAGTGAAAAAAAATCATTCCAACATTTAGGTGACCATAAAATGATGGAGTACTATCAAAATGGGTGACCATAAGTTGCCCCCCAGCATGAGGAGTATAATAAGATGAAGTATATTGATCTCCAAATGGTGGGAATCCATTCGAGATTGAAATGGATGGAAGGTACCCAGATGGAACAACTTGATGTTGAACTAAAGATGTGTATAAAGGATCAAATTGTTCAGTACTCATTAGATATGGACCAGATAAGATATAAAAATATGACATGGGTGAAGTCCATGGATTTGAGGAGGCACCAGAGTAGGTTCTAGATAATGATTGGTAACCTGGTGGGACGAACAAACCACCATAAATATGTAACTCAGGTGACGTGGTAAACATCGATGGAGTAGCAACAATAGATGTTGTCGCAACTATTTTAGATGGTATAGTTGAAGATGTTGACTCAGCCATGGTAAAATGACCCAGTGAATACCCTATAGGATCTACGGGAACTTGGATTGAAATAGGATCAACTGATGTAGTGTAAGTTAATCGAGGAAAAGACTCTTAAAGATAAAGCCTTGACCCAAAATGAGTTAGAGTTGAGGGTATTTCTTCTTGTTTAGGGTCTTCCTCAATTGAAATAAAACTATGTGGAACAATTTCTCCTTCAAGCCCAAGATATATTTCCAGTGGTTGAATGTATGATAAAAGGGAAGACTCAATAGCTATAGATGACTGAGGAGTGATCGATGCTAGAACAACTGCTTAACATTCAACTTCGGAATCTAGATGTTTTGGTAAAAGAAAGATGGGATCTGTTTCATTTCCAGTTGAACAACGTCAGGTTTTGGATGTATGGTCTTACTAATTGGAACTTCAATGTCCACAGGTAGCGATGAGGACTCCGTTTCGACAAAAGAAGATAACAGGATGTGTAGAAATGACTCGAGATGACTCTGGTTGGTGTGATGAAGATGATGCACCAGAGGTACTGATGGTACTGGATTTGTTAGAACGGGGTCGTCTTCGCTGACCAGAAATGGCTTCTGGTGGTAAAGGTGGTTTAAGCACTATTCTATATGAATGACAGGGAAAGGGTTGTTCTTCTTCCACGATGACTGATTGATTTAATTACAAAAATAAATAAACAAATAAAAGGGTGATACTAGGAAAAATTATTTCCAAGTAATTGTGAACTACAGAATACCTCCTGGTGAACTAAGAAGTGCAGGCAGGAAATCTCCCCGAATGTTATGCTCGGTGTATCACAACTTACAAGGTAGCTGAATCGGTTACCTTTGGATGGTAAGAAACCTAAAGTTGTCCTCCCAAATATACCTGAAGGTACGTGGATGCGCAAGTCCGTAATAGCGTTGTCTAATGCGAAACCACACAATGAGAGCACCTCCTTATAATTTTCGTACTAGAACACCGCCCTATATACCCAAAGGTACGTGGACGAGCTCCGATATACTTACGTACGTGTAGTGGGATTTCACACTCGGAATGTATCGCAGACAAGTTAGCGACAGTTTCTATGCTTAACGAAGTCGGAACACGTCTCTAACCTAGACCTTCTAAGTGTTATCGTTAATGTTACAATGCTTTCTTAGGTTGATTGAGGTGAATTTTATGTTTATCTTGCTTAGCAGTTTATCTTTCAGGTTCACCATGAGATGTAATGGGAAATTCCTAAAATTCAAACTAAATGAGAAGTAATCTTTTCAATTCAGTTTAAGAATGAAAAACTTAGCTATTAAAGGGATAGAGAAATCAGATTTTTGAGCATAGATCAAAGAGCACAAACTAAATGAATATTTCCCTAATCTATTCCTATGCAACACTCACAATATCTAAATGCACATGCATGTTTTTATTTTCAATTTCCTGTAATTATCAATGATTAAAAGAAACTAAATGCACTATCAATCAAACAATTTTTTCTTTTGAGAAATGAGGGCTGAAACAACAATTTTCTCTTAGGAAATGAAGACTAAAATGGCAATTTTCCTCTTAGGAAATGAAGACTGAAATGACAACTTTCCTTTTTGAAAACATATAATTGATCTAATGCAAAAATTTACAAATTTGGGTTTAATTTTAAAATGATAAAGAAAACAGCTAATGAAACATTGAACAAACAATTATCCAAAGGAGGAAGAATTGGCAATGTTTACTATTCTCTAAGGTCAAACACGCATATTATAATACAACAAGAAATAATATGAAACTAAATTCAAAAGACAAATTATGATAGAATTTAGCTGGTTGAGGGGCAACACACCCCTTAAGGGTAGAGAGTGCATTGCAAAGCACCTCTGAATGGGAGATAGTGCTATGCGAAGCACTCTACCCTGACCAACAGTGTGTTGGGCACAGTGAATCTTAAAGATCAAACAGGCTAAACACACTTCTAAGGAAAAAATTCAAATGGCTAAATAGATGAAGTAAAGTCTACCGAAGATGGTAAACAGGGATCGAAACACCAGGAATGATGGATTTCTCCCTAGTGGAGTCGCCAATTTGTTATGAGGACTTCTAATCTACAAATAAAATAGTCTTCCCTGAGTGTGGTGTTCCTTCACTCAGAAAAATAGAATAAGGTAAATGTTCTTTTCTCTAAAATAGACAGAAAGATATAAGGGATAAATACCTAGTTCCTCTTCTATTTTTGTTCCCGTCACTCCTGATCTAGTTTAAACCTGCTTGATAATTATCTGCAATCAAAGACAAAAGTCAACAAACGACATATAGATATGCATTCTATATACCTTAGCCAAATTGAACCAATTAAATTTGAGAATACATACGCATTTGAGAGTACATTCACAAGATATAAATGCATATATGAGAGAAAGAACAAATATCTTTATTGAAATAATAGGAGGAGTATATTACAACCAGTGGATCAGTTCTTCGTCAACCTTCTCCAAGTTCATTTTGTCCTCATCATACCAAGCATCATCTCAGCAACATAACATTACTTTAGCTCTCAAGAATTGAGAATCCAACAGCATAACACTACACAAATTTCTTCCTCCCTTTGCACTTAGATGAGTGCTCAAATTATAGGGAAATTGTAGGTATTTTCTCAATAAATGATATTGAATGTCTTTCCAATAATAGATGATACATGTTTCCAGGTTCAATGGTGATGGATGAACACATGTATTTGAAATATGACACCTATGAGCTCTTTTAGAAGGCACTAGACATGTGGAGATTCCTGGAACAATAATGATTTCGCTCCGAGGAGACCAATGCACCTGTAAGTGTCTAGAAGTGATTTGCAGAGCACTCTTGCATGGGGGTAAGTGTTTTGCAATGCACTTAGGCCCATTTAGAGGAGCGTTGATGAGTCAATGGGTCATTTTGAATATACTTCAAACATTGAAGCTCTCATGAATTAAATCCATCAGTGGAATGACTTCTCTCAGGAATGTAGCAACTGAATTAGGGGATGATAGACCCTGTTTGTATTGAATTAGGGGATGATATACCCTGTTCATACTGGTCTTAGGGATGATGCCCAAATTGACCTATAATAACAGCGTCAAGAAGGAATTTTTTTGGGATGGCCTTAAATCTGATATTCAAAATTTTATTGTAGAATTTTTGGTTTTCCAACAAAATAAAGTTGAGACAATTAAGACCTCAGGTTTGTTACAACCTTTATCCATTCCAAGTAAATGTTGGGAGGAGGTTTCAATGGATTTTATCATAGGTTTACCCAAGTCTGAAGGAAATATTGTCGTCATGGTGGTAGTTGATAGACATACCAAGTATGCACACTTTTGTACATTATCTCATCTATTTAAAGCTAGTACAGTTACTACTGCCTTTATGGAAACAATTCAAAAGCTATATGGAAACCCAAAAATTATTATAAGTGACATAGATCCCATTTTTTACAGGAAAATTTTGGACTGAGTTATTTTCTTGTTTGGGTACTCAATTAGCTCATAGCTCATCATATCATCCTCATCTGATGGGAAAACTGAGATAGTGAACAAATGTTTGGAAGGATATATTCATTGCTTTGTATCTAATAAAAAAACACAATGGGTCAAGTGGTTACCTCTGGCTGAATGGTGGTATAACACTTTCTTCCATACTGCAGCAAAAAAGACACCATTTATGTCACTTTATGGATATCATCCACCCTCCATCACATCATATTTAAGAGAAAATTCTAAGTTTCAAGCAATGGAAGATCACATCAAGCATCAACAACAAGTTTTCCAACTCTTAAAGGATAATCTCACCTTAGCGCAGAATCGAATGAAACAACAGGCATATCAACATCATAGTGAAATAAGTTTTGATCTAAGCGACTAGGTATTTTTACGGCTACAACATTACAAACAAATGTCCCTCAAGAAAGCTAAGAAGGATAATAAATTATCACTTAATTATTATATTCCTTACAAACTGTTGCAAAAGATTGGTACTATGGCATACAAATTGAAGCTTCCTTCATCTTCCCAAGTGCACCCAGTTTTCCATGTTTCATGCTTAAAGAAGGTTATATGTGACAAGCTCCCACTTCAAACAATATTGCCAGAACTTGATGAAGAAGGAAAAATCATGAAGGAACCTGAAGCAGTCACAGAAACAAGAACTCGACAACTACAAATCAATCAATTTTAGAGTATCTCACCAAGTGGAAGAACTTACCCGCTAAAGATTCAACATGGGAGGATGAGAATTTTATACAGAAGCATCCAGAACTACTTAAGCATTGAGGACAACACTATTTTGAAGGAGAGGGGCATGCTAGGTCCCTATGATACTAGTGTATTCCCTTATTTTTATTGTTACTGTAAACCCCTTATTGTTATTGTTGTTCCCATGTAATCTCCATATTGTTATTATTGTGCCTCATAGAAGCCTACTATTGTTATTGTTGTGCCCTCACATTGTTATTGTTATGTCGGCTAGGATTATATTGTGACCCCTTGGACACTTATATATAGAAAGGAGGTTTTGTAATATGTATCATCTAAGAATTATTCATTTATGTAATGTAAAGGAGGTTTCCCCCTCGAAGAGGCTAATTTCTAGGTTGTTGATCTATCTTTTCTTCTATTTTGTGAGTTGGTTTCATAACAAAAAGGAACAATCCTCTCAGCTAGCAGTCATTACACTCACAAAGTTATTATTGCAAGTACATCAACTGCAAAATCATCCACTTCAGTAGCCATCACAACAGTTGTACAGTCTAAAGATGCATTAGGAGAATTAATCAAGGTCATGGAATACATATCCATCAAAGGACATGAAATTGAAAAGTTGAAATATCAGCTTAAAAACATTTAGGAACAGAAGTTAAAGTTTAAAAATACATATGTAGCAGAGCTTCAAAAGAGTCACAGACTGACCCAAAGAATTGAATAGCTAGAAAATGAGTCTTCTATGACTCAAAAAAGTGCACAGGCTAAGGAGAACATATGGGTCGAAATAAATGAAGATATCACTAAAATCTGGCCCTCAATTGAGATAATTTTCAAGCAGGAGGAACTAGTACAAATATCAAAGGAGATTGTTGAAAAGGTAAGAGATAGTTTAGGACATATGCTAGGTGAAGTCAGTACATTGATAAAGGTCCTAAATTAAAAAACTAAGGATGAACTAGAGGAATTTGAGATTGCAAACAGAACATAAACCATCCTTGAAGTTAAAAGAGTTCTTACCAAAAATAATATGATGTTTCAATTAGAAAATAAATTCCATAACTTAGAGGACAAAATTCAAAAATTTCGCAAAAAAATCAATATGCTACATCAAGAAGGGTTTCCAGGGCTAAAAGGAATTGGAGATAAGTTAGTCAAATTGGAGGATTATCAGTAGAAATTGTACACCATATCCAAGGACAAGTAAAAATTTTCAACCATAAAAGGAACCATCACAGGAAAAGCCTTCATGGGGAGTTTGAAATTCGACCTGCTCATTAAACATTAAATATATATATTTTTCTTAATCAAACCAACTTTCTAGAAATATACCGAGGTGGATGAAACTAACAGGAAGTTAAATAAATTATCCATCCCAGATGAGAATAGATGGGATAAGTTCTGTCAAATTTTGGAGTAAAAGGCAGTTTTACATTTTCAGCAACAAAGCAACATTTTTCAGGCCTAGTAATCACCAACAATCCTCAAAGATAGTTCCAACAGCTTCAATGGTTTTTTTGTCCTATATTTCTGTATTATTTTTATAAACAATTTTTGAGATATTTTTTAATAAATCTTGATATTTTAAATCAAGATATTTTGTTTAGAATTGTATAAATGCTTCATAATTCAAAGTATAATGTGTTTGGACTTGTATGAAGAAAGGAGTTTTTTGATGTAAAGTTGTTCATGGAGCTAAAGATGATCATTTTCAGTAATGCAAAAATTTGTTCCATGATTCATGTGTCAAGCGAATTGGTGATGTTTCTCCTCTTATGTAATAGTATTTCTTTGTTTTTCCACGTGTTCTTCTTATCTATATTGTTTAAAGGAAATTAAGGGTTGAATTTTTTTAATTACACTTTGCTCTAGATTATAAACAATATCTATGTTTTCAAACTGAAATAAAATATAGAATTCATTTTTAAATTCTCTATGTTTAATTGAATTTAAATATTTTCCTCCAATTCATTCCACAAAGCTCCAAATATCCAATAGTCTTCCTACCTTTCCCTGCTACACTTCATCTGTTATTTCTGCACTTGATTTACTTAAGGTTTATGACTCCATTTCCCAATGGCTTATTCTTGAAGTTTTATCCAAATATTTCAAAAATCAACCTCTGAACTCAATAGCTAGCCTAATACCTTTAATCAACAAATCTAAATCATAAAGAGAGATCCATCTCTAAAACTGGAAGGGCTGGATCCCAACTTTACAAGTGGTTTTGTGGTTACCTCTGGATTTCCTCCCCAACCTTTGGAAATTATGGGGTGCTAAAATTTCACACCACAGAAAATTCATATCACTGTCATACACTATTTGGATATTTTTTATACCATAAACAATTCAGATACTCTCCATAGTATCATCGCATGTTCAGACTGCTCACAAGTACTCTCACAAGTTTTTATTTTTTCCAGAGTATTACCATAGGTTCAAACTACTCACAAGTAATACCATAGGTTCAAATATTCTTCCAGAGTATCACCACTAGTTCAGAATGCTCACAAGTGTCACCACATGTTTGTGTATGCTTTTCTTGATTCAAATTCCCAAATCTTTCTTTCTTATAATTAGATGAATAGTTATTCTTGTTGTGCAAGTTTTTCCTTTGAGGAGGATAAGGAGCTTCAATACATAGTCAAACATGAGGTCAAATGTTAGGTCCCTATAATACTAGTGTATTCCCCTTATTTGTATCGTTATTGTAGCCCCCTATTGTTATTGGTGTGCCCATGTATCCCCCATGTTGCTATTTTCGTGCCCCATAGAAACCCACTATTGTTCTTGTTGCGCCTTTACATTATTATTGTTGTGCCCTTACATTATTATTGCTATGTAGGCTCTGATTATACTATGACCCCTTAGAATCCTATATATACCGAGGAGGTATTATCATTTGTATCATCCAATAATTGTTCATTTATGTAATGTAAAGGAGGTTTCCCCCTTGAAAAGGACAATTTTTAAGTCTTTGATATATATTTTCTTTTGTTCTTTGAGTTGGTTGCATAACATTCAGTATCAGAGATTTGGATTCTAGGGTTTCGCTTCTTCCAACATGTCATCTTGGAATTCTCACTATAAATTTTTTTCTACGAAGCTTCAAAATATGATATTGCAACCACATGGGATCAAAATATTTTTGAACATTGTGTACAAATTTCAAATCTTGGTTCTCTATATTTTCAGAGATATGATTCAAGGAAGTTAGGGTTTTTGCAGGCTCAATAATTCCATCTCAAACAAGTAACCTAGGGAAGATAGTCACAACTTTATCTCCGAGAATCAGATTTGAATTTTGTAAAATTTATTGAAAGAAAATAGAATGTAGCTTTTTGGGTATCATTTTCATGGCCAGAGGTCGAAATAGTGATATGTGGCACTTCGTACAACTTTGCTCTACTGAACCAGTCTATAATCAGGACATCATGGAATATTGAGCATAACTCTTCCTTGAAGAATCCAATATCAATATGACTTTTGGGGTTGGAAAGAAGACTCAAAGAGATACCACGAGACGAAATTTTAGATCTTGGAGATCTAAAATTACAGAGATACAACAGTTTCAATATCGAGTTCCTAAAAAGAAATAAAAATGTGTGTATTTTAAAATTATGTATAACTTTTGTTTGAAAAATCAGTTTTAAGTGATTCAAAGGGCATAGTGAAGCATAGATATCATTGTTTCATTCCAAAATTCCTTGAAACTAAAAAATGGACACACCTAGTAAGCAACTAGAAAGATCTTTTATGATGCATGAAGAAGAGAAATAAATGCAACATGATATATCAAAATTATGATACCAAATGCATCAAATTTCACTCTCGCAAAGAGTAACAAAAAATGATTTGGAAGATATAATCAATGTTGACATAAATGGTATAAAAAGGTACATGTGAGTTTTTAATGGTGGTTTACAAGAATATATGGAAGCAATGATGAGTGTCAAGATAGAGGGGTTGAAGGAGGGTTTGGCAAAGTTGCTAGAAGAAAGGCTTCCCAATGGTGAAAAGGTAATCCATGAAAATAATTATGAGGACAAAAGGAATATGAATTATTATTTTAGAGACTCCAATGTTGGGTTTAAGAAGAAGTTTGATGGCAAGGATCCGGTAACATGGATATTATAGATGGAGCATTATTTTGATCTCCATGATGTGCAACAATCACAAAAGGTACACATTGCAACTTTATATTTAGAACCTAGTCAACTTTTATGGTATCGATTACTTTTTTCTCGTAAACCAGTTGTCACTTGGTCAATTTTTATGGAGGAAATGATATCATGTTATGAGGATTCAAAGGGAAACATCTTCTTTAGCCAATTGATAAATCTTAAACAAAAGGGTTCAATGGAGGAACACATTGAGGACTTCTAAAAATTGAATATCAGGGTAATGGATATTCTAGATGAGGATAGGATTGATGTCTTCATAGGGACTTTCAAGGATAAAATCCAACATGAGGTTCTCCTTTGGGAACCTGATTCATTGGAGAAGGCATTCAGGGTGGCAAGAAAATTTGAAAGAAAAATTATGGCAACAAGGAATGCTACCACTCACAACTATAAAGATGGAAGTGTTGATGCTCCTGGCCTTCTACAACCTACAATATTTACACCACAAAAATTGGAGGAAAAAGAAGAAAAATGGATTTGTTACAATTATGATATAAAATACACTAAAGGTCATAAGTGTGCTAAAACGAAATTATTCTAAATAGATTGTGAAGAGGAGGAAGAAAAGGAAAAAGAAACAACAAAAGAGGAGGATATACACTAAGAACCAACCCCTAAGAAAGAAGAAATGAATCCGACCATATCTTGCAATACATTGATAATAATTACCACTCGTCAAATGCTAAATATAAAAGGATATATCAAGAAGAAAACGGTAATAGTGCTGATTGTTTTAGGTAGTACTCATAATTTTATTCATTGTAGGATAGCCAAGGAATTGAATTTTTTCCTATATCCAACACCAGAATGTCAAGTGATGGTTGCGAATGGAGGAACTATAAATTGCTCTAGAAAGTGCCATAATATCAGGCTAACCATGGGAGAATATGTATTGAATAGTCCAATTATTTCCATTCCAATGGGTGGTGATGATGTTATACTAGGAGTCAAATGGTTACAATTTTTGGGGGCGATAAATTTTAATTTTCAAGAACTTTTATTGATTTTTTTTGGCAAGGAAATGAAGTTGAACTAAGGGTTATTGCAGGAAAACTAGGAAAGATAATCAACTCTAATGGCATAACAAAACTTATGAAGAAAGAACAATGGAGCGTAAGTGCACAATTATGCTCACTAGAGTTTCAAACATCAAAATCATCTATTTCTCCATATCTCCAAAAAGTCTTAGACAATCATTACAATTTATTTGAGACTCCAGAAGGCCTCCCACCTATTCATGATCATGATCATGTTTATCATATGATTCCAGGAAGTGTTCCTCCAAACATCAAACCTTACAGATCTTCCTATGCCCAGAGAAATTGAACGTATTGTTGTAGAAATGCTAGCGGCTGGTATAATTCAACCTAGTCAAAGTTCTTTCTCTATTCCAGTAGTATTGGTGCACAAGAAAGATGGATCATGGCATATGTGTCCATATTAGAGGGAGCTCAACAAGATCACTATTAAAGATAAATTTCCCATTATCATCATTGATGAATTTTTAGATGAATTACATGGAGAAATTTACTTCACCAAGCTGGATCTTCGTTCAGAATATCATCAAATTAGAATTAAGACTAGAGAAATTTTGAAAATAACATTCAGAACTCATGAGGGTCATTATGAGTTTTTGTTCATGCATTTTGGCCTTGCTAATGCACCTTCGATATTTCAAGGTTTGATGAATTCCATTTTCAAACCCTTAGAAAATTTTTGTTAGTATATTTTGATGATATACTAATCTACAACAAGTCTTGGAAGGATTATGTTCAACATGTTTATAGGGTGCTCAAACCATTGGAGGAGAAACAATTATATGCAAAAACCTTGAAATGTTTCTTTGGAGTACTAGAGGTGGAATATTTGGGTCATATTTTATCTCATGAGGGTGTTAAGGTAGACCCAAACAAAATAAAATCCATAAAGGAATGGAAAATCCCAAAACCATAAAACATATTTGTATATTTCTCGGGTTGACAAGGTATTATTGCAAGTTTGTTAAGAATTATGGGAGAATAACAACACCACTAACAACATTACTAAATAAAGATGCATTTTGTTGGGCTCCATAAGCAACTAAGGCATTTGAACATCTTAAAGAGGAAATGTTCCAAGCACCAGTCTTAGCTATGTCTGACTTCAAAAAAACCTTTATTGTGGAATGTGATGCCTCAGGAAATGGAATTGGTTTTGCTTTAATGTAAGATGGAAGAGACAATGATTTTTAAATTCATCCAATAAAAGGAAATTATTTGCACAAACCTATTTATGAGAAGGAAATGTTGGCAATACTATATGCACTAAAGCAATGGAGACCTTACCTACTAGGAAGACACTTCAAGGTAAAAAAAGATCATGATAGCCTTGAATAATTTTTGGAGAAAATATTATCTTCAAAAGAGAAGCAAAAATGGATCACAAAATTGTTAGGTTATGACTTTAAAATCATTTACAAAAAAGGGAAGCAAAATGTTGTTTCATATACACTCTGAAGAAAGGATGAGGATGTGGAAGCATTGATTTGTGCCATTTCTATTATCCAACCTGATTAGATAGCCGAAGTAAGGGATGAATGGAAGAATGACAGAGAGGTTTAGACACTTATTCAAAAGCTGCAGCAAGATCCCAGTACATCTGATACATTTAGCTGGAAAAATGATTCATTATGGTACATTTATCATTTATATGTTTGCAATAATTCTCAAATCAAGCAAAAGGTTCTTTTGGAATTGCACACATCCCCCTAAGGAGGGCACTCAGGATTTTTAAAAACTTACCATGAGATCAAGAAGGAAATCATTTGGGATGGCCTTAAATCTGATATTCAGAAATTTGTGGAAGAATGTTTGGTTTTCCAAAAAAATAAAGTTGAGACAATTAAGACCCTGAGTCTATTACAACCTTTATCCATTCCAAGTCAGTGTTAAGAGGAGGTCTTAATGGATTTTATCAAATGTTTACCCAAGTTTGAAGGAAAGAGTGTCATCATGGTGGTAGTTGATAGACTTACCAAGTATGTAAAATTTTGTGAACTATCTCATCCTTTTAAAGTCAGTACAATTGATGCCGCATTTATGTAAACAATTCAAAAGTTACATAGAAATCCAAAGATTATTGTAAGTGACAGAGATACCAATTTCACTGGAAATTTTTGGATGGAATTATTTTCTTGTTTTGTTACTCAGTTAGCTCATAGCTCATATTATCATCCTCATTCTGACAGGAAAACTGAGATAGTAACAAATTTTTGGAAGGATATCTTTGTTGCTTTGTATCTCATAAACAAAACATAATGGGTTAAGTGGTTACCTCTAGCTAAATGGTGGTATAACACTTCCATATTTCAGAAACATTGACCCCATTTCTGGAACTTTATGCATGTCATCCACCATCCATCGCATCATATTTAAGAGACAATCCTAAGGTTCAAGCAATGGAGTATCACATTGAGCATCAACAAAAGTTCTCCAACTCTTAAAGGATAACCTCACTCTGGTGTAGAATCGAATGAAACAACAGGTAGATCAACATCACAATGAAATAAGTTTTGATGTAGGTGACTGGGTAATTTTACAGCTACAACCATAAAAAAAATATACATCAAGCACCTAAGAAGGATAATAAATTATCATCCAAGTACTATGGTCCTTACAAGGTATTGCAAAATATTGGTACTATGGCATACAAATTGGAGTTTCTTGCATCTTCCTAAGTACAACCATTTTTCCATGTTTCATGCTTAAATAAGGTTATTGGTGACAAGCTCCCAGTTCAAACAGTGTTTCCAAAACTTGACTAAGAAGGAAAAATCATATTTGAGCCTGAAGAAGTCATGGAAACAAGAACCCAATAGTTATGAAATCAATTAATTCGAGAGTATCTCATTAACTTGAAGAAATTACCCATTGAAGACTCCATATGGGAGGATGATAATTTATATAGAAGCATCCATAAATACTCAAGAATTGAAGGACAAAATTTTTTGACGGAGAGGGGCATGTTAGGTCCCTATAATACTAGTGCATTCCCCTTATTTTTATCATTAGTGTAGCCTTCTATTGTTATTGTTGTGCCCATGTATCCCTCATGTTGTTATTTTTGTGCCCCATAGAATCCCACTATTTTTATTGATGTGCCCTTACATTATTATTTTTATGTAGGCTCTAATTATATCGTGACCCCTTACACTCCTAAATATACCAAGGAGGTCTTATCATTTGTATCATCCAAGAATTGTTCATTAATGTAATGTAAAGGAGTTTTCCCCCTCGAAGAGGAAAATGTTTAAGTCGTTGATCTATCTTTTCTTCTATTATTTAATCTGGTTGCATAACAACGAATGGGTGCAAAGGGGAGAAAGCCAACTTGAGGAGAAGAGAGGCCGACCTGGACACTTAGGGCTTCAACTAAATTTAAATCTTATTTTTAATAAATAAAATTAATTTTGAGCATGAAGATCATGCTTTATATGTACATCAATGATAAATATATAATGTGAAGACTGACCATAGCTTTGATCTGCTCAGATTTGAGAGACGAGACCAAAGCTTGAAAAGCTATGGCCCAGAACAAAGTGCAATTAGATACATGATGCATGATGATGCAACAAAAATTGCATCTTCATAAATCTCGTGTTCTAATACCAAATGATGGTAGGGACTGTGAAATTTAACCCCACTAATTACCCACATTAACATTATCGAGTCATGCTTCTCTATTTTCACCCAACAAAATGGGTTCCCAAATAACTTCATGAGTTTTTATTAACCCCTTCATAAATAAACAGAACCACCTTTTAACTTAAAACATTAACCTTTTATGGATATGCACGTGGAAGCTTAATAATAAGTGGTTCTTGGTTCATACATTACCTTCCTTCTTTACATTACCCAATGCATATGTGGCATCGCAAATTCATCACCAATCCATATCACATGGCAACATTAAACCATACCGCATTCCCAAAACTTAGCACAATATCGGTAATCTATTGATTTCACAAATTGGAAAACATAACATTTCGCATATCGGAACATATAACATATCACACTTTCCAGGCTTCTCTTATCATATGCAATATGTGATCGCATCGCATCACAATATCGCAACTTTAGGCTTCATCGCAAATCGGCAAATATATAATATCGCATATCAGCTTTTATAACCTTTACCTCATCAGCAATTCACACATTTAGCTCATCGGCACTTCGCAACTTTAACTCCAACGTTAACTATTATGCCATATCGCATGCGATGTGCGATATTTATCATATCATATAGATCTTAAATTATCGCACTTCGACACTTTCACAATTTAACCTACGATGAGATTTGAACCGTCGATCTTCAAGCTGATATTTGTGATTTAATAAGAACCATCCATTATCTCCTTTGGGATTCTTTCAAGGGTTTTGGCTGCCTTAATATTTTCTCTGCTTTCAACTGTCGCCGCTTGTAACTTCATCTTCTATACTCACTAATCCTTCCTAAGCTGTCTTCTATTTTTTTATTCACTCCAACTTGGAATTATCACACTTGTTGCATGCCTTACTCACTCTTTCAAGCCAGAATATAGAACACCATTCTGTATTACTTCTCTGTATCCAAAATTCGGTTTTATTTCTTTATTGACCTACACTCACATCCATTTTCTCCAGACTGGAATCATACAGATTCTACCCAGCCATTAAGTCTTTTATCCCTCAGAAAGACTTATACATTCAATTAGAATTCATTCAAAATGGTTTATCACACAGAAACCATAATTTCTTAGTTATGGATCACTCAGCACGTAAAAGGAATGACACACAATCACAATGAATTATATTTCCTCATTAATTAATAAATGTATAGATGAAAATAAGAAAAAACATGTTTACAATCTGGCTTTGGCCTGATACACCTTTTATATGGCCTTCTATCTTCTACAAAACCCTCTCTGTCTCTCGGCTTTCACCTCTCTACTCTATCCTTGGCCTAATTTCTTCCTTGTTTAAATTGGCCTCTCCTCTCTGACCTGATTTTCATTATTTTTAATTGGTCTCTTCCTTCCTTCATGGCTTACAATGAATTTATATTACAATTTAGAGCTTATCCAGCCCTCACTCGACTCCTATAGACTTGTAACCACTTCTATTCTCAGAAAATTCTTCCTATCTCTAATGTATGACTAATCTAATCTCTCGAGCATAAAAAGAAAATATCCTCTCTAATATCTCATTTTTTCGTGGATATGTTTACAAAAGTAAACTAGAATATTCCTTAACTATGCTTTCTAGGAATTTAAACATTTTACAAGAGAATATTACAATATTTACAATTTTACCCCTCCTTAGGCTAATGTCAAAACCATAGATTTGATCAAAAAATTAAAATTTAATTTGAGTGCTAATGCTCCTGCATCAGAATCCCAAAGCAAAAAAGAATCATGATATCCAGATCATGTGTTCCAATCTTTGTCCTCCTGGATCCCAAACTTTATTCTTCAGTGATCTCCTTGCTCCTTTCAACCATTGTCCATGTAATCTATTGACTTTTCTTGCTTCTCTTGATTTCCATACCTTCGTTTGTAACACTCCATTTAATTTTCCTTCAACATTTGTCACAGTACAGCCTTTCATACTACCATTTGTTTTTCTTCTCTTTATGCAACTCCTTTATTTATGTTTCTTCCTCATAAGCTTCATAAAATTTTCTATCTCTTTGTATAATTTATTTGGTTGTTGCACTTTATTTTCATTCTCTAGAATATAAACATCTTTAATTTTTACTTTATTTTCATTCTTTGGAATATACACATCTTTAAGTTGTTGATTACTTTCTTCAGTTTCTTTTTCAACATTTTCTTCCTCTGCTGCAGATCCTTTGCAGTCTTCATCAGATTCTTTCTTCTCTACTAGTGCTTTCAACCAATTCTCCAATAGCTCCAATTCTTTCTCCCATTTACTAACTAATTTTGCATGTACTTTCCCTTGACTATCTTCATAAGATAACATAGTCTCATCCTCCATTAGAATACCATTGTGACATTGCTTCTTTGAAATGTTTTTGTATATTTATTTTTTTTCCTTCATCTTTATAACAGCTTCCAATGACTGTCTATCACCTGCAAAACCTGAAATCACACACAAATTTTCAATTTTAAAACAACAAGACCCAATAGTCTAATTTGATGATTCTTTCAACAAATCTTTTTTTTGTTCCAATTCTTCTACATGATTTATAAAATATTCAATGGTATTCATCTCAACTTCCTCAAGCATAGAAATTGAGTACTTGGTATATTTTTCTTCTTCTTGCTTGCTTTTGGTGATCATTCTGAGCCAAAATTCCCATGTTTTCAACTTTAGCATGCTACAAAACAATATTTCCCTCCAATTGTGTGTTAGGGTCCCGTGATTTGGCAAATTGGCAAGCCAAATCACAGGGTAACATCAAACCGACTTTAGAGCCCTAGGACCTAGCCTTCCTGGACTCAGTGAGGGCTCTCTCTATTATGCAAAGGATGTAAACTTGTTTGCTTTTTGTATATTTGATTTTAGGCTAGTTGTTAAGTATGTTTTTAGTTTGTTTTGGGTTTTTTAGGGGAACTAATCAAAGGATAAATAGATAAAAATTTTGCCAGATCAATAGGACTATGGGGTCGAAGAGGTCAAGACTGTCTCGATGATGGATAAGGTATTACTGTAGGGCCGATTTGGTCGAGGTAAATGGATTCTTTGGGTGAAAGTGAAATGAGATGGACATTAAGTTTTGTGAAGGACAAAGATATTTTAAGCACAAATAGTTAAACAACAAACATTCATGTTGTAGGGCTAACCATTAATCACTATAAATGAAACTCAAACTGGTAGATGCAAAAAATAAACAATCAGGCGATGCATAGAAGTATAAGACCCTCTAACTTTGGGAAAATCACCTTCAGGCTTTTGGGAAAACAAATAAGATAGAAAAACAACTCAATCTATGAAGAGGGAACTCCTAAACATCATATCTTGAGCTATCAGGAACTTTGAAATAAGACTGCAAAGCATGGGCAAAGGGCAAGATCGAAACAAGACCTCTTCGACTTAACTAGGACAATCAATAATTCAGAGAGAGGTTTCAGAGATAGAGTTTTGATTAGCTATGAGTAAGTAGGGCATACCGTGAATCATACTAGACAGCATACATAATAACCATTAATGAAATTGATAACAATTTCTTAGGGTACCAAAGAGCAGTTAAGAATTCTTTGACATAACCAAGAAAGATGAAAACATAGAAGTTGTAATGAATTAGGAAACTTGAGGTGCCTCCATGGGCATATCTCAAATCTATTCTTTACTGACATACAGCAAGCAAGAAGCATGAAAACATGTATGATAAACTAAGAAAACATAATAGATAAGGGACACAATACCATTCACCAAGCCATGGAATCCTACATACAATCCTCCTCCACCATCAAGGTCAAACAAGAGATCATCCACATCATGAGACAAAGTATTTCTTCAAAGCTTGTAATGATGTGGATTTCTCTATAACATCAAGTTCAGGCTCTGGTTATAATGAATTCTCTTAGATTATATAGGCCAAAGAGAAAGAAACCCTCCTAGAGCATCTAGAAGGCCATTGGCCTAATACAAATATCTGATTTTGTCCTTGAGGCTTTTCAAAGCCCAAGGCACAAAATATCATAAAAAATATCTATTTAAGCTAATAATAGAAAGAAAATTGAATTTTAATCTTTGACATGGAGTTAAAAATAGCTAAATGCACATTTGGATGATCATATTCAGAATAACTGCTTTTTAAGCCAAAATGCTACAAGAGCGTAGCAGCAGAAAGAAGCATGTTTTGCAGACAACTTTTGAGGGACTTCCTGATGTCAAAATGAGGCCCGTGATGGCTCGTTGGAAAGACCTGGATGTCTAGTTTTTGGAACTACTTTATTTTTCCAAAATTGATCCCTAGATGTCTGTCAAAAGGTGGATTGAGTGAAAAAAACCTAGGAGGATCTCATCTACTGATATGTGAGGCAGAAAGGTGAATTTTGACTGATTTTTGCCTCTTTGGGGGACCAAAACACCTCCTTTTGATCTAAACATTTGTGATTAACTGCCCCCAAATTTAATACATCCAAAAAAATGACTTTCATGAGCTGAGGATAATCCTTGCATACATGGCAGTGCCTAGAAAAATGTGCAATTAGGGCCAAAAAACACAAAAAACAAGATCATGTCAAAATTTGCTCAATTTTTGCGAGCAAGCCCCTTATGGGTTCTTAGAAGCATGCAAGGATGCTAAAGCCAAGATTTCAAGCCTATATATGCATTTTCCTCTTTTTTCACCAAGCGCCTCCTTTGGGCAGTTTTGAGCCTTTCTTGAGCAAGTTTGAGTTTTCTTTGGGAAAATTGGTTCAATTTCTTGTAGTGCCCAGTCATCTTCCTTTGCAAACCCAAGTCTCTATTTGCTTTTTCTAATTTATCCTCTAAATTCTTGTTCGCTCTTTCAAGCCATGATTCTTTATCATTTTCTATTTCTTGGGCAAGCAATTGTGTGAGAGGATAAGATCGAACAAGGGTTGCTTCTTCTTCCTTATGTTTCTCCAAAGCTTTCCTAAGACCCATAGTCTTAGGCCTTTTTCTTACCGGCTGCTATTCTTCCTCAATATCATCAAATTCGCCCATATAATCTTCAAGCTTGACTTGTGCTTTGTATGCTTCCCTTTGGTATTTGAATGTTCGGGCTTCATAAATTGCCATTTGCCCACTCATTTGTTTATTTTGCATTTGTAGAAAATGTATGAGGTCCTTTGACCTTTCTAGATCAGTTTATAAGTCATGTATTTGGGCTTATCTATTTTGCAAAAGTGACTCAAGAATTCTAGCTTCATCATCTCCAGCATCACTATCTATTTGTATGATGTCAAACTCCCTTTCTTTTTCATGACTACTCTCCTATTGTTCAACTTTTTCTTTGCCCTTGCTTTGGATAGACTTCTATGCTCTTTTTCTCTTTGGAAATTTAACAATACTCTTCTTAGGGAGATTTCCTCTACTCCTTAGTGCCCTAGTGACATTACTAGTCATTGCTAGAGTGATCTTCTTCTTTGCAGATCCGGTGTTTTTAGCCTTTGGTGCTTTTGGAGAATGAACCATGGCCCCTTGCCTAGGAGAGGCAGCAAGAACATGTTCTTGGCTGTGTTAAGGAGAAGAGAGAGGAGATTTTATCTCTAGTACTTGTTCAACTTGATCCTTTACACTGTTGCCTCCATCATCACCTGCTTTGCTGCCCTGTTCACTGTTTTCCTCAATGTTTTGAGTTTTTTTAGGGCTACCAGCTTCATCATCTCTTTTTGTTGTTTGACTACCTTCACTACCTGTCTATGGACTACCATGTTTACCCTCCTTACTGTCTTGAATTTGTTGAGGGTTTCCTTTATTAGGACTATCTTCATTGGGACTGTCTTCATTGTCATTTCTCATGCTGTCACCCCCCTCACTGTTCTCCTTAGACTCTATGTGTGGGCTGTCATCATGATCACTACTTTGCTGGGAGGCACTTTTCACTGTCCCTTTGATTGGTTTCATGACTTTGTTGAGGTTTGTGGTGTTCCTCATCACTGCTTTGAACATCTTCCCTTTGCTCTTCATCATCATTACCCTGCTTGGAATCTTCACTGTTCCCTTGAGGACTGTTCTCCTGATCACTGTGCTACTGATGGTCACTTTGTTTTTCATCACTGCTTTGAACCTCTTCCCTTTGTTCCTCATCATCACTAGCTGTGGGTGGGTTGTCCCCATGCTCATTTTCTTTGCTTTGCTCAGGGCTGCTTTGTTCTTCATCCTTACTACTTTGTTGAGTATCACTATGTTCCTCATCACCACTAACCTCATGCCTGCTTTCATAAGACTACTCTTTCTCACTATCAATCATGGGTGATGTTTTCCTTTGAGGAGTATTTTGACTTGATGGAGGAGAGACATAGTGAGTGGAGGGTGAGGAGGATATATGAGATGGGCCATGAGTTGAAGAGGCAGTAGAAAAATCTGGATGAGAAATGAAAGTCTCCCAAGACACTCCTTTATTTTCAAGCTAGTGAAGGATGATGATTTTGATGAGAGAATGATGGAAAAGACTATATTTTTGCTGAGCAGGAGGTCTCTTTTGAACAAGGGAGGACATATTGTCTATGCTTTTGTAGAGGAATAAAGGGATATTTAGTAACTGAGTCCTTTTGAAATGCATGAGAAGCCTGATGTGATAGGAATAAACTCGAGAATATCTCCCTTCACATGTGAAATACTTCATGATAACTCTCATGAGGGGGGCATAGCTGCTCAACAAGTGAGAAAAAGGAAATATAGCTTAGCAAGCATCCTGATGGTCTGGTTTTAGGAAGGGTTAATTGTGATTTAGATCCAGGTATGCTTGTTTGAACCAATTTTCTCCTATATAGGGGATCTTAGTTGCTTTGGAGACAACCCTAGGAGTGAGTTTAAAGTCCAGACCTGCTAGGTGGACATGTTTTCCTTGCAGCCTCAGGGCGAACAGTTGTGTTAAGGGAGGGATTGGTGACTGCCTGGACTTTTTGGCAAAAATCAAGGCAGCCTACCTCATGGAAGTTGAAAAGAACCGAAGGGGAGTCATTTATTTCCTGATTTGTAACAGGCTCAAACCTTTTGTGAAATCCACCCTTGCTGGCCTTCTTTGGAGGCATAGTTTTGTTTAGGCTTTTCCTTCACTCTCTTACCAACACAGGTCTTTTGACTGAATTAAGGCTTTCTTCAAACATTGTTTTCCCCTCTTGCAAGACTGTATTTTTCTATGAAAATAAGTTTATTTCTCTAAACTGTGTTTCTTTTCATCACTTTGCAAACACATTTTTGACTTTGAAAATAGGGCTTTTTTCCTTTAGCACAAAATTTGCTTTGCTCTTTCTGGATTGTGTTTCTTTTTTAAAAAATCAAACCAAACAAGTTTTTAAACTGACAAGGTTCCTTCATCCTTAAACACTATCTTGTTTTCTCTTTGTAAACATGGTGGTTTTAAGAATAAACTGTGTTTGTGCCTTCATTGGACTGTGTCTTTTTCTTAACCAAATTGATTCCTAAAACCTCTCAAACTCAAAACTTAGGCAAAGAAAACAATAAATACCTCTTGAAAATGCATTGTGCGCTTTTGGAGACAATTTCACTAGGAAAAAATCCATTTTCTGGTGAGTTGGAGGTATTTTGAGCGGTGCTACGCTCCTATGCACAGGTGCGTAGCACTTGCACGCACTGTGGTGTTGTCGGGTCGGGCAGTGGGCGCCCTCTGAACACTAGTGGGTCGACACACAGGTGCATCGCGTCCTGTGTTAAATTCTTCTGCGAACACCTACAAGCGCGTCGTAGCAAATTTCAGGCGTGTCTTGTGTATGAAAGGTAGCAAATGGTCATTTGAAGCTCGTCTCTTTTGCCCACAAGGTTTGCACAATGATACGAAGATACTTTGGCCGAGCCTTCATAGTTTGAAAAACACACTTTTCCCTCTCTTATCAATTTGAAAAACAAAACTTCTTCTTTTACTTTGTAGTCGTTTTGAAAAGCGTTTTTGTGCTTTTGTTGAGGGGTTGCCCTTTTTAACAAACTGACTTATCCCTTCCTATTTGCAGGATAACTCTTTGACCAAATCACGAATATATTTTAAACGCTACTTCTCCTTATGCTTTGTCATTTGAAGACAATTATAAAAAGACTGATTCATGAACACTCTCTATCACTGCAAATTTTGCCAAAAACTGTCAATATTTGATGAATTTTAACCCTTTGCTTATTATGAAGGAGGTTATGCCATTTAGATCACCTAGATCCCTTGAAAGCACTGTTGACCCTCTACTCATTAGTGAAGGAGGTCCTTTTAACAGATTTTCTGGGAACTCTTTGATATTTTTAGGTTTCAACTTTATGCATCCAAGCTCTATCTGTCAATAAAGTTTCCCTCAAAACTTTGACCTTTGAAGGAGGTATTTTCATATGAGTTTTCTCTGTTACTTTGAATAGACCATTAGGGGTAAAATGTGATCTTTTTCACTTGTCATTCTTGAATATCTTCAAAAAAACTGAGTGCCCTCTGCTTATTACTGAAGGAGGAACTTTCAACATACTCTTTTTATCATTTGAAGACTATTTTTGAACAAGTTTTCTGTGGGCCCTCTACTTATCATGAAGGAGGAAATGTTTGACAAACTGCATGGGTGCCTTTTTTGACCTCTGTTAACCAACTAAAAATTGTCCATGAACAAACTGTTTGTGGCTCTTTAGAAAAACTATGTTTATCATTCAGAGAGATCTTGTGCTTGTCATTCAAGGGAGACTTCTTTTAGGACTGTGAGGGGTGCCCTTTCTTCTCTGGAAGGAGGTCTTTGATCTGACAGTGTTATCCTTTGAGAAAGGCTATTTGCTCCAAATATGTGCCCTCTGAGACTGTGCCTTTATCCTTTGCCTATATTTTGAAGGAGGCTTCCAAAAAACAGTATTTGTGACCCTTTAGACCTACTATGAGGCCCCTTTCTTATTTGATGATGGAGGTCCTTTAAAACTATAAAACTTCATTTATTTCAAAATTGTGACCTCTGTCTGTTTGTTTGAAAAATACAAATAAAAGGTAACAGTGAACCTTTGGTATTTACCCTTGATGAAATCATTTGAATCATAATGCCCTTTGCTTCATGAGGGCTTGTTAGTAATGTACATCCTTTTTTCATAAAATCACTGTGCAAATTTCAGAAGCAAATAATGTGCTTTGTAAATAGTGAGCGCTCACTGCTATGCATCCTTGGAACAGCTCTTTCTTCCCTTCACTGTGTTTTCATAAGGTGTGGTGAACTTGTCTGTGACAGTATTTCAAATTTTAGTTCATGATGAGGTATAAGAAACAGTTTTCTTTCTTATATTCTCATCCTAGTTGCCTAACTTGCTTTGAAGCTCTCCTTGCCAAAAGACTACCATTGTTGGTTGTATAAGGCTGATTTGTAGGACTGGCCACAATCTGCACTTTCTCTGACTTCCATAGTAAACTGACACAGCATGAAACTTTCTCCTGAGGTGCTCTTTTTGCTCACACTCTGCTTGATGTCATCAATCAGTACATCCCTGCAATGTTGTAAAAACAGATGCTTTTGAAGTTTTGAGGGCTTCTTTGATGTTTTATGGGGATCATGCTTGATCTAATCATATTTCTTCAGACAGGGGAAACTCCTTCTCTTTTCCTGATTTGAACATTCTTGAGCCTTGCTTGAAATAAAACAAAATGACCTCTTTGATGGTGCGTGACCTAGGGATAGATAAGGGTTTTGCTGAGGCAAATAAAAAGATATGATGGCTGACTGATATTGAAGACAGGGTTTTTGGCTCAAAACAGTCTTGCCAAGGAATTTTCCCTAAAACACCACCACCTAGACCTACATACTTTGTCATGGTTCTTGAATGGCTTCTTGGGCATGAGTAGGTTATCACATGACAAAGTGATCAGTGAGAGAGGGGTAGACACTTTGTTAAATGTTGGACAGTGAGTTGCATGAAAAACAAAGGATTTTGATGGTAGAGAGACAAACTTATAACAGCTATAGACACGAAGGCTTTGCTGAATTGTGATAGGTAGGGAAACTGAAGGGTTTTTCTCATTATAGGCTGAAGGAGAGGGGTAGGAAAACAAAAATTTGTTTGAGCTGTTTTCTAGATGACAAATTGACAGATTTAGATTAGCTTCTAGAAAACTCAGCCAAGGAATCTAGTCATCAAAACAGGTGAAAATACTAATGACTAACATTGTGTATGAACTTCCTCATGAGATCTAACTGTCTCAAAACCCAAATTATGTCTCTCTTCTTTATCTTATCCGACGTCACCTACAAACATACACAAATTATTAATTTCAAAATCATAAGGCTCAATTGCCTCAAATGATGATTCAAACATCATCGCTCCATTTTCAAGTTCAAAAGGAACTTATTCTTCTCCAGCAACTTCAGTTTGTTGTAGCTCCACTCCTTTGAGCTTCTCCATCCTCAATTGAACATCTATAATCTGCTCAAGCTTCCTCAGCTCCTCTATCAACTGCATATTCACCTGATGTTCTCTCCTCTCTTTTAGCTTATGCCACATCATTTTCTTTCTCATTCTGTAACAAAATTTCTAGTTTTCTTTACTCCTCTCCAACATCTCCATAAAAAAATTAAATTTCATTATTATATCATCCTTTTCTCTCTCATCCTCTTCATACATGCCATCTGCTTTGACATATTTCTTCACTCTTCTTCTACTGTGGTCTCTCTCAGAACCTCTGCTATGACAATCAGTAATCATCTTCTCCTATATCTCTATGAGTTCCTCACTCACTATGAGCTATACTTAAGCCTCTGTAATAGCAAGTCTTCCCTGCCACAACTTACCTCACCAAGCTCTCCTTTGTACCTAGTCTTTTGGTAACACTAGTCCCCTCTCTGGAACCTTATTTGACCATTCCTATGCTCCTTCTAGGCTTCAACTCATCTGAACCTTTGAGAACAAAAATTTCCTCTTGTATTTCAATCACAAATGAAATACTAGGTTCTGTCCACATTCTTCCTTTTTTCAGAAACTCTTACTAGCTTCCTTCATCACTGCTCTTAAGGCTTGAACTTCTTTTGATGAGATACTTCATTAGCTGCAACTATCAACCTTCAATCTATCTTTTATCCTGAAAAACTCAAATAAGAGTTAAATAAAACAATACCTGCATGATTTCTCAAGCAGTCTCCATCCACTCTTCACATTCGAGTGAATCTCCATTCTCCACAAAAAAACAACCATCGACGTGCTTTCTTTATGCTTCTACAATCTCTTCTTAAGAGTATCAATCTAACCATCTTTTGCATACTTTACCTCTGTATGCCTACTGCTTGTCAGATTCAAATAACCTGATCTCCTATTTGCAATATCTCTGTCAATTTTCTACAAAGCACATTTTCTTTACTGATCTCCTCTCTCTTCCGCAATCACACTCTCATATTCTTTCATACCTTACCTCTATATGCTTGTTGTTTTGGGTATGTGTTATATTCTTTCCACTACTAGTCATGCGCGGGGGGGTCACAGGGGAGGCGATAGCCCCCCTGTACGATGCGTCGGGTGCAGCAGGGGACCCGCCCATGGTTTTGTGCATGGGTTTGCACATGGTTTTGGGGTACGATGGTTTTCGGCCCCTGGTATTTTGTAGATCCGGTCAAGGGAACTATGGTTATGTTCTAATCCAAGGTTAATATATTGGGGTTTATGTATGCTTCGACATGTATATATATGTGTTGTAACACTAAAAGGAATATAATGAAAAATCAAGCTGGTCGTCTTGATTTGGGATCCAGGGGAAAATCTCTGTGTTTATTTGTTTTATGTTTTATGCTCTCGCTATTGTTTATTTTATTTTTTAAGATTCGTTTGTAGATAATTTCTGTACAGGGTTAAAACCTACATTTGGTATCAAAGTTGTTTCAGCTTCAAGGGTACGCCTTTGCTGCTGAGGGGTTTTTTGCTTGGGCCTAAGGTAGACCCTGTTCAGTGGGAGATCTACAGGATCAATTCTTGCAGCGAAAGAAGATGGAAAGCAATGGAAAAATAGATATTGAGAAATTTAATGGTCAGAGTTTTGAGTTGTGGAAGCTCAAGATGGAGGACCTGCTGGTCGATAAAGATCAATGGATCGTGGTAGATCTAGGTACTAAACCAATGGCAATGTTAGATGAAGATTGGAAGAAGTTGGATCGGAAGGTGAAGAGCACAATACAGTTGTGTGTCTCAGATTCGGTATTGTTGAATGTATCTGGGGAAGCTATGGCAAAGAATTTGTGGGACAAACTTGGGACTTTGTACCAATCTAAGTCTCTGGTGAATAAATTGTTCCTACAGAAAAAGTTGTATAACCTGAGGATGAAGGATGGAGACTCGGTGACGGAGCATCTAAACGCCTTCAATACTATGGTAAGTCAGTTGTAATCTATTGATATTAAAATCTCAGATGAAGATCAGTGCATCAGTTTTTTGTGTTCTCTACCAGACTCATGGGACAGTCTAGTTATTGAAATAGGTAGCAATACAACTACCTTGAATTTTGATGACGTTGTCTCAGCCTTGCTGTCAGAGGAAATGAGATGGAGAAATATGGAGGGTCAGAATGGAGATGCCTTATGTGTATGAGGAAGGTCCCATAACAGAAACAAGAATAAGGTTTTGAGTGGGAGATCTAAATATAGAGGGAGATCTAAATCTCCTAGAAAGTTTGTAAAGGTGTGTTGGAAATGCGGAAAGGAAGGGCACTACAAAAATGACTACATATCTAAAGCTCTAGAGAAAGGAAAGGGATCTAATGATGCTCCTCCTACAGAGGAAAAAAACACCTCAGATGAAGGTGGGGATGTGTATTTGGCTTCTTCTTCAAATACACATGTAGATCATGAGTCATGGTTGATTGAATCGGGTGCATCCTTTCACTTCACTCCCCACAGGGAGTGGTTCTGCGAGTATGAGAAATATGATGGTGGTGATGTCTTCTTAGGGGATGATAGCAAGGCCAGAATTGTCAGACGTGGAAAATTCAAGCTGAAGATGCAAGGTGGAAGGATTAGAACACTTCCTGGTGTTCTGCACATTCCTACATTAGCCAGAAATCTGATTTTTGTAAGCAAGATGGATGATGCAGGTGTAAAAATAGCGTTCGAGAAAGATACATGTAAGATGGTTTGGGGAGCACTGGTATTAATGCGGGGAGTTCGGATTGGAACTCTGTACAAGCTTCAAGTAAGCACTATTATTGATGGATGCAACAATTCTGTGGTTCCTGAAGGTGGATCGGAAAGCCTAACGGTCTCTGGAGAAAAGACCATGATATGGCATCAAAGGCTTAGACATATTGGAGAGAAGGGCCTTCGGATACTACATGGAAATGGTATGGTAGAAGGTATGTCTAATTTCTCTCTGGATTTCAATTTCTGTGAACAGTGTGTATATGGTAAGTAGAATCGGGTGAGTTTTCCTTCTGGTGCTAAGAGGGCGAATAAGATATTAGAGTTTGTGCATAGTGATGTGTTTGGACCTGTGTCAGTTCCATCACTGGGTAATTCTGTGTACTATGTTTCATTCATTGATGAATTCTCAAGGAATACATGGATATATTTCTTGAGGAAGAAATCTGAAGTCTTTGACAGATTTAAAAAATTTAAGGCTCTGGTGGAAAAGCAAACAGAGAAGAAGATAAAGGTGTTGAGGACAGATAATGGTGGGGAGTTTTGCAAGAAGGAATTTGAAGAGTTATGTAAGAAGTGTGGTATAGCACGGCAAAATACTACTCCATACACACCTCAGAAAAATAGAGTTTCAAAAAGAATGAACAAAACGCTGATGGAAAAGGCAAGAAGCATGCTCAGTGGTACCGGGTTAGGACAAGAATTCTGGGTAGAGGCAGTGGAGACTGCATGTTACTTGGTTAACTGCAAATGACCTTCATTAATGTTGGAGGATAAGACTCCACATGAGGTATGGACTGGTAATGTTGGAACAGGGTCTCCTACAAAGCAACGAATCTAGTCCATTTTGTATATTTTTTATTATATTTAGTCTAACGCAGGGGTTTTGGGGTGGGTCAAAGCCCCTAATGCATTGTAAGCGGGTCAAGGGTAGACCAAGAGTCTGCAAACCATGGTTTGCGGACCATTGGATGCGTAGGATAAAGTAGTATAAATAGTTGAACCATTTTGAGTCGATAGGTAGAGAATGAATAAAGCTTGAAGCGAAGAACAAATTGCTAGATCTGGGTTGGGTTGTTTTGGGTTAGGACTCCTGCCGGCTATGTGCATGGAGATCCTCTGTCCTACTGTGTGCAGACCTTGCTGGTTGTGTGCGTAGGTGGTATTTGGGGAATGTATGAATATTTTGATACATAATATATGCAAAGTATTGTTGAACTATCTAATGTTATCTAGATCTGTTCTATTATGATTAATGCAAACTAAGAGAATCGGATTAAGTTGCGAACTTGTCTATTTTATCTCTATGATATGAAAGTATTTGCCTTTAGTATATTACTATGATAAGACTGTACTTTCACTTGTTGATTACATCTCTGTTAATGAACGCAAACTATCTGTGTTGACATTATTGGCTGCGATTATGTTGTTTTATGGTTATAATTGATGATGTGAACATGGATACAAGCCCGCTAGAGCATATCTGATAAAGAACTATAGTCTGGAACCCTAAGAGTCACCCTTCTGTGTAGATATGATAGTTATAGGCCTATGTTATTACCTTCTCTCTCTCAGGGTGCGGAAACCTGGTTCCAGCACCCTCCCATACTACTTCGGGTGAGACTTTGACCTGCGCAAGTAGGTCACTGCCGAAAGGGCCAGTAGTATAGGGGTTTGTTGGCAAACCTTCACCTCCGAACTTGGGTCAGGACCCCTCAAGCCAAAAAATGGTTCCGTTTCTAGGACCGGGAGAATTTTGAGGGAGAGATCTAGTAATGCCAAGGCTGTATTGGAAACCTAAAAAGAAAGAAATCGATGAATGGTTTGAAAGGAAAGTTCAGGAATTTGCTGTAAAAGAAAATCGCAGTGCGAACTTGACTGCAGAGGAGTGGAAAAATAATTATATTTTTTGTAAATCTATGATATTTTCTTCGTAACCTTTGCAATCGAGATGCAGGAGTGGCTCGCAAGACTGGTCGATTTCCAAAATTGTTGGAAAGACGAACGGGCCACGCAGTGGACTCCAGAAATGATCTAGCAGTTGGAGAAGACTGATAATACCATTACTCACATGGTAGATCATTGGGTGGATAGTGTGATAGGAGGATTTGTGACTAAATTTGCAATTGATCAATTTGTGTCCTACTCAGAAGCAGAGTGGAGGTTCTTCAAGGGTTTTTGGGGTAAGTTTCTAAAAACTTTTCCATTACTGATTAAGATCTTCTTGTGAGAAAAGAGTATCATGTGTAGCCATACCAAGTGAATGAGCTCCAATCAAAGTGAGGGTACAACATGCAGCGAAAAGTACTACAGAACTAATCAAGAGGGAGATCGATCTGTCTATAGTCCAGTGACTAATTTTGCTACGCACAGCCCACCATCAACACCATCGTCAAGTCCTCGTAGGGGCAAGAACTCACCTCCACCACCATCGGAAGATGATATGATGTCATAGATGAACTTATCCACCTTCAAGGGTGCAGGGGACGAATATATGGATCGGTTCTGGTTTGTCGCAGGGTCTATATGGACTGTGCAGAATGTAGTAAGAGATGCTGTGAAAAGAGCGCAGCTATCTCTTGCTTTTGAACGAAGGGCCCTGGACTGCTATATGGGATACCTAGCCTAGCATGCAAATGCAAGCATTGAGGACATTAACAACACCTTGAAGCAACAGTTCAAGAAGCCTAAGGCCTACTCCTAGATAGTGAATGAACTGAAATATTTCAAGCAAGGTCCATCTAGGTCGGTATGGGAAGCTGATCGGCGATTGAAAAAAGTAATCAGAGAAGGAGGATCCCAGTATGATGACAGGCAGCATGTGGAATGGTTCATTTCTATGTTGCTACCCCACCTACGCATAAATATGGGCCACCAATACATTGAGTCGCACGAGAAGGCCTTGGAGATAGCAATGAAGTTGGAGGTTGTGCCACGAGATGAGACCCAACTGGGTGTCCAACAGATACAAAGCCAGATACAAGCAATGCATATGGAGATCCAGAACCTGCAAAAGGAATGAGGAGCGGAGGCTAGCCCTGATAGGTGGTGCATACGATGGAGGGTGAATGGCCACACCAAGGACAACTGTCTGCTATTATCAAACTATATGTAGGCCGAAGGACCTAGTCCGTTGCGCCCTAGAGAAGCTGTGGGGCTAAGTAGGCCGGCACTATGGTGTGGTGACTGTCACATTGCGGGATTGCATGACACCAACCACTGCCCTCGGCTTTATGATTGTATTCCAGAGGCTAAGCAGCAATATTGCAGGTTTTGTAGGTCTGTGGGGCATGATGAGAAGAACTGCCGTACCTACGATCTGATGATAGACAAAGGAAACATCTATAGGGTAAAGACAGATCTTTCATCACCAAGGATCCCTTCTGGTATCGAGGGCTCCCCCGGTAGGGGTAGGGGAGGGGGCCACAGTGGAAGCGTAGGTAGAGTAAGAGGCCAACTAATTTGTTATGACTGCAGAGAGATAGGTCACTTTGCAAGGGACTTCTTGAAATCTACAAGGAAATCCTGTAGGTATTACAGGCAGCTGGACCACGTGATTGAGGACTGCTCGATTTTGATAGTTAAGGTGTAGGAGAAACAACAGACACCTACGCAAAATATGCAAAGGGTTACGGCGGAGCCTCAGAATGAGGAACCAGGTATTAATTTCATAACCCGTAGCAGCCTAGCCACTGGGGAGGCAGAAGAAAAAGCTGTAGCTGAGCCTCTAATCAGGAAAGCAGTCAACAAATCAAAAGGCCTGGACCTACAAAAGGTCTGGGAGACCTTTATCGCAGATTAATGAGACTTTGCAGAAGTATCTACTTCGCAGGTCCCTACGACAACCAAAGAAGGAGAAGGGGTCTAACCATTTATACAAGCATGCATGAAACTGTTGCGCAACCAGCAGGTCGTTGAGAACCCCCAAGCACTATTAAACAGCTATGCAGAGAGAACCAACCTGCCCCTAGAAGTTAAGGATGTAAACACACTGTACAAATACAAGAAACGCACCGGTAGGGAAATGCAGCTCACAGCACAAATCAGGGACTACGAAATGGAACAAGTTATTTTGGATCTAGGATCAGATGCGAATGTACTACCTAAGAAAACGTGGCAGCGCATGGGAGAACCCATGTTGGAATAGCCCACTTTCCAGTTGCGCATGGCCAATCAGTAGAAGATCATACCATTAGGGAGGTTATCACAGATTGTAGTGGATATTGCAAGAGTCAAGGTATGAGCCGACTTCGAGGTCATTCAGATTGTGGAAGATGCAGACCCTTACCCTGTGCTCCTAGGGTTATATTGGGCTATCGACATGGGCAGTATTATCAACTTAAAGAAGAGGAGCATGGTGTTTGAGAATGGAGGAGTCCGATTGATAGTCCCCTTAGACCCTGCAGAAGGAGAAAGGTATATGGAAATGGTGCGTATCGACGAGGAAGTAGATCACATCTACAAGTTAACTATGCAGGATGAATATTAAATCAACCCTATGGCTAATATTATGCTCTGTTGGGAAAAAGATAGTGACTGTTTGTCTGACTCTGACGGAGAACTGGAAAATTGGTAAAACTAGTTGCACAACGTATTCGCGCTGCGATGTCTCAGGATTACAAGGGATTTCCAATGTATCTCCTCAGAGGTATGAGATCTGCCCTACTTTGATGGTTCTGGTAGCATTAAGGAATTTTTGCAAGCATTCGAAGCCAAAGTTCCGAATGAGCGAAGGGTGTGGGCCCTCAGTCTCGCCCTACACGTAGCACCTGCGAAGTGGTGGGATGAGCGTAAGATAGCGTTCCAGAAATAGGGAGCATGTAGGACTATGTTACTCCTGCACTTCAACCCTTTGGTTCACTTACACAGGGAACAACCTAGACAAGTAATCCAACGCTGCGTAGACTTGCACGAGATAACTACCGATGGTGGGAAAATGTGTGTAATTGATAGGTGCATCCCCTACAGAAACTCTCCAAAGATGGTGGATACTATGGAAGCTGCGGATCGGTCAGCACCTACAGTTATGAAACAACTACGCTCACTCCTCCACTTCACAGGCTACTACAAAAGAATAAGACAGGTGTACGCAATGATCATAGCGCCTCTCAAAGAGCTACTTCGCAAGGCCATCTTGGTTCATAGGGCCACCAGGCGTTAGGGGAGTTTCGCACTAGTTAAAAAGACAATAGGCCCACTCAGCACGCAGATGGAACGTTGGATGGACCACCATGTGCACAGGAGGCCCACTAGACGCACACAGGCACGCTCAGAGTGCAACTGTGCGTTGAGCGCACCAGAGCTACGAAAAATAGCCGTTGGGATAGTCAAATCAAGTAAAATGAAAAATCTACCGTTGAATGGAGTGGGCGGCTGGCATTTAATGAGGTGCTTGCAAGAGATTTTTTACCGTTTACATAATGGTAAGTTCCAAGTGCAGCTTGCCCAACAACTGACCACTTGTGCTAGCTATAAAAGGGGTCGACCAAACAAGACAAGGGTTCCGTATCAGTTGTATAGCTTGTACTTGGCTTATCTTGCTGTGACGATTTGGTGTTGTAAGATGCTCTATGTTTATAATGTCTCCTTTAGGTCTGAACAACCTACCCCCTCGGACAGTAGCAACTCAGAGTTTTTTTTCCACGCCAGGGTGATGGCTATGAACTTCGTTGAGCCTTCTGAACCAATGACCTCGATGGAACAGGGGACTGAGGAAGTATTGGAAATCGAGTCTAAGGTAGAAGAGATTCTCTCCACGCCGAGCCCAACCATGAGAAAAGGGAAAGCAAAGGCACAGAGCTCCGGAAAACCACCGGAGCACACAAAATGGGCTGTAGGAAAGCCGTGAACTTCCCTGCGAACCAAAAAATCCCCGAAGGCAGCTCGAGAGGAAGCACAAACCGTCGAGCCAATTCATTGGTTGCCTCCCTTTTTTCAACCACGTAGGGCATCAACGCGTACGCTGAAGAATCTTGATGGTTTGGTCACTTACCTACAAATTTCGCTGACCCCAGGCGAGGTTCCCATCATTGGCAAACCTGTTGGTAAGCTTCATGAGGTCAAGATTGATCATCACGACCTGGCCAACTTCGAAGTGTTCCCTAAGCTAGAACCTGCGCTATACCTCGACACAATTCATGACAACAATGGAGTTACAGCCATACCCCAGTGCTGGGTACGGGGGTTGGTCGGGTCCGGGCTCCTGAACTTGCTCAAGATGCCCCATTTTGGTCATTACAATGTTACAAATCAACTCGCACAGAAGCTGCTCGAATTCACGACGGCTCCCTATGGATCCGGATAGGACCCTTATTGATGTTGTGTTGATTCATAGGATTATGATTCTCCTGATGAATGAAGCAAGCCCTCGAGAGCGAGTGGGTAAGAAATGCAAAGCCGAGACTGCTGAATTAATGCGCCAGAAATTCAAGGTAGAGCAGAATACCCGAGGGTTTATCATCAAATCGATCAATGATCCCGCTACACAGTTAGGCACGATGTTGCTTGCGTGCAAGTTGATGCAAAAATGCCAAGTCAACATTGTCCCCGCCTATGTGATCCAACTAGCAGGCCAATGTGTAGAAGGAGTCTATTTCAATTGGGCTCAGTACTTATGTGACGAATTCTTGGCCAACGTATGAGAATCCCAGGACTTAGGGCGTGCTTTTTTTTACTCGTGGCTGCTATTCCTCATCGCGTTGGTCACCTGGGAAGCTCCTACGAAGTATATCCTCCTTGAGCTTACCTAGGATATGTGTGAAGGAGCCCACTATGCACATTTGTGGGACTCCAAGGATGCGCAACACATAGAGGACAATCAAGTCTGTTGGGTCCTCTTCCAGAGCAGCATGGCAGCTGCCATCAACTCTTGCCCATGATTATCACCCACAGTCTACGACAAGTACAAGTGCATCGCAACCTTCCAGGTGACCATGCACAACATATGAATTCAGAGCCGAAAGGAGAAAGATCGGACCTCGCTCCTCTATATGGTCGTCGATGAGGAAATTGACAGTATTATTTCACTCTAGCACCCACAGTGGAAGATTGGCTTCAAAACCGGAGCGCAGGGCCCCAAAGATGCTAGCACCACACAAGTACTTCCCCCTGTCACTAGTAAGGATATTGGAGGATCCAACAAAAGTACCGAGAAGAACATGGAGCCAGCAGCGAAGAAATATTCACAGCAAAAACAAACTAAGGAGAAGGATGTCGAAGGAACCACACAGAAAGATTCACAACTCGACTATAGGGACAGAAGGAGGGGATGCATCCCCTTGAGGAACAAAGTTCACAAGCGAGCCTGCCAAAGGATCCTGGAAGAAGCAACGTGCTCATAGGATAGAGCATGATGAAACTGTCACCTTGACTGATGGTGACCTTCAACAAATTGTTGACGTAGTCTCTCTAGCCATGCAGGATCGATGGGAAGCCCTCGAAGAATAGCAGAAGATTACGCTCATAGCATTACAGACCGAGCTTCGTGAGCTACAACTAAAGACAGACACACTGCACACCAGTGTGACTTTGGGACAGACGTCGCAAGCTACCAGCAGTGCTATGCTCACAACACCAAAAAGTTTCCTCTGCCCTTCTCCTAGCACTGCCCTTATGATCAGCCCGGCCGACCTGTGCATGCAGGTCCATAATTGCCAGGAGTTCAAGCTAGACTTAGCCAGACTACCCCAAGATGCTTTACATGGACTCCACTCAGGTATATTCCAGGAGATTCAACACCAGGACCTGCAGATTCACCAGCAGCTAGACATGGCTGAGCAAACGATCAGCGAAAGCAACACCGCAGCTGCCCTAGCCACCATGTAGTAGAAGGAGCTCGAAAGCTTCATTCACCAGCTCTATGCAAAAGTTCCAACAGAGATTTTGACTACTGATATGCCCCAAGAAAAGGTTTAAGTGTTGGTCGCCGCATTGAAGGCATCTCAAAAAGAATTTGTGGAAGTTAAGTCATGGATGTAGTAGCAGATTTCCGATCTACAGGCCAAATTGCAGCCTAAAACACCTCTGGAGGTACGAGCCCAGTGATCTGTGCTGGTCACCGTCGCTACAAATGTCATCACAGGGCAGATTGCATAGGGTGCTCAACTACTAGATACTTCCATGCAGCTGTGGACCGAGGTCCAACGCGATCTACTCCTGCATGAAATAACCCAGACACTGCGGAATAAAGAAGAGACGTTTGCAACATTGGAATCCACCCTTCCCACGTTGTTTCCTGCTCAGCACCTGGTGCAATTACAGACCAGCCAAGACCTCCAAGCTGAGATAGAAGTTCTTCAACAAAAAAAGAAGGCCCTCACCGACTGCCTGAAGCCTTGGACTGCTGACACCCTTATACTGTCACAGGATGTTGATGTAGTCGTAAAGTAGCTCAACCAAACTCTGGAAAGTTTCACCACTATGACAGAAGGCCCAATTTCACAGAAATTGGCTGACATCACCCAGAATGTTGCCGCCCAAGTGAAGCCATGCTGCCCCTATTAGCTGAAGTGATCAAACTATTGCAGGCGCAGGTGGAGACCCCACCACCTTAATGACTCGGGACATGTCACAAGATTTTGTTGGGGGACTGTTGGAATAGGGTCTCCTACAAAGCTGCGAATCTGGTCCATTTTGTATATTTTTTATTATATTTAGTCTAATGTAGGGGTTTTGGGGTGGGTCAAAGCCCCTAATGCATTGTAAGCGGGTCAAGGGTAGACTAAGAGTCCGCAAACCATGGTTTGCGGACCATTGGATGCATAGGCTAAAGTAGTATAAATATTTGAACCTTTTTGAGTCGATAGGTAGAGAATGAATAGAGCTTGAAGTGAAGAATGAATTGCTAGATCTGGGTTGGGTTGTTTTCGGTTAGGACTCCTACTAGCTGTGTGCGCGGAGATCCTCTGTCCTGCTATGTGCGGACCCTGCTGGTTGTGTGCACAAGTGGTATTTGGGGAATGTATGAAGATTGTTATACATAATATATGCGAAGTATTGTTGAACTATCTGATGTTATCTGGATCTGTTCTGTTATGATTAATGCGAACTAAGAGAATCGAATTAAGCTGCGAACTTGTTTATTTTATCTCTATGATATGAAAGTCTTTTCCTTTAGTATATTACTGTGATAAGACTGTACTTACACTTGTTGACTATATCTCTGTTAATGAACGCAAACTATCTGTGCTGACATTATTAGCTGCGATTATGCTGTTTTATGGTTATAATTGATGATGTGCACGTGGATACGAGCCCACTAGAGCAGATCTGATAAAGAACTATAGTTTGGAACCCTGCGAGTCACCGTTATGTGTAGATCTGATAGTTATAGGCCTGCGTTATTACCTTCTCTCTCTCAGGGTGCGGAAACCTATTTCTAGCACCCTCCCATATTTCTTTGGGTGAGATTTTGACCTGTGCAAGTAGGTCATTGTCGAAAGGGCCAGTAGTATAGGGGTTTTATGGAAAACCTTCACCTCCAAACCTGGGTCAGGACCCCTCGAGCCAATAGGTAAGAAACCCTCTCTTTCACATCTGAGGGTATTTGGATGTGATTCATATGTACATGTTCCAAAGGAGAAAAGGACCAAGTTGGATAATAAATCTGAAAGGTGCATCTTTATTGGGTATAAGGATGGTTTAAAGGGTTACAAACTTTGGAACTCGAAAACAAGGAAGATTGTTTACAGCCGAGATGTGGTGTTTAGAGAGATGAAAGATGTTGTTAAACATTAAGTCCTACCAAAGGAACCTGAGAAGATAGAGTTTGAGCTAAAGGAGGATGAATCAGACTCTACAACAGAAGAAGACTTATAAGAAACAGTAAAAATAGAGTTCAAACTCTATTCTTCTCCTTTTTTAAATTTCGATTGTATATATGTATTTTATGAAGGTTAAAAAAATATTTCTGGCTTTGTTATACAAGTTTTTGTGTGAGGAAATGGATTGTATTTGTTACGCTATGCAAAGTATCCAAACAGATATAATTTTGTGTGCAAATGGTTCTCCTGAAATTGCAGGTTAAACAAATCTTTCTAGCTTTGTTATTCAAGTTTCTGTGTGAGAGTTGATTATATAATTTTATTGTTTAACATAGTATAGAAGCAATAAATAGAAAATAAACTCACAAACACATTACTCAGCTATTTTTTGAGCACTTCACCCCTCCTGGGCTACGTCTGTTGGTCCAAGCCTCCCAAATGGCATGTCCCTCTTGTATTAATTTGCTCAAAATGAAAGTACAAGTTACAATATGCCTCAATAGGCCAAGATGACTGTAAATTTAGTTTCAGAAGATATTAAATAGCTAGAAATGGCTTTTCATCTACACTAAACAGTGAAATATTACCCAATACAGTGCCTTCTCCACGATGGCCCGATGGCTACCCAAAACTTCACATCCTCTTTTAGAGATCTACAAGTTCTAAAAATGTTTTGAAACCACTTCCATTGGTTCCAAAATGTTTGAAATAAAAAATATATACTATTCACTCATCATAAATGGCCTCCGGCTGCTCCTGTTTCACCTCAATCACCTATCAGCACCCTTGGCACTTGGGTTAATGAAAACCTCTCTACTGATTTTTCCACCTATAGAAGTATTCAACACTTATTGAAACCTCTGTCAATAGATTTAGAAGGATTTTTTCAGTAAATAATGACCACTGGTTCACTACATATGGTCTCAAACAGCTCTAGATAAGCCCTACACTGCTGTTGGCAAAAGCTGGCACTAACGACCCCTGGAAATTTACTAAAGCTTTTCAGCATTCAAACATTCTCTACAGGCTCTACAAACCATCTCATCAGATTTATAACATCTAAATTATCCAATTTATAGTATTTGAACTTTGGAAAAGGACTCTAGCTCCCCTGGCTAGGCCTCAAACTGATTTTGTCTCATGGTGGCCCTTATGGCCCCTTCATCTTCCTCGAAGCAAAATCTACTGTAGATGACCTCTGTTTGACCTGAAACCAATCCCAAAGTGTTCAAGAGGTCGAAGAGACCCAAAATTTACTAAAATTTCATCCAATTTGGTTCAATAATGAGGGAGTTATGGCAGAAACAAAATTTGCCCAATGTCCTCCAAAAACCTCCACTAAATGTGGAGTAACTGCTAGTTATGGGAAAAGTTGGATAAGTCCGCCCAAAAAGGCGCGCTCCTCCATAATTTTCAGAACTGTTTATGTTGGCATTAAAATCCATGTAATGCGGTCACATGTAATCGCCGCATTACCGGTTGTTTTAACCGCCTCCAACCGTTAGAACGTGGCATTAAATTCTTACTCCGTGTGGCCACATGGTCCGTTGCTGACCGCGGACAGTAGACATATAAAAACCGCTAGAAGGGTTGGCGACTGATCATGGATAGAGTCATATGGGAAGTATTTACACTTGGGGGCTAGCCCTTCCCCTCGCCGAGTGCAAAGACCATATAATATAAATTAAATCTGTTGCACTATAATGTTAAGAACCAAGTGCAGGTGAGTCGTTCGGGCAATGGATTTGCGAATGAGAGGTTTGGTGTTCAAATCCCTGGACCTCCAAAAAAAAATTATAACATAGTTCCTGGGCCACGTGGCGACCTCCTGGCCTGCCACGTGGCAACTTCCCATTGGCCACAAAACATAAATTTAACCAATCATCAAATATAACCATGCCACTTGTCAACATAGGATTTTCCCAAATGGAATATTTCAAGGAATATTCTAGAAATATTCTTTGGAATATTCTCTTTTTTATTTTTCCAAAGTTTAAAAGTCAAACTTGGTCAACTGAATTTTGGAGTTTACTCGAGACTTAAAACCTCAATAAATTTTGCATACGACCTCAATTTTGAGAATCGTTTGCGGTGCCAGAATCGCAGCCACAAGACCTTTCCAGTCATTTAGATTGTAACCAATTTTGAACACTTTAATTTTTGAGCAATTTGCATAACTCGGACATGATATCTTGATCACACCTCCCAAATGAGAAGCTTTTGGACCCCGAAAGCTCTCTTAACTACTGAAACTGATCTTCACAGCAAATAAGAATACTGCACCCTCTTCTCTTTAGCCTCCAAACATTTTCCCTATATGGCTAGTGACTTTGAACCACAACTAGAAAGAAATTCACACTTCCCTTCCTCGATGCTTGTCCTCCTGTCAAGAGCTATCTTTCTTGCACTCACTCAGAAAATTTCTGGCGAGAAATTTGCTGAAGGAAACTGTACATCGCTGCCTTGATTAATGATCCAAGGTGGCTCAAAAAAACGAGATATTACAGCATAAAATACATATATACAATCGAAATTTGCAAATGTACAAAATGAGTATATCTTATTGTACCAATAAGTCCATCCACTTCTTACCAAGCCACCTCCGTTGCGACTTTTGCTGTTGCAACTCTTCCTCATGTGAAACTTCCATTTTCACATCAATAACGGAATCTGTAGTTCCACTTGCACCAATGTTTTTGTCCTCTTGCTTCATTTTCTTTAGATGATTAGTTGGATGCAAAGTCCAACAATGAGAGACGTCATGTCCCTTCTTTTGGAAATATGTGAAAAACTTATGCACCTTCTTTGAATGTTGTCTTTGCCTCATCTCCTTCCTGTATGCTTTCTTCCTCATCTAGCATCTCGAAACAACATGGTTAAATACACCACAATATGTACAACAAATCTTCCTTCCATTTAGGCATGTAAAATTATCATGCGTTGAAAAAACACAATCAAATTGATCATGAGAAGATTTATACCTCTTTTGCTGCTTTGAATGTTCATCCATTTTGTCTTCATGAGAAGATGAACTAGTAGAGGCTACAGCTTTCATTTGCAGACTAACATCACCGTTCTTGTCTTGAAAACTGTATGAACTTGCATGCTTGCCATAAGCTGCATGTTTACCATCTTCTTGCTGCATAAAAGGCTTAAAGCAATGGCTACCATCTTTGAAACAAATTTGACATATTTTCATCTTAGAACTTGGAATAAAGGTCCTCTTTAAATTAGCCTCACATGCTTTCATGTTTTTGGAGTCTTCACCATTAAACTTCACATAACCAAAACCGAGATTCTTGGGTCATTATTCAACAAAAACAGGTTCAACCATGCCTTGTTCATGCTTACCTAATCCCTTTCCTTCATAGCCCATTTTATTCATTAATTTGGACCCTATTCCTTTCATATGCTTTTCGAAAGAACCAACGCATCTTTTTAAAGAGGAAACTGAAGACAAGTTAGAATGGATTACCTCTTCCTCATGCATTTTCTTGGACAAAGCCTCTTGGGCTTGATGGAGTTGTCTCTCCATATCATGCAATCTTTGAAGAATTTCTTCCTTCTCTTCCTTCATGGCAAACAACTATTCACAAAGTTCAGTACTTTCTCTTTTATCCTCAAACAAAATTTGTACCATGTCCTTCAATATAATAAAGTCACGCTTCATATCATCATCGAAGAATCTTGTGAAGGAGGAAACTTCACTTGTAGAAGTTGTCATTAGGATGTCAATGAAAAAATTAACTTCAACAAAGTTCTCAAAGATTTCAAAACAAATGACAAAGCTTTTTCAAACTAAATGGCAGTAAAGACAATCTCTTATTCAAGTAGCCAAACAACAAACAACTCGAAGAGCTTCTTAACAAACAATCGTCAAGAGGGTTTATGTTTCCAAGGGTGACTTTAAGGTACTTTGGGGTAAGGAAGATGCCTACAACCCTTTCTTCCTTTTTATTCTCTCCAAGACTTAGCTAATTAGTAGCTATCCCCAAATCTCAAGCAAACTCAAACAACAATCAGTTTGCAAATAGTAAAACAGTAAAACTTTTACACTGTTTAAACACCTTTCCTTGAAGACATGATTATGGATTCTTCTCCTCTCTTAAACTTCAGCGATGTAAGCCTCAAAACCTACAACAAATGCTACCCCAAAATGGCTCTGCACTGCTTGCAAGGGTTATAATGCAGAATATTAAACAAATCCTTTTGCACAAGAGAGAAACACTAGCTCTCCTAATGCTCAAAACCAAATCTCTGATACCAACCTGATCTAAAATGGATTGTATTTTTTACGCTATGCAAAGTATCCAAACAGATATAATTTTGTGTGCAAATGGATCTCCTTAAATTGCAAGTTAAACAAATCTTTCTGGCTTTTTTATTCAAGTTTCTGTGTGAGGGTTGATTATTTAATTTTACTGTTTAACATATTATAGCAGAAATAAACAGCAAATAAAATCACAAACACATTATTCAGCTATTTTTTGAGCGGTTCACCCCTCTTGGGCTACATCTGTTGGTCCAAGCCTCCCAAATGGCATGTCCCTCTTGTATTAATTTACTCAAAATGCAAGTACAAGATAAAATATGCCTCAATAGGCCAAGCTGACTGTAAATTCAGTTTCAGAAGATATGAAATAGCTATAAATTGCTTTTAATTTACACTAAACAGTGAAATATTACCCAATACAGTGCCTTCTCCACGATGGCCCTTATGACTTCCCAAAAATTCACATCAGCTTTTTGAGATCTAGAAGTTCTAAAAATGTTCTAACACCACATCCATTGGTTCCAAAATGTCTTAAATAGCCAAGATAGACTATTCATTCATCAGAAATGGCCTCCGACTGCTCCGGTCTCACATCAAACACCTATCAGCACCCCTTGGCACTAGGGTCAATGAAAACCTCTCTGCTGAGTTTTCGACCTCTATAAGTCTTCAACACTTACTAAAACCTATTTCATTAGATTTATAATGACATTTTCAGTCAAGAATGAGCATTGGTTCACTGCATATGGTCTCAAACAGCTCTAGTTAAGCCCTGCACTGCTGCTGCCAAAAGCTGGCACTAATGACCCTTGTAACTTTACTGAAGCTTTTCGGCATTCAAAATTTCTCTACAGGCTCTTCAAACCATCTCATAAAATTCATAACATCTGAATTATCCAATTTAGACTATTGGAACTTTGGAAGAGGACTCTAGCTCCCCTGGCTAGGCCTCAAACTAATTTTGTCTCATGGTGGACCTAATGGCCCCTTCATCTTCCTAGAAGAAAAATCTGCTGAATATGACCTCTGTTTGACCTGAAACATGTCCCAAAGTTCTCACGAGGTCGAAGAGACCCAAAATTGACTAAAATTTCATCCAATTTGGTTCAATAATGAGGGAGTTATGGCAGAAACAAAATTTTCCCAATGTCCCCCAAAAACCTCCACTAAATGTGGAGTAACTGCTAGTTATGGGCAAATTTGGATAAGTCCGCCCAAAATGGCACGCTCCTCCAAAATTTTTGGAATCGTTTATGTTGGCATTAAATTCCATGTGGTGTGGTCACATGTAACCGCCGCATTACTCGTTGGTTTAACCACCTCCAACCGTTAGAACATGGCATTAAATTCTTACTCCGCGTGGCCACATGGTCTGTTGCTGACCGCGGACGGTAGACATATCGAAACCACTGGAAGGGTTGGCGGCTGGTCATGGATAGAGTCATATGGGAAGTATTGACACTTGGGGGCTAGCCCTTCCCCCTCCAAATGCAAATACCATATAATATAAATTAAATCTGTTGCACTATAATGTTAAGAACCAAGTGCAGGTGAGTCAGTCGAGAAATGGATTTGTGAATGAGAGGTTTGTTGTTCGAATCCCCGGACCTCGACAAAAATTTTATAACACAATTCCTGGGCCACATGGCAACTCCCCATTGGCCACAAAAAATAAATTTAACCAATCATCAAATAGAACCTTGCCACTTGTCAACATAGGATTCACCCAAATGGAATATTCTCAAAATATTCTTTGGAATATTCTTTTTTTAATTTTTCCAAAGTTTAAAAGTCAAACTTGGTCAACTAAATTTTAGAGTTTACTGGAGACTTCAAACCTCAATAACTTTTGCATATGACCTCAGTTTTGAGAACCGTTTGCTGCGTCAGAATTGCAGCGACGAGACCTTTCCGGTTGTTTAGATTGCAACCAATTTTGAACACTTTCATTTTTGAGCAATTTGCATAACTTGGAAACGATCTCATAATCACTCTACAATAGAAGAAGACTCAGAAGAGGAAAAGCCACAAACTCCAACTGTGAGAAGATCAGTTCGGGAAAAAAGACAACCAGAAAGGTATAGTTCATCTGCTTTCTATTCAAATTTTTCTTTAACTATAACTAATGATGATCCTAGAACCATTAGGAAGGTACTAGATTCAGAGAATGGAAAACTCTGGAAGGAGGCCATGGTTGATGAAATGGCATCCTTGCATAAAAATGAGGCATGGGATCTGGTGGAGTTTCCGGCTGGAAGGAAGCCCATCGGGAGCAAATGGGTGTTTAAGAAGAAGATGAATGTAGAAGGCAAGGTGGAGAAATACAAAGCTCGGTTGGTAGCAAAAGGTTATTCCCAGGTGCCAGGAATTGATTTTGGCGATATTTTTTCTCCTGTTGCCAGAGTTACTTCTATTAGATTACTTTTATACGTTGTTGCTGCATTTGATTTTGAGATAGAACATATGGATATGAAGACAGCATTACTTCACAGGGATCTGGAATAGGAGATCAACATGAAAGAACCAGAAGGATTTATGGTGAAGGGGGAGAAATAACTAGTATGCAGGTTAAAGAAGTCTCTGTATGGGTTAAAACAGTCACCAAGGATGTGATATCAGAAATTTGATACCTATATACGGGGACTTGGCTTCACCAGAAGCAAGGAGGATCACTGTGTTTATTTTAAATTAATTGGTGACCGTGTTATTTATTTGGTCTTGTATGTGGATGATATGTTGTTGATTGGAAATGACGAAGAAATTATCCAAGATTTGAAGACCCAACTGTTCTCAAAATTCGACATGAAGGATCTTGGTGCTGCAAACTATATTTTGGGCATGGAAATTAAGAGAGATCAGGCAAAGAGGAAGTTCTAGGTAAACCAGAGGAAGTATGTCGAGACTATAGTGTAGAGGTTCAATATGCATGATAGTAAAGCGGTGAATGTTCTGATTCATGTAGGTGTAAAGCTGTCTCTTGAACAGTGTCCCAAGACACAAGAAGAAGAGGAGGATATGTCTCATAGTCCATATGCAAGTGTAGTGGGTAGCCTAATGTATGCAATGTTCTGTACTAGACAAGATATTGCACATGCAGTGGGAGTATTGAGCAGGTTTATTTCAAACCCAGGGAAGGAGCATTGGACAGTAGTGAAGCAGGTTTTTAGATATTTGTGTGGCACTAGTGATTATGGCTTGTGCTACCGTGGAAGACCAGGATTGGAAAGAGTGTTGGACATTCATGGTTTTTTTGATGCAGACTGGGCTGGAGATTTGGACCAAAGAAGATCTACAAGTGGGTATGTGTTTAGCCTATTTGGAGGTGCAGTCAGTTGGATGAGTAAGAGACAATCTGTAGTGGCTCTTTCAACTACAGAGGCAGAATACATAGCAGCCACTCATGAAAGCAAGGAAGCAGTTTGGTTGCAGAGATTGTGTTCAAGTATGGGGTTGGTGTAGCAAGCTATAAGGATAGACTGTGATAGCCAAAGTGCAATTTTCTTGGCTAAGAACCCTGCTGATCATTCAAAGACAAAGCACATTGATGTTCAATATCACTTTGTGATAGATATGGTTGAGGATTTGGCATGTATATATATGTGTTGTAACACTAAAAGGAATATAATGAAAAATTAATTTGGTCGTCCTGATTTGGGATCCAGGGGAAAATCTTTTTGTTTATCTGTTTTATGTTTTATGCTCTGGCTATTGTGTATTTTCTGTTTTAAGATTCGTTTGTAGATAATTTCTATATAGGGTTAAAACCTACATGCTTCTTTATCAGATTCAACAATCTGATCTTTTCTACCTTCTGCAATTTTTTTACTTCAATTCTACAATATTCTACTTTAAAATAAAGAGCTTTCACCAACCGTTGAGTTTTAACCAAGATTTAACCTTCAAAATAGCTTTACCCCGCTCTAATACCAAACGATGATGCAGCAAAAATTGCATCTTCATAAATCTCATATTCTGATACCAAATGATGGTAGGGTTTGCGAAATTTAACCCCATTAATTACTCACATTAACATTATGGAGTCATGCTTCTCTATTTTCACCCAACATAATGGATTCCTAAATAACTCTGTGAGTTTTTATTAACCCCTTCTGAAATAAACACAACCACCTTATAACTTAATACATTAACCTTTTATGCATATTCACGCGGAAGCTTAATAATAAGTGGTTCTCAGTTCCTACATTACCTTCCTTCTTTACATTACCCAATGCATACGTGGCATCACAGATGCATCATCGATCCATATCGCATGGCAACATTAATCCACACTGCATTCCCAAAACTTAGCACAATATCGCTAATCTACTGATTTCACAAATTGGAAAACATAACGTTTCACATATCAGAACATATAACATATCGTAATTTCCAGGCTTCTCTTATCATATGCTATATGCGATCACATCGCATCGCAATATTGCAACTTTAGGCTTCATCGCAAATCAGCAAATATATAATATCATATATTGGCTTTTATAACCTTTACCTCATCGACACTTCGCAGATTTACCTCATCGGCACTTCGCAACTTTAACTCTATCGTTAACTATTATTCCATATCGCATGCGATGTGTGATATTTATCGCATCGTACAGATCTTAAATTATCGCACTTCAGCACTTTCACAATTTAACCTACAATGAGATCTAAACCATCGATCTTCAAGTTGATCTTTGCGGTTTAATCAGAACCGTCCATTCTCTCCTTTGGGATTCTTTTAAGGGTTTTGACTACCTTAATCTTTTCTCTGCTTTTGACTGTCATCGCTAGTAACTTCGTCTTCTTACTCGCTACGCCTTCTTGATATTTATTCTATTTTTTTATTCACTCCGACTTGGAATTGTCATGCTTGTTGCACGCCTTACTCATTATTTCAAGCCATAATACAGAACACCATTTTGTATTACTTCTTCGAATCCAAAATTTGGTTTTATTTCTTTATCGACCTGTACTCACATCCATTTGCTCATTGGAATCATACATATTCTACCTAGCCATTAAGTCTTTTATCTCTCAGAAAGACTTATACATTCAATTAGAATTCATTCACAACATTTTATCACACAGAAACCATAATTTCTCAGTTATGGATCACTCAACACGTAAAAGGAATAAAACACAGTCACAATGAATTCGATTTCCTCATTAATTAATAAATGTATAGATACAAATAAGAAAAACCTGTTTAAAATTTGGCTTTGGCCTCATGCACATTTTACATGGCCTTCTATCTTCTATAGAACCCTCTCTATCACTCGTCTCTCACCTCTCTACTCTATCCTTGGCCTAATTTCTTCCTTATTTAAATTGGCCTCTCCTCTCTGACCTGATTTTCATTATTTTTAATTGGTATTTTCCTTCCTTCGAGGCTTACAATGAATTTACATTACAATTTAGAGCTTATCCAGCCCTCACTCAACTCCTACAGAATTTTAACCACTTCTATTCTCAGAAAATCCTTCCTATCTCTAATTTATAACTAATCTAATCTCTTGAGCATAAAAGGAAAATATCCTCTCTAATATCCCATTTTTTCATGGATATGTTTACAAAATTTAACTAGCATATTCCCTACCTATCCTTTCTAGGAATTTAAACGTTTTACAAGAGAATATTACAATATTTACAATTTTACCCCTCCTTGGGCTAATGTCAAAACCATAGTTCTGACCAAACAATTAAAATTTAATTTTAATGCTAATGCTCCTGCATCAGACTCCCAAAGTAAAAAAGAATCATGATCTCCAGATCATGTGTTCCAATCTTTATCCTCCTTGATCCCACACTTTATTCTTTAGTGATCTCCTTACTCCTTTCAACTGTTGTCCATGTACTCTACTATATTTTCTTGCTTCTCCTGGTTTCCATACCTTCGTTTGTAACACTCCATTGAATTTTCCTTCAACATTTGTCACAGTCTAGCCTTTCATACTACCATCTATTTTTCTTCTCTTTATGCAACTCCTTTCTTTATGTTTCTTCCTCATCAGCTTCATAAAATTTTCTATCTCTCTGTCCAATTTATTTGGCTGTTGCACTTTCTTTTCATTCTCTAGAATATAAACATCTTTGAGTTTTTTATTACTTTCTTCAATTTATTTTTCAACATTTTCTTCATGTGTTGCAAATCCTTTGCAGCCTTCATCAAGTTCTTTCTTCTCTACTGGTGCTTTCAACCAATTCTCCAATAGCTCCAATTATTTATCCTATTTACTAACCAATTTTGCATGTACTTTCCCTTGAATATCTTCATAAGATAACATAGCCTCATCCTCCATCAGAATACAATTATTGTCTTGCTTCTTTGAAATGTTTTTGCATATTTCTTTTTCTTCCTTCATATGTATAACAGCTTCTAGTCACTGTCAATCACCTGCAAAACCTGCAATCACACACAAATTTTCACTTTTAAAACCACAATACCCATTAGTCTTATTTGATGATTCTGTCATCAAATCCTTTTTCTGTTCCAAGTCTTCTACATGACTCAGAAAATATTCAATGGTCTTCATCTCAACTTCCTCAAGCATATCATTTGAGTACGTGGTATATTCTTCTTCTTCTTCTTCTTTCTTTTGGTCATCATTGTGAGTCAAACTTCCTCTGTTTTCAACTTTAGCATGCTGAAAAACAATATTTCCCTCCAAATGTGTATGAACTTCCTCATGAGATCTAATTTTCTCAGAACTCAAATTATGTCTCTCTTCTTTATCTTCTCTGACATCACCTACAAACATACACAAATTATTAATTTCAAAATAATAAGGCTCATCTACCTCAACTGATGATTCAAACATCATCGCTCCATCTTCAAGCTCAAAAGGAACTTGTTATTCCCCATCAAATTCATTTTGTTTTAGCTCCACTCCTTTGAGCTTCTCCATCCTCAATTGAACATCTATAATATTCTCAAGATTCCTCAACTCCTCTTTTAACTACATATTCACCCGATGTTCTCTCTTCTATTATAGCTTATGCCACTTCATTTTCTTTCTCATTCTGTAACCAAATCTCTGGTTTTCTTTAATGCTCTCAAACATCTCCATCAACAAATTAAATTGCATTCTTATCTCAGCCTTTTCTCTCTCATACTCTTCATCCATGCCATCCGCTTTGAAATATTTCTTCACTCTTCTTCTACTTTGGTCTTTCTCAGAACCTCTACTGTGACTATCAGTAGTAATATTCTCCTCTATCTCTATGAGTTCCTCACTCACTATGAGTTGTAATTAAGCCTCTACAATAGCAAGTCCTCCCTTCTACAACTTACCTCACCAAGCTCTCCTTTGTACCTGGTCTTTTGGTAACACTAGTCCCCTCTATGGAACCTTCTTTCAGCATTCCTCCGATCCTTCTAGGCTTCAACTCATCTACACTTTTGAGAACACAACTGTCCTCTTGTATTTCAATCACAAATGAAATAATAGGTTCTTGCCACACTCTTCCTTCTTTTAGAAACTCTTACCGGCTTCCTTCATCACTGCTCTTAAGGCTTGATCTTATTTTGCTGAGATACTTCATTAGCTACAACTATCAATATTCAATATGTCTTTTACCCTGCAAAACTCAAATCATGGTTAAATAAAACAATATTTGCATGATTTCTCAAGCAGTCTCCATCCACTCTTCACATTCGAGTGAATCTCCATTCTCCACAAGAAAACAACCATCGACGTGCTTTATTTATGCTTTTGTAATCTCTTCTTAAGAGTATCACTTACTCCCATCTTCTGCCATAGTTTACCTTTGTATGCCTACTGCTTGTCAGATTCAAATAGCTTGATATCCTCTTTGCAATATCTCTGTCAATTTTCTGCAGAGCACATTTTCTTTATTGATCTCCTCTCTCTTCCGCAATCACACTCTCATATTCTCTCATACATTACCTTTGTATGCTTGCTGCTTTATCAGATTCAACAATCTGATCTTTTCTTCCTTCTACAATTTTTTACTTGAATTCTACAATATTCTGCTTTAAAATAAAGAACTTTCACCAACCACTGAGTTTAAACCAATATTTAACTTTCAAAAGAGCTTTTATCCACTCTGATACCAAATGATGACGTAGCAAAAACTGCATCTTCATAAATCTCGTGTTCCGATACTAAATGATGGTAGGGTTTGCGGAATTTAACCCCACTAATTACCCACATTAACATTATGGAGTCATGCTTCTCTATTTTCACCCAACAGAATGGGTTCCCAAATAACTCTGTGAGTTTTTATTAACCCCTTCATAAATAAACAGAACCAACTTATAACTTAAAACATTAACCTTTTATGCATATGCACGCAGAAGCTTAGTAATAAGTAGCTCTCGGTTCCTACATTACCTTCCTTCTTTACATTACCCAATGCATACGTGGCATCGCAGATTCATCACCGATCCATATCGCATGGCAACATTAATCCATACCGCATTTCCAAAACTTAGCGCAATATCGCTAATCTACCAATTTCGTAAATCGGCAAACATTACATTTCGCATATCGGAACATATAACGTATTGCACTTTTCAGACTTCTCTTATCATATGTGATATGCGATCGCATCGCATCGCAATATTGCAACTTTAGGCTTCATTGCAAATCGGCAAATATATAATATCACATATTAGCTTTTATAACCTTTACCTCATTGGCACTTCGCACATTTACCTCATCGACACTTCGCAATTTTAACTCCACTATTAACTATTATGCCATATCGCATGTGATGTGAGATATTTATCGCATCGTATAGATCTTAACTTATCACACTTAGACACTTTCACAATTTAACCTGTGATGAGATCTGAACCGTCGATCTTCAAGTTGATCTTTGCGATTTAATCAAAACCATCCATTCTCTCCTTTGGGATTCTTTTAACGGTTTTGGTTGCCTTAATCTTTTCTCTGCTTTTGACTATCGTTGCTTGTAACTTCGTCTTCTCTACTCACTACTCCTTCCTGAGCTTTCTTCTGTTTGTTTATTCACTCTGACTTGGAATTATCACGCTTGATGCATTCCTTACTCACTATTTCAAGCTAGAATACAAAACACCATTCTGTATTACTTCTCTGAATCCAGAATTTGATTTTATTTCTTTATCGACCTGCACTCACATCCATTTTCTCTAGATTGGAATCATACAGATTCTACCCAGCCATTAAGTCTTTTATCTCTTAGAAAGACTTATACATTCAATTAGAATTCATTCACAATGGTTTATCACATAGAAACCATAATTTCTCAGTTACAGATCACTTAGCATGTAAAAGGAATGACACACAGTCACAATGAAATACAAATATGAAAAAACCTGTTTACAATCTAGCTCTGGCCTGATGCGCCTTTTACATGGCCTTCTATCTTCTACAGAACCCTCTCTGACTCTCGACTCTCACCTCTCTACTCTATCCTTGGCATAATTTCTTCCTTGTTTAAATTGTCCTCGCTTCTCTAACCTGATTTTCATTATTTTTAATTGGTATCTGCCTTCCTTCGAGGCTTACAAAGAATTTATATTACAATTTAGATCTTATCCAACCCTCACTCGACTCCTATAGACTTGTAACCACTTCTATTCTCATAAAATCCTTCATATCTCTAATTTATGACTAATCTAATCTCTTGAGCATAAAAATAAAATATCCTCTCTAATATCCCATTTTTTCATGGATATGTTTACAAAAGTCAACTAGCATATTCCCTACCTATGCTTTCTAGGAATTTAAAAATTTTACAAGAGAATATTACAATATTTACAATTTGAACCCTCCTTGGGCTAATGTTAAAACCATAGGTCTGACCAAAAAATTAAAATTTAGTGAGTGCTAATGCTCCTGCATCAATGTATATGTGCAAAAATTATTGTTATATTGCAGAGGTTTTTTTTTTCCACTCGAGAAAATTAATATTTCATTTGAATAGGAAAAAATAGTTACATTATGCATGCTTGTAGATGCATCAATCATATCTTTTGGAATCAATTCAATCATATAAAATTAGTACTATCTAAGTGACTCTCCTTCAATTTTAGGGACCTTAAGTGCATTACATACAATCATAAAAGTTTCCATCTATTGATTATTAGAATAAGCATATCAAAACTAAAATCACTATGAAATTTGCATAATTTAAAATATCATAATAAATTAGTATACAAGAAAGAAAACCCAAAACTAACTAGAGAGTCAACCCCATCAATGACATGGAAGTTTGAAATTCAATGTACCAACAAGCCACTCAAATTCCTCCTTTGACCAACCATTAGTGCATGTATTTTGTTCTCTATATATGTTGGTTTAGATCAGTGTTACTTGATCAAATGATGCGAGATTCGCTTCAGAATCAGATTTTCTATGAAAATATTATTGAGTGTCGAACATCATGTAGTATTATGTAATTTTGTATATGCAATTTTTACTTGAAATGAGCTTAACATAGTTGAGGCGTACTCATTTCTTGTTCTTTTATGTTCTAATATATATGTGTGTGTGTGTGTGTGTGTGTGTGTATTAGAACGTAAAATAACAAGAAATGAGTATCTATTATCAATAGTATAGAGTACTAGTAGAAATACTACAAGTCTACAAATTGAAAAATGAAGTAGAAGATATTCATCAAGTTTCAAAATTTAAAGGAAGTCCATAATTTCAAAGATGTTAATTTTTAGGGCTAGATTTTCTTTGCTGTAGATAATTGCATTTTTTAAAAATTTCGACATTTTCATATTATATTCACCCCATAACATCATATCATTATTATCAATTATGTAGAGATAAAAATAACATTAACAATACAACACAACAATAAGGAACAATAGAAGAAAAACATACACAATAGAGACACCAGGATTTAGGTCAGAGACCAGGGCAAAACCCCACAAGGGGGAAAACCCAACTAGATTTTTCTTCTTAGATATTCTTCAAATTTTTAGCTGAGATACAATGTACAAATATCCTGAGACATAAGTCTTTCATCATCAATCACATTTGGCCACCTAGGGCCAATTCTGGATCATACTCGATCCCCATAATATAGAAACAAACATACCTCTCAAGGAGATGTTCACAAACCATCATAGCACTATCATAAGAATCAATATCATTGTGATAGAAATTTTCAGATTTGTCATAGATATATTATCACAATTGTCATACATCAGTGTCATTAAGGCACTCTCAATATTGCCACACATCATTGTCAAGAAGGTATTGTCACAATTGTCATATCACAATCATAAGGATATGGTAATGCATCACATCACTGACATCATCATAGGTACAAATGTCATTGAATCAAGGATCAATGTTATTCATATTAGAAAATATTACTGTCATATATTTCTAAATTAGGATCATTGTAATACATCAAGGTCACTGTCATAAGGTTCTTCCATAAAATTCAGTATCATTGTTATCATCTTTGTAATAAAAGGCACATATCATATCCATACAACTTATCATTGTCATCATAAGTTTCTCAGTCATATATAATGACCATGCATTGATGTCAATTCACTGCTATAAATTATAGGCATAAGGATCGTCATACATCTGTGTTATATCATATATAACTATCATAAGGAATACCAAACATCGACGTTAGCTCACTTCCAAGAACCACTATTAAATATTTTTATGTGGGCTTGATCTATTTCCCAAACATCACTGACTAGGGCACATAACTACTGTTCAAGTAGGTTGCAACATAACCCATATAGGTTGCACCAAATATAGTCCACATACCTCACTATAAGACTCCTATTCATCACAGAGATAGGTTGCATAGAATTTGATCTTTAGGTCGCATATGTAACCACAAAGAGAGAGTGCATATGGACTAATATTAGGACACAGAGATAGGTTGCTTATACTTCTGAAGTAGGCAACGTAGAATCATATAATTAGGTTGCAGATGTTATCACTAACATGTTGCAATAGGAGTCTCCTTTAGGTTGCAAACATGCCAGAATTAGGGTTGTAGGAATAGGTGACTAGGCCTCGTAATATGATCATAAGAAAGCCACAAAAGTAGCCACAAATATCACTGTAATCGGTCACATGAGTTTTCATCATTAGGTCGCAGATACTAGGTCATCCTAACCACAGGGATATCATCAACACTCTGACATATGATCTACCACAAAGATAGAAGATTCACCACCTCAAATGAGTGAATAGACCTCAGATAAGTGTGATATACTTCTTACCAAATGGAGGAGGATAGATACCAAATTTATAGTTGTTTCTTTGAGTGAAAAGTCACGACCATTGGGGTAGGATGACATGATGAGGGCGACTTGTAGCTTGGATGGAAATCACAAATTTAAATTTTATTTTTATAATATTTAAAAAATGTCATGATGTTTCTTGCTCAAATAAATTTGTGCCACATTAAATAATACCGAGAAGAGTTCCAAATACATCAATAATATTTTCCTTTAACCAATATAAATTATTTTTGGGGCAAGATGAAATTTTCTTGGGGTATATGGGTTCCTTTGGGGGAATTTTTCCGATAGTCGCCCCAAATTTCAACACTCCCTCTCATTTACGGAGGATTTTCCATCTGCATCATAACTCTCATCTTGGATGTTTCATCATTGCTAGATCATGTCTCATCTCATCTCATATTGTCTCATAGAATAAGAACAATCCATAACTGATGGTAGGGGATATTGATTTACCACAAGGGTAAAGATCCTCCAAACCTTACTAGTCTCCAGCTCAATTTCCATGACCTTAATCTCATATATAAAAATGATTTCTCGATATAAATAAGAAGAATCATCGTATGTCAGACCAATCTGCAACCCTATATCCAATGAAAATAGGGGAGATACCACTTACCATTTTTGGTAAGGATCAGAGACATCCTATTTTCCCTTGATCTTCCCACCTTGATTCTCAAGAATAAAGTGGTAAAACACCTACATCCTCTAAATTGTGGGAGATACCACTTACCATGAGAGGTAAGGGTCAGAAAAATCCCAATTATCCTCACCCATTTTCCAGATGGGTGGAAATCGCAACAATCCTAGCTTGTGGGTAGGATGCATACTTAGGTATCCTTAATAATATGGGAAATACCACTTACCATAGGCAAATATCAAACACATCCTATTGTGACAATAGGGGATATACCACTTACCATTTTTGCTAAGGATCAGACACATCCTATTGTCCATGAGTTCCGTCAACACTAGGAGCTCCCTAGCTCCATTCCCCTTCCTGGAGCTCAAAAGGAGGGGAACAACATAGTTGAGTGTTATCGATCAGTCGTGACCTCTTCCCAGAGGGTCACATCCACCAGTCCAAGTTGCTCTCTAAAGACCAAGAACTTTCCTTTCAACAAAGGATTGGTAGGTATGTCAAATATTTTCTCATTAGTCAAAATGTGATGGAGTCTCTATGCTTCATCTGTGCTAGAGCCTCATTTCTCCATCTATGCACCATATCCTAGATATAGTTATATCTAATCTCAATGTGCTTTGACCTACCATGGGACATAGGATTCTTTGAAATTTGGATCCTACTCGGATTGTTGCAATATATCACAGTCATGTCCAACACATGCGCAAACAACTCTTCAAATAGATTTTTCAACCACACTACATTGGAGCTAGCCATGCTAAAAATAATGTACTCGGCCTTGGTCATACTAATTGCAACAAACATCTATTTATGGCTCATTCAATATATCATGGCAGATGCCGAGCTAAAACAACACCGAGATGTGATTTTCCTGACAACAATATTTTCAACCTTAGTCAACATCGGTGCATCCATGAAATTCTACAATGTATCTCAGTACATGATTAATAGTTTAATGTAGATATTGTTACCCACCACCAATGGGTGACCCCTATAGAATATTTTTTTCTCCTACATTTTTCTTCAGTTGGCAACCCCTTGCAGCCACCAAATAGCTCAAGGTGCCACCATTCTCTTCCACCTGAGCTAGCCATTTTTTTCCCTCCCCGACCTATTATGATCGTATGTTTGAGGGTGGGCCTTCTAATCCCGAAGGTATGGATTTTAATTATGTAATTTGTTGTTTATGCTTGCTTTTCTTAGACACATGTGGACATCATTAGATTAGTAGTGTAATTCTGTGGAAAGAATGGGCTTGGATTGTACTTTTGTTCCCTTGTCCCAACTTGATGGTTGATCTTGTATCCTAGTCTTATGGGATCTTCTTTATTGGCTACCAGATTTAGGAGTGTCACTACATGGGAAAACCTAATTTTGGTTGTGTGGTCTCACTTCTCGATACAATATATCTCAATCCCTTCCACTCATTATAACTATTTTTCACACTTTTCCCATCCAGGTCCACATTTGTCCATTGGGTCCATGTAGAAATTCCTTGTAGATTCAAAATGCTAATTGTAATTTACTCAAACATTAGAATTGAATCTACTCTACCAATTTTCGGAAACAAATTAAACAATCAAAAAATCACAAAGAATACAAGAGAAATAATTTAATCAACACATTACACATTGATTTCTTGGGGAAAGCCACAATTAAAAACCCCTCTAGATGTATATTTCATTAGTCAGAAAATATGAGAAGATTACAATGCTTTTCTCATGCCCGAGCAACCTTTGCACTATCTCTATCTGTCTCACTGCTTCCTATACTGACTATGGCCAAAACTTAGCCGATTTCCTAGC